>JANUWF010001160.1:3815000-4316336 GCA_026120185.1 Voacanga thouarsii | reverse complement strand
GAAACCCCAGTCGAAACCAACCTTAGAGTAAGGGGGTTGGGATGCATATCATATTTTATTTCATGGTTAAATATATTCTCATATGAATTTTTATGTGTTCTGGATTCGAGTTTTATTGCCTTGAAGTCTTGTTGGTGAGTATCGTGTGAGAGGGATAAAATGGTAATTTTTGCCCGAGGTGAAAATAAGGAGATAGCTTGTGGATTGAATAGGAAATAATTTTTCTAGTAGAAATAGCAACAAGAGTTGTTGTGGTGTAGTGGTTAGAGCTTTGGAATTAATTCTTGAGGTCTTGGGTTCAAAGTCCATCATAGAAGCTTTAGCTTGAGTAAATTTTATTTTGCTTGGGAAAGGATGGTTTCGGCCTTAAGAGCCTAGAACAAGGTGGTGATAATGTCCTAGGAGAGACATGTTAGGAGAATTGTCATTTCACTCTTTACTCTACTCGAAATTCTTGAAGGGAAATTCATTCTTCCTTGTTCCTTAATTTTTCTCAATGCTCAACCCATTGGTTTGATCAAGATGTTCTAGCCTTTTTCTTTCTAGAAAATTCAGTAAAGTACTGAGGTATTTTAGGATCAAAATGTCTTGGTAAAAGACTCCTTATGGTCTGGAAAATATGGAAGAGTTGTGAGGAATTTCAAGAGGAAAAATCCCCTAGTAAGCTTGCTGAAATTTTCCTCTAGCTTAGTTCATCTTTCTTCATGGAATGAGCTGGAATTTTCAAGCTTGTTGTACCTTCAAAAGGGCGAAATTTCTAGCTAACATTCCCTCTCAAATGCTTCCAAAAAAATGGTCTTTAGGATCAGTTTGAAACCTGAAAGTTTTTGCCCAATTTCGGACTGCACAAGCTGGAGCAAAACAGAAAAAAATCCTGTACGAAAATCAACTTTTAGAGCTCCAAACCAAGCTGTCTTCTCCCAGATTTTGTGCAGCACCTTAGCCATGTTTTTCCTCCATAAAGAAGTTTGGAAACCAACCTTGAATAACCCTAAAATCCCCTTCAAAACTTGCTGCAAAATGGCTTTGAACAGCAGACGAAAATCTGCCAGAAAAATCACTGTGCAGCAAAATTTCTGTGCAGATTTTTGTCCAGCTTGTTTCCTATCTCTCTTCCAGCCAAAACACCAACCTTAATCTGTCAAAACCTTCCTTAAACCTCCATCAACAAAGCTCCATTGATCCCCTTGAACTTTTGCACGAAATTCCATTAATGGCTGTCCAAAAATCTCTCAAACAAATCCTTGCAATTTAGCTTGATTGGTTTCCAAAATTTCAGCCATCTTATTTAGCAACCTTCCATAATATTTTGCTCAATGAACCAGACTTCTTCTTCATCATTGTACACCCTACTTTCGGCCACCATAAGCCTCCATAAGCCAGCTTTAATCCCACCAAAATTCTGCTCAAACAATCAGCCATGGCAGATTTCCAAAAGCTGTCCAACAATCAAGATATTCTTGGAATATTTAGTTTCCAAATTCACTTCCTAAAAATATTCTTCAAAGATTGTAACAAATAACCTTTCCTTTTCCCTTCCAAATAAGAGAATCAACCTCCTAAACCCTACAGAAATTCGTCCACCCATATCTCTCACAAAAATTCAGCAGTTGCGCATTACCATCTCTCGATTTTCTTCAACCTTCAAGAACACACACTACACCAAGAACACCTACTACTTCCTTTCACCTAATACCTCTCCAAATCACCTCAAACTACCTCTAAAAATTCCAGATTTCATCTATTGATTGTTATGAGTCCATCCGTACCATTTTTAACATCAAACTCCAAAATCCAACTAGCACTTTTGGATCAAAAACCAGAAATTTCTGTTATGGTCAAGAACACCTTCAAGGTAAATTTATTCTAACAACTTCATCTTCTCCAATCTTGATCTCTAATGAGAACCTATGCGAATATACATACTAATGATTTATTTCTCTCTCTCTCTCTCTCTCTCTCTCTCTCTCTCTCTCTCTCATGGCCGAAAGTTCCCCTCTCTTGGCCGAATGACTTTTTCTCCCATGAACATGCTTTCGCCATCTCCCATGGACAAAGTTAGACATCTAGGAGTTGAGATCTACTCTAAACTCCTTCAAAGCATTCATCAACCAAGTAAGTGCCTTCAACCTTTCTTTTAAACTCTAGATTCACGTCTCTAGGATGATGATGATAGTAGGTGGATGGCGATAGGATTTAAGTATATATATATATATTGTTGAGATTGAAGCATGAATGTATGTTTGAATATGAAGGAGATGGGATTTATGCATGGATGGATTATCTTGGTCGATTGTATGATGATTTGAGATTTAATGCATGTCTCCATGTCATAGGTAGTATTTGTGAGGAAGTATGCTAGAGATTATGTCACCTTTGGTGAATAGGATTTATATTCATGTTGGATTATTGAAGCCATGATCTTATTTATGCTAGTAGGGGTTAGATCATGTTTTGATAAATTGAGATCTATGCTTGTATGCATGATTTGGATGATTTGATGAATTGAAGGGTTGTATATGTTCATGATTATGGTTAGCTATAGGAATATGATCATGATCTAGTTGTCCCTAAGCTAAATTTTATTTCATTAATAAAATATTTAATAATATGATTTTTCTAGTAAAATTTTGAAAACCATGGGAATATATATATATATATATATATATTATTTAAAATGATAAAATCAATTAAAGCCTTTTATGGAAATAATTATAATTAATAAAATATTTATTACTAAAAATTTAATTATTATCTTTTAATCAAAACCCATTAAGGATTTGCTTATTATTTTTCAAGCAAGACTCATTAAATTTATTTTCAAAAAATTTTAGCTATCAATTATTTTCTAACAACTAATTTATTAACAAATCATTATTTTACCTAATACTACCTTGGACCATTTTCCAAATAAACCATAATTTATTTTTAGCAAGATTTAAACCTTTAACTTATTGTACCTATTTCCCAAACTCTAGTTATTTTAATATTAAACTAGATTTATTTTATAAACCCTTTTATTTATTATTGAGTCTTAAAGCTTGGGACACTAGGGATATGACTGTAGTAAGTTGAGTTAGTTTTATTTGAGAAAGTGAGTCTTTGGCTTGAGTTTGATTGTGGTTTGTATTTACCCTATGCGAGTCAGGTCAGCTATTGGAGACCTTTGTTGTGAGCAAGGATCAGGTAAGCTCCTGCATAAAACCTGTTTGATGCAAAAAATGATTTTTTTTATGGCAAGCCAAATGTAGAGTGCATGGACACTCATTTCTAAAAAGGCAATTAAGGATTATTTCCATTCTCATTTCAGACAAATAAATTATTTGCAAATCAAGGGGCGATTTTACTCAAAACCTAAAACTCTTTCTAAAACCAGTTTTGCCCTAAACTTTGGAAAACCTTAATTGCCATTTTCAAGTGGAACTGTGTTTTGTTCATTTTCTCCCCAAGTGGGATATGTTACGTTGAGTACTCAATGGGGGTAGACTGGTAGTACTAGTTTTGAAGAGCAAGAGTGAGTCTTCTGGTAGGAGGCCTCCTCCAGAAGATGAACTCAACTTAGAGAAACATCAGTACTACTTAGTCATGCCGGTCCGAGCTAGCAATTTTTCTTTCAGTCAAGTGACTGTGTTTTGCCGAAATGGACACCTGGTTGTTGTTTGGGTATAGAGAAGCAGGAGTACCTTGCCCGGTAGGCCGATCACCTACTTTTTGTTAGTCTGCACAAAGTGTTAGGCATTCTGACCGGCAGTATGCACAAAGTGTTAGGCATTCTGACAGATTATGGGGCCCAACGTGTGGTAACCCATAATCCTTTCTTTCGAGTGGTTGATCTTATAAATTATGTACGGCTAGATAAGCCAAAACGCCACTCTTGTTTTTGAACATCATTCATTGTTTGCCAGTATTTCTTTTGTCAGTCTGCACAAAGCGTTAGGCATTCTGACCGGTTATGGGGCCCAACGTGTGGTAACCCATGACCACCTTTATGAGTGGTTGATTTTATTGTGCACTTGTATGGTTTCAAAAAGAGGAAAAGACCACTATTGCTTTTTACTAATGTTTATTGCTTGCCAATATTTCTCTTATAAAGATTTCACACTTTGCATCCACGAAATGTTTTCACTAAACACCCAAAGCACACACGGACTTAATGAGATTTCTGTCTCATCACCTTTTTACCATGATTTCAGGCCGATCCTGCTGTGGGGATGAGTAGCTAGTGTTATCTGCCTTGGAAGAGAATGTTGTTTTTTATTTTTATGTATTGCTTTGGGGAGTTGAGAGTGGATGATTTTATTTATGGATTTGTTTCCTTTTGGGAATTCGTGGATTTATTCTTGGGATGTAATAAATTTTAAGTTAAATTATTATTTTTATTTCTCTATTTTATTTGTGTGACCTAGTTATAAAGACCCCTTGTCCTTTGGACGGGGCAACATCCCCGGCCCCGGCGGGCCTAGGTAGTGGGGTGTTACATAAACCCTTAAACATACCGACACACATATGCACACACCGATCTTCACCAAACATAGAAATCATGCCAGACAAAATCACAACCTCCATATTTTCCCAACAAAAATCATACCACAATAATTCTTGCAATGCAATCTACAACTTTAATTCATGAAGTATAACTTTTTACCTTATTTGTGTGATTCTCCAAGCTTGATTTCCCCTAAATTCTTCCTTTTTCACTGAAGAAATGCTTTCTCTCTCCTTTTCTATTTTTCTCCAACTTTTCTTTTCTTTTTCTTTCCTTTTTCTTCCTTTTGTTTTTCTCCTTTGTTGCTGCCAACTTCAAGCTGTGAAAACAGCATTTCCACAGCCGTTCTTGGTCCAAATTGTGACCAATTGGTCAAAAATTGTGGGCTATCCAATTTTCCAACCATTTTCCTATTGGTTGATTTAATTAATTCACTATTTATTCATCTTATTCAATAAGCTTTTGCAATAAAATAATTCCACAAATATTTCACTTTTTCAATGGTATTTTGACACTGTTTTTCATCCTCCAATCATATTATGCTGCTTGTCTTAATGTCGACCGCACTTTAAAATTTTCTTCAAAAAATAACTGTAATTTCGGTCCATATCAAAAAAATCTTTTATTCCACCAATGGAATCTATAAATTTCACTGAATTCAATGGTAGGAATCAAAACTCTTAATTCTTCTCAATTCTTGCCAATTTGCGGGCAAAATCCAGATTGTGGTTAAAATTACAAAAATGCCCCTGATACCTCTGATAGCTTAATTTATACCAGAATACTCATCTCATTACACTGATCAATTTTTGTTCTGAACATACCCCCCAAACTCTCATTCCATTAAAAATAGTTGCAATCTAAAGATTTAATGTACGGATAGAATAAATTCAAAATTGTATTTGTGTCCCTACAATTTCAAATTTTCAACAATGCCCCTAAATATTTTATCGCACCAAAACGTTTATCACATTATAGTAATCATTTCTTGTTTTGGCCACTGATACAAATTCTTATTTTATATAGAGTAGTAGCTAGTGAAAGTATAAAAAGGGAGGGATATTACAGAAGGAGTCAATGGTTAGCTAGTGTTCTTGCGAAATAAGTAGACATTTCCGTTCAATAAGCGCCATCGAAACTGAATCCAACTCTAGTTGTTCAAACTAAATGCTCTAAAAGTAAGTGTTTTTAGACTCTGGCTCAGGAGAGATTTTAATTTTTTATCTTCCGTTGCATATTTAATTTTCCCGCGATCCTTCAATTCTTAGACATCTACTAAGTACCAACTAAATTGTCTATTGGTAATGTAGGAATTGTTGAAAAATTACCAACTAAATAATCAATTGGAAAAAAAAAAAAAAAAGCCAACTATTACCAACAAAAGAATTAATTGAAAAATTACTAACCACTTTACCAACTAGTTAGTCGATTTGTTGGAAACTTAACAAAACTACCAATAGAAAATATTTAACTCTAAAAAATCATTATTAATCAAAATTTAATCATATCAACTATAAAATCTGTTGGTAATTACCAACCGACTTGAAAAAATCTTGTTGGTAAGAATTTCCAACAAGTATTTTACTAACGGGCCAAATTATGTTAGGAATCTATTAGTAATCTTGTTTTACCAATAGAAATTAGACAATTACCAATAGAACTTATCAGTTGGTAATTAGCTTTTTCTAGTAGTATTATACATGTGAGTTTATATATATGTATATATTTATATGTATTTTGTGTATATATATGTATGTATGTATGTATGTATGTATGTATGTATGTATGTATGTATGTATGTATGTATGTATGTATGTATGTATGTATGTATGTATGTATGTATGTATGTATGTATGTATGTATGTATGTATGTATGTATGTATGTATGTATGTATGTATGTACACGTGTGTACACTCACACATGCATATACATATATGTGTGTATGTGAATATATGTATATATATGTATGTATGTATACATATATATATATATATATATATATGTGTGTGTGTGTGTGTGTGTGTGTGTGTGTTTGTTTGTGTATTATGTACATATATGTCTGTGTTGTATATATAAATATATATATATATTCTGTATGTGTATGTGTGTTGTGTGTGTTGTGTGTATATATGTGTATATATATATTTGTTGTATATATAAATATATATATATTGTTTATATATATATGTGTGTGTGTATATGTGTGCGTGTATGTATATGTATATGTTGTGTGTATATATTTGCATGCATATGTATATATGTGTATATATATGTATTGTACATATTTGTGTATGTGTTGTATATTTATTTATATGTGTGTACATGTCTATGTATATGTATATGTTTTGTGTATAAATATGTGTGTGCATATGTATATACATGTATGTATATGTATTGTATATATTTGTGTATGTGTTAGATATATATTTATGTATATGTATATGTTTATATATGTAGTATATATATTTACATATATATATAAATATATATATGTACATACATATATGTATGTACATATATATATATATATATATCTCTATATATGTATCCATTTTGGACCAGCGAGGACGGCAGCTAAGTAGTTGACTGTGAGTGCTGCCAGGCCTATAGTTGCGCTCTCGGGTCTGCGGGCACGAGGTGTGACATTTGGTATCAGAGCAGGTAACCAGCCTCCGGTATGGGAACTAAGTGCTACACCGTGCGTGGTGGGAGCCACCCCTAGAATCCTATACTGCCTAGTTGGTCCTGGGTTTGGCCCCTAAAGTGTAGGCTCAGCGAGGACACTTGAGCCTAAAGGAGGAATGAATGTGATACCCCAATCCTACATGGGATGGGGATGAGAAGTGTGAATTGTATATAAAAATAGGTCTAAGTACCTATTGTCAACTTGGGATATCCATTTTGGCCCAGTGAGGATGGCGGCTAAATAGTTGACCGTGAGTGCTGCTAAGCCCATAGTCGTGCTCTCGGATCCGCGGGCACGATACATGTCTATACACACACACACACACACACACACACACACACACACACACACACACACACACACACACACACACACACACACACATATACATACATGTATATGTATGTATACAAATACATGTATACATATATACATATACATACATATATGTATGTATATGTATATATGTATACATGTATTATATATATACACATATACATGTGTGTGTGTGTATATATATATATATATATATATATATATATATACACACACATATACATACATACATGTATGTATGTATGTATGTATATACATGTATGTATATACATATATACATACTTATATACATACATGTATATACATATACATATATAAGTATGTATGTATGTATGTATATACATGTACATATATGTATACATACATACATACATACATACATATATAGTATGTATATATATTAGTATACATACATATAATATATACATACTATATATGTGTGTATATAGTATACATATATACATACTTATATACATATATATATATATATATATATACATATTTTAACCATCCAATTCCGATCAATATACATATATAAGTATATATATATATATACTTATATACATATATATATAGTATACATATATATAAGTATGTATATATGTATACATATATATATATATATATTATATGTATGTATACTAATATATATACATACTATGTATGTATGTATGTATGTATGTATGTATGTATGTATGTATGTATGTATGTATGTATGTATGTATGTATGTATGTATGTATGTATGTATGTATGTATGTATGTATGTATGTATGTATGTATGTATGTATGCATACATACATACATATATGTATATCCAGTGGTTAAAATATGGAGGATAGATTGATCGGAATTGGATGGGTTTTTACATTTAATGGCTGTAATAGTCATCGACATTTCCTAAATTACATTTAAATGTTATGTTCAGACATGTCATCTATATTCCATTCACTAATTTCTTCACCAGTAAAGGCGGCACGAGTATCAAGATGTTGTTTTTCAAATTGAACATCTAGAAAGGATGGTCGAGGATAATAATTTTGAGTGTATGGATTTTCGGATCGTTTTGACATAGGTTTTTTATTTTTAAAAGTAAGCTTATTAAGCTATTCTAGAGAAGGATCAATATCTATTAGAGAGACTGGTTGATTTAAAGTTTGAAGATGTGATTTAGAACTGGATTCGGGATTGTCTTTAGTGTTTAATTTATTTAGTTTTTCATTAACTTCTTTAATAAAGTCTAAATCATCTAGATTCATTGTTCCTTTATCAAGTTTTATATTTTTGGTTCATATAAAATAGGTTTAAATACTAGATTAGGATCTATTGGTTGTTTTGGATTAAATTGTTTTAATTGTAGAATTTCTCGTACAGAGGATTTACTATCTAATTGTTCTACTTTGCTAGCCATAGTAATTAACATTTGGTTAGTATAATTATTTTGTTGAATAACTTTATTTAAATCTTTATTTGTTACATCACCTTGTTTATCTAAATTTTTGAGTTTAAAAGGAGAAGCTGTTACTACTTGATTTTCTACTGGAATCTTAATTTCTTCGGCAGGAGGATATACTGATTCTTTCACTTCATTTCTGGTAGTATACCATTTTTTGGTAATGACATTCAATATATGTCGTTTTTTATATTTAATTAATTCATACTAATCAAAGAAATCTAAATGTTGTTTCATTTTGATTTGATTAGAATAGTATTGTTGAAAGAGTCTAGCTCTTTCAGATTCAGAAACAGTAACAAAATACCATTTACATTTAAGCTTATTATAAGGTCTATTCCATAATTGATGAAGATAATCTTTATTTAACACAAAATCATTTTCAGAGGTTACTACCATTAAAGAAGGCATATTCATTTCTAATTGAGTAGGACTTCCAGATTTAACAGTAATATTCTCTTCATAATTTACTTTAGGAATTTCTCCAGTAAAGTCGACATTACTAAAATGTCTATTACTTTGAGTTCTTGGCAAAGAAAAAGAGGATGAAGATGAGGCTAAAAAGGATTTTCTTCGGAATTCTAATTCAATATAGCTTGCTGGTGTTTCTATGATTTTTCCTATTATTTTTTATACATAATGTTTTTTAGGATTAATGATATTTTCAAAATTCCAAGTAGGATTTTGAAGAACATTATCCCATTTAATCATTCATGGGACAAAGGCATTTGATCTGTTAAAATTAGTTTCTAATAAACAAGTTTCTTTTGGATTACCAATATGTTGTTTGGCTTTAGGGTTTATTATAGTTTTCATTACTTTGTAATAGACACAATAAATTAAACCAAGGGATTTAGAACCTAATTCAAAATCTAAATTCTTTGTTTGAATGTTTAAAGTTAAAGTTTTTAGTATATATGGATCTGTGAGATCTACTGTAAAATTTGGATAATGGTTAAAATAAACTGGACCATTGGCTGTGTTTGATTCAAGGATTGCTAACGAGCTATTTTGAAAATCAAGATGCCTACTGTCTCTTAGAAGAAGGCAGATTGGGGCATTAATACCTAAACGGTATACAGGTTTAATGGCTACTTGAACTTATCCTATGTAAAGATATCGATATTTATTTTTTCTATGGTGTTCTAAGGTTTCTGGATTTAGAAGTTGAATTGTACCATAAGGCTGATTTATGGAAACTGTTTTTTTCAGTGGTTTTGATTGTATAATTTTGAACTAAATCAAACATTCCTTTTTCATAAATCTTGTCAAATTTTTCTATGGGTAAATTCCAATTCATTAGTCTGGATTCAACTTTATCTAATTGAGTACTTACTTCTAAATCATTTACTGATTTAATGTCGATATTAGAAAGGTTGGAGGCCATGAAGATATGAAGAGTACTTTCTCTCTTTTTATCTATGCTAGAGTAGATAATACGAATTCTATCATTCTTTAGAGTTATGTCTTAACCTATGTTTCTTTGTTTCTTCTCAAGACATACCTAACACACTATGCTTTATGGTTGAGAGCTACAGGACCACCCCCAAGTCAAGGCTAACACAACACCATCCTTGGCTACTAACAGCCTAATCCAACGGTTCTGGGCTGACCAACGTACTAGCTGCTTTTACAGGTGACTGACTATCAACCATCATAGTTTAAAAATACTAGAAGAAACATACGAAAAGGCATAACACTTAAGAACAAAAGAAGGCAAATTAAACTACATTATGCACGATTTAGAGAAAGAAAGTAAACGAACTTACTCGGACATGATTTTGCAAATCATAGAAGGTTTATGATGAAGCAAATTGAACACTTGGCTCTGATACCAAATTGTGACCCAGGATATTTCAATACCAAATCTTCTAATTTTAATAAAAACTTTGAAAGTTTACACGAGATGCTACTGAATTATAAGGTTTTGAAAATGATGACAAATGCTGCAAGTATCAAAATATAGAGGGGTTTCACTCTCAGGATTCTTAACTTGCAAATGAGTCTGCATTTCTCGAATCAATTGCTGCCTTATATAGGTAGAAGTGACAAAGCTTTCTCTGAGTGCTTGCTGCATTATTGTTGTAGGGTCCATCTGAGTGGAGGAAGGAATTAGGTTGTCTGCCATTACGAAGAATTGTTCAAAAAGTCTTTTTGAGTGGAGTGGTCCACCATTTTCTACTATCAACTGAATTATTTTGCAATAAAGCTAAGTGATGTGATAAAGCTGTATTGATTGCTGATAAAGTTGGAGTTGTCTCTTTTCTCTTTTCCATTTTGAATGGTGTCTTGTCATTATGGGTTTTGACAGAGGTATGATTGAGCAATATCGGAAGGATTGTCCATATCTCCATTATCAAAAATGCTAAAGTCTGGCTATAATTCTAACTCACTTTCATCATCATCTGCTTAATGCAGTTGTTGTTGTAATAGTTACAGTTGAAACTGTAATTCTGCTTTGCTGATCTTTTTTTCCTTACTGGAAGAAGACTGGATGTCAAGGACTTTCTGCTCTGTTTTCTAGACCGGAGTCCATCCTTTGATCTTGATCTCCTTACAAAGATATTTTACATTGTCGATGGAATCGATTTTATAATTCCATCCTAAGACATAACAAATTTTTTTCTCAACATAATACTTACATAACTGATTATTCAAAGATAAAGCCTGCATCTGACTTTCTATTACAAACTAATTGAATTTCTATAAGTTTGGGCTAGAAAGAGTGGATTTATCTCTACCAAATGTTTTCCACCAAGTATAAAACCATCTGGGTATGGGACTGAATGTTTCTTTTCCGTATTTGGTGAACTAGGTATGGGTAAGATCTCGAAAGTACATAAAATTATACCAAGCATCAATATAGTCCATTAAATTGTAGGTGGGAGGTTTAAATGGGGTTTTGAACTAGATTAGTGTGTAAATGCCAGTGATTGGCCAAGTGTTTAAGTCAAGGATTTTCATGATTTTGCATTTAGAATAGGCAATACCTTTATTTGCTTAGTTGAGGTTACGTTCATGTTCGAATTCCATCAAACCAGTGGCATAAAGTATATGTTCATAGTAAAGACGGGTTTTCAAGGGTCCTGCTTTGAATACATGGCTGGATTGATGGTAGGCTTCTAGATGAAGTTTGTTGACAATTTCCCTTTCTAGCTTTGCTATTAGTTCTCTGGGCAGAGCTAGTACTGATATAACTATTTTTGGTAAGAATTCAAATTTCTCTTTGGTAGAGTGAGTAAGCTTTTCTGGTTTGGTTAGTGTCTTAGGAATAACTGCTTCCTTAAAGGAAGTTGGGGAAGGAATTGAATAAAAGAATTGATCTGTTTTATGGGTTTCTGTATTCTTTTGAGAAGAGACTGGATCAAAGAGATTCATAGTAATCGGTGGTCTGCTTACTAAATTGGTGGGGAGAGGAGAAAATGAGCTTAAGACTGCAAATTGATTACCTGCTTTATTCCCAATCTTCGACAAATCTGTGAACCATTGTATAAACGACTTCACAAAGATCCAATCCCTTGGGATATAAAGAAAACCCAAACAATCAAGAAGATAAAACAAATTGTCAAAAAACATCCTTGTTTAGGAATCCCAGATCTAACTGCTTTTATGATTGTAGAAACAGATGCCTCAGAACTTGGTTATGGAGGTATTCTCAAACAAAGGAAAACCAATTCCTCTTTAGAACAGCTAGTCAGATATCATTTAGGTATTTGGTTCTCTAGTCAAAAGAATTATATTACAATTAAAAAAGAAATTCTTGCTATTGTTTTATGTATTTCAAAATTTCAAGATGATTTGATAAATCAAAAGTTTTTACTCCGAATTGATTGCAATGTAGCCAAAGATGTTAAAAACCTCGTGACAAAATAGATCTTTGCCAGATGGCAAGCCCTTTTATCCAACTTTGATTTCGATATTGACTTTATCAAATGAGAGAATAATTCCCTACCAGATTTCTTAACTCGAGAGTTTTTGAAAGGACATACGTAAGCTTTTAACACAGTATTTAACACTATGATGAGTACGAATTTAGTTGGGTGGTGGATATCTTATCCATTTTAAAGCTTTATTTAAGGGCTTATAATTGATGAAACCTCATTCTTTTTCAGCATTATCATTAACATAAAAGGCTGCACAAGACCAGGGTGACCTTGATTCTCTAATTAAGGCTTTTTATAATAAAACTTGAATTTCTTGTTTGCAATATTAAACTAATTCTTGATTCATTTATATGGGCCTAGTTTTCATAGGTATCATTGATTCATCAAAATCATCAATATAGGGGAGACTGATGATATGCTTTTTTCTTTCCCAAAAGGCAGTGGGGATGTCAGAACAAATTTGATGCTCAAAATCCTTTCGGATAGATTCTATCTTATCCTGAATATCTTTTAGCTATAGCTGTTCTTGGATTCTTGTATATTTCACATCTTCCTTTAAAAAAGCTATTTGCTTTTCTCAACAAAGAATCTTCTTGTTCAGAAGATTGATATATTTGGTTTGTGGACTTTGTAGAAAGGAAAAGGTGACTCGTACGAATCCAATATCCCTATGGACACCATGTTGGTCTACAACAAAAGGGTAGATTTGGGTTAGGAATGGAGTTCCTAGGATTACATCTTGACTTAAATCTTTAATGATTAAGAAAGAATTTACGAAACAAAATTGCTTATTGCATATATGAGCATTAGATAATTTATATTTAATTTTTAGTTGTTCACCAACAGTGGTATACAATTTAGAACCTGTTTTTTCTAAATATTTAGTGGGGATTATTCCTTCACAGATGCAATTTTGATCTGTGCCAGAATTAGGAAGGGCAACTATTTGGATTGAAAAACTCCTATTTTGAGGAGGATAGGGATATACCATTTTTGAAAAGTAATATGAGAAATAGCTGAAATATAATCTAGATTCTTCTTATTTTGTTCAGCTTCGATGTCTGATAAAGAGGTAAGATTAGAAGTATCAATCCATGATTTTTCGAGATTGAGTTGAACTAAATCTGTATTTATTTGATTAATATCAGAAATTCTTTGAGTATTCTGCTCCTTTAACCATTTAATTTCTTGTTTTAATTCTTTCATTTCTAGATGTAATTCCTATAAGGATATTGAAGGTTCTTTCTGTTTTTCTTTAAATTTGTCAAATATTTCTTTTAGATTATATGGTTCTACTTGTACTTTGGGATTAAGAACTAAATCTTTGACTTTTAACAGATATTCTCTTTTAACTGTTTCATCTTGAATATGATCTAAGAGTTCAAAGAAGAGTTCTTTATTTGCACGAGTGATTACATTAACTTGATCATGTGGTTTAGTACTAAGCATGTAGAGTTCTCCTATTGCACAGGTACATAAGCTTATACAATCACAAGAGGATTTTTCACTTGAATCATTTTCCGAAGAATTTTCTTGAATTTCAAATACTTCTTCAATTTCACTATCATCAGTGTCAGATGACTGGGATGAATCATATTGGTCAAGGATTTGATTGATTTGATCTAAAGTATCTTTGGGTAAAGATAGTTGATTTACTTTTTTCTTCTTTTTTTCTTTGAGTTTACATTCATCTGCCTTATGTCCTCGTTTTCTGCTAAAATAACACTTAATTGTATCTTTTGATGATTTGTCTTTTGTTCTCTTTTTAAAAGGTTTTAAAGTTTTTCTTCTTAGACTTTAGTTTAAGCTTTTTAGATGGAGGAGTTATTAGGGAATATCCAAAGATTTCGCAGAAGTTTCCTAATTCCTTTTTAGATTTCTTATAATATGATTCCATTTGAGATTTAAGTTTGAGATTTGTGCAGAGGTTTGCACCTGCTTGGTTTAAATAACTAATTAATTGTTCTTATGCTAAATAATCATAAGGAATTGTATTTCCAAAATCTAACATAAGTTTTTGCCTGACTTTTTCTGCAAATAAAGGTGGTAAGCTTGAAATAAATCCTTCTTTCCAGAACGCATGATGACAGTCTGTTCTTAACATTATCTTTTGTAGAAACATGTCTTTATACCAACTGAAATCATGTAATTTTGGGCAGGTTAAATTAGTGAGGATTTCTGAACTTCTATCAGCTAATTGCTGAGGATTTCCTACAAAATGCTGAGTTAGAGTAAACATAAATGTATTTAAACAATCAGAAACTATTTCTGTTATTTGACTAGGTTGGTCATTAACATTTTGGATTATCTTAGTTTAGATTTTGGTGGCATTTAGAATTTCTTGACACTGTTGCTTTGTAAGGTAGTTATTCCACCACCCTTGAAGGACACAGTAAATCCAGCGGTTAAAATATGGAGGATAGATTGATCGAAATTGGATGGGTTTTTACATTTAATGGCTGTAATAGCTATAGACATTTTCTAAACTACATTTAAAATGCTATGTTTAGACATGCCATCTATATTCCATTCACTAATTTCTTCATCGGTAAAAGCGGCACGGGTATCAAGATGTCGTTCTTCAAATTGAACATCTGGAAAGTATGGTCGAGGATAATAATTTCAAGTGTATGGATTTTCGAATCGTTTTGACATAGGTTTTTTATTTTTAAAAGTAAGCTTATTAAGCTGTTCCAGAGCATGATCAATATCTATTAGAGAGACTGGTTGATTTAAAGTTTGAAGATGTGATTTAGAGTTGGATTTGGGATTGTTTTTAGTTTTTAATTTATTTAGTTTTTCACTAACTTCTTTAATAAAGTCTAAATCATCTAGATTCATTGTTCCTTTACCAAGATTTATATTTTTTTAGTTCATATAAAATAGGTTTAAATACTAGATTAGGATCTATTGATTGCTTTGGATTAAACTGTTTTAATTGTAGAATTTCTCGTACAAAGGATTTACTATCTAATTGTTCTACTTTACTAACCATAGTAATTAACATTTGATTAGTATAATTATTTTGCTGAATAACTTTATTTAAATCTTTATTTGTTACATCACCTTGTTTATCTAAATTTTTTAGTTTAAAAGGAGAAGCTGTTACTACTTGATTTTCTACTGGAATCTTCATTTCTTCGGCAGGAGGAAATACTGATTATTTCACTTCATTTCTGGTAGTATACCATTTTTTGGTAATGACATTCAATATATTTCATTTTTTATATTTAATTAATTCATACCAGTCAAAGAAATCTAAATGTTGTTTCATTTTGATTTGATTAGAATAGTATTGTTGTAAGAGTATAGCTCTTTCAAATTCAGAAACAGAAGAAAAATACCATTTACATTTAAGCTTATTACAAGGTCTATTCCACAATTGATGAAGATAATCTTTATTTAACACAAAATCATTTTCAGAGGTTAATACCATTAAAGAAGAAGGCATATTCATTTTTGATTGAGTAGGACTTCCAGATTTAACACTAATATTCTCTTCATAATTTATTTTAGGAATTTCTCCAGTAAAGTCGACATTACTAAAACATCTATTACTTTGAGTTCTTGGCAAAGGAAAAGAGGATGAAGATGAGGCTGAAAGGGATTTTCTTTGGAATTCTAATTCAATATAGCCTGCTGGTGTTTCTATGATTTTTCCTACTCAATCAGAAATGAATATGCCTTCTTCTTTAATGGTATTAACCTCTGAAAATGATTTTAGCTGTAGCTGTTCTTGGATTTTTGTATATTTCACATCTTCCTTTAAAAAATCTATTTCCTTTTCTCGACAAAGAATCTTCTTTTCCAGAAGATTGACATCTTCGGTTTGTAGACTTTGTAGAAAGGAAAAGGTGACTCGTACGGATCCAATATCCGTATGGACACCATGTTTGTGAAACCCCAGTCAAAACCAACCTTAGAGTAAGGGGGTTGGGATGCATAGCATATTTATTTGCATGTTTAAATATATTTTTGTATGATTTTATGTGCTTTGGATTTGTGTTTTATAGTCTAGAGGGCTTGATTATGATTATTAAGTGAGAAGGGCAAAATGGTAATTTTTGCTTGAGGTGGAAAAAGGGAGATAGCTTGAGGATTGAATAGGAAAATATTTTTAGGGGGAAAATAAGAATAAAAGTTATTGTGGTTTAGTGGTTGGAGTTTTGGAATTAATTCTTGAGGTCTTGGGTTCAAATTCCATCATAGGAACTTTAACTTGGTTAAATTTTATTTTTGCTTAGGAAGTATCATTTTCGGCCTTAGTGGTGTTTGGAGTAGGGTAGAGATGTTGTCCTATGAGAGACATGATAGGAGTCTTCAAATCCTACTTTTTTGCTCTACACAAAATTCATAAGGGGAATTCATTTCCTCTTGATCCTTAATTTTTCCTATTTCTCAATTCATTAGTTTGTTCATTTTGTTCAAGCCAATTTTATTCTAGAAAAATTCTAGCAATGTGCTGTGGCTTTGAAGGTTCGAAATGTCTTAGTAAAGGACATCATATGGACCGAAACAATGGAAGAGGGGGAAAGATTTCAAGTGAATTAAATTCCTTAGTGAACTTTCCAAAAAATTCACTCTAGCTAGGTTCATTTCCCTTCATGCTTAGAACTGAAATTTTTCCAGCTTTGTGTGCCTTCAAGGTGACGAAATTCTTAACCATCATTCCCTCCCAAATACTGCAAAAAAAAGGCCCTTTTGATCAGCTTAGAATTTGGATTTTTCTAGCTAATTTCGGACTGCACAAAGATGGTGCAAAATCAGAAAAATTCCTGTGCAAATCGCAGCTTTGGAGGACTGAAACCAAGCTGTTTTCTTCCAGTATTTGTTTAGTACCTTAGCCATGTTTTCCCTCCATAAATTATGCTAGAAACCAGCCTTGAAAGCCCCAGAAATTCCCCTTCAAAACCTCTGTAAATTGGCTGGAAAGATGCCAGCTAAAGCTGCCCAGAAAAATTCCAGCCTTGCGAAAAATGCTGTACAGTAGTTTTTCCAACTTTGTTTCCAAATTCTCTCCTAGCCAAAACTCCATCATTTTTCTGCTCAAATCACCCTTAAACCTCTATTAACTGAACTCCATTGTCCTCCCTAAGTTCTGCACAAAAATCCAGTCATGGCTGCCAAAAAGATTTCCAAAAAAAAATTCTACAATCATGCCTTGATTTGGATACCAAAATTCCATCCACCATGATTTAACAACTTTCCATAAAATATACCTCAAACAACCAGACCTTTCCTTCACCATTAGACTCCTTAATTTCGGCCACCATTAGCCTCCTTCAACCAGCTTTCATTCAGCCAAAATTCTGCACAAGCAGTTGGCCATGGCAGATTTCTAAGAGCTCTTCCATAATCAAAGATATTCTTGAATATTTAGTTTCCAAATTTACTTCATAAAAATATTCTTCAAGGATTCCAACAACTAGCCTTTCATTTTCCCTTCCAAACCAGAAAAACCATCTACCTAAACCCTACAGAAAATCGGCAACCCTAATCGTCATAGAATTTCGGCAACCTCCATCTAAAAGCTCTCTACTCTCTTCAACCTTCAAGAACACATAGTACACCAAGAACACCTACTCCTTCCTTTCACCGAATACCTCTCCACTTCAAACTACCTCTAAAAATTCCAAATTTCATCTATTCATTGCTGTGAGTCCATCCGTACCATTTTTAACATCAAATTCCAAAATCCAACTTGCACTTTTAGATCAAAAACCAGAAATTTTGTGAAGGCTCAAGAACACCTTTAAGGTAGGATTATTCAATCAACTTCATCTTCGCTAATCTTCAATCTCTAATGAACATATATGTGTTTAAGCATGCTAATGAGCTTTCTTCTTCTATTTTCTCTCTCTCTCTCTCTCTCTCTCTCTCTCTCTCTCTCTCTCTCTCTTAGCCGAACTACTCACCTTCTTGGCCGAATGGTTCCTTCTCCATGGCCATGTTTTCTTCATCTTTCTTGGACGAATTTAGACCTCTAGGAATTGAGATCCATTTGAAACTCCTTCAAGGAATTCATCAATCAAGTAAGCCATTTTAACCCATCATTTAAATTCTAGATTCATGTCTCTAGGATGATGTTGATAGAAGATGGATTGTGGATAAGGTTTGAGTATATATTGTTGAGGTTGTAGCATGAATGTATGTATGAATATGAAGGTGAGATTTATGCATGGATGGATTATCTTGGTTGATTGTATGATGATTTGAGGTTTAATGCATGTCTCCATGTCATAGGTAGTATTTGTGATGAAGTATGCTAGAGATTATGTCACCTTTGGTGAATAGGATTTATATTCATGTTGGATTATTGAAGCCATGATCATATTTATGCTAGTAGGGGTTAGATCATGTCTTGATAAATTTAGATCTATTCTTATATACATGATTTGGATGATTTGATGAATTGAAGGATTGTATATGTCCTTGATTGTGGTTAGCCATAGAAGTATGATCATGATCTAGTTGTCCCTAAGCTAATTTTTATTTCATGAATAAAATATTTCTTAATGGGATTTTGCTAGTAATTTCCAAAAAAAACCCTAGGAGGGGTAAATTTGGATTATTATATATAATAAGGATATTTTAATCAAATAAATAATAGCTTTTGCTAGAAAAATATAATATATATATATATATATATATTATTTAAAATAATAAAATCAATTAAAGCCTTTTATGGAAATAATTATAATTAGTAAAATATTTATTACTAAAAATTTAATTATTATCTTTTAATCAAACCTATTAAAATTTTATTTATTATTTTTCAAGCAAGACTCATTAAATTTATTTTTACCTAATTTTAGTTATCAATTATTTTCTAACAACTAAATTATTAATAAATCATTATTTTACCTAATACCACCTAGGACTCTTCATCAAATAAACTCTAAATTTTTATTTTAGCAAGATTTAAACCTTCAACTTATTAGTACCTATTTTCCAAACTTTAGTTATTTTAATATCAAACTAGATTTATTTTATAAACCCTTTTATTTATTATCGAGCCTCAAAGCTTGGGACACTAGGGACATGATTGTAGTAAGTTGAGTTAGTTTTATTTGTGAAAGTGAATCTTTGGCTTGAGTTTAATTGTGATTTATATTTACCCCATGTGGGGTTAGGTCAGCTGTTGGAGACCTTTGTTGTGAGCAAGGATCAGGTAAGCTCTTGCATAAAACCTGTTTGATGAAAAATGATTTTTTTTACGGCAAGCCAAATGTAGAGTGCATGGTCACTCATTTCTGTAAAGGCAATTGAGGATTATTTCCATTCTCATTTTAGATAAATAAATTATTTGCAAATCAATGGGCGGTTTTACTCAAAACCTAAAATTCTTTCTAAAACCAGTTTTGCCCCAAACTTTGGAAAACCTTAATTGCCATTTTCAAGTGGAACTATGTTTTGTTCATTTTTCCCAAGTGGGATACGTTACATTGAGTACTCATCAGGGGTAGACTGGTAGTACTAGTTTTGCAGAGCAAGAGTGAGTCTTCTGGCAGGAGGCCACCTCCAGAAGATAAGCTCAACTTAGAGAAACGTCAGTACTACTTAGTTATGCCAGTCCGAGGTAGCAGTTTTTATTTCAGTCAAGTGACTGTGTTATGCCGGAATGGACACCCAGTTGTTGTTTGGGTATAGAGAATGAGGAGTATCTTGCCCGGTAGGCCGATCACTTACCTTTTGTCAGTCTGCACAAAGTGTTGGCATTCTGACCAGCAGTATGCACAAAGTGTGGCATACTGACCATGTGGACATGGGGCCCAACGTGTGGTAACCCACGACTACCCTTTTTGAGTGGTTGATTTTATTGTGCACTTTTGATTATGTATGCTTGGAAAAGCTAAAACACCACTCTTGTTTTTTACTAATACTTATTGCTTGCCAGCAATTCTTTTGTAAAGATTTTATACTTTGCATTCATGAACTGTTTTCACTGAACACCCAAAGCACACACAGACTTACTGAGATTTCTGTCTCACCACCATTTTACCATGATTTCAGGTCAATCCTGCTGTGGGGATGAGTAGCTAGTGTTATCTTCCTTGGAAGAGAATGCTGTCTTTTATTTTTATGTATTGCTTTGGGGAGTTAAGAATGGATGATTTCATTTATGGATTTGTTTTTCTTTTAGGAAGTCTTGGATTTATTCTGGGGTTGTAATAAATTTTAAGTAAATTATTATCTTTATTCTACTATTTTATTTGTGTGGCCTAGTTATAAAGACCCCTTGTCCTTTGGACGGGGCGACATCCCCAGCCCCGGGCGGGCCTAGGTAGTAGGGTGTTACAATGTTGGTCTACAGCAAAATGGTAGGTTTGAGTTAGGAATGGAGTTCCTAGGATTACATCTTGATTTAAATATTTAATGATTAAGAAAGAATTTACGAAACAAAATTGCTTATTGCATATATGAGCATTAGATAATTTATATTTAATTTTTAGCTGTTCACCAGCAGCAGTATATAATTTAGAACCGGTTTTTTCTAAATATTTAGTGGGGATTATTCCTTCACAGATGCAATTTTGATTTGCGCCAGAATTAGGAAGGGCAACTATCTGGATTGAAAAATCTCCTATTTTGAGGAGTTCAGTGATATTCCATTTTTGAAAAGTAATCTAAGAAATAGGTGAAATATAATTTGGATTCTTCTCATTTTGTTCAGCTTCGACGTCTGATGATCTAACAGTTCAAAGAAGAGTTCTTAATCCCAAAGTACAAGTAGAACCATATAATCTAAAAAAAGTATTTGACAAATTTAAAAGAAAATAGAAAGAACCTTCAATATCCTTATAGGAATTACATCTAGAAATTAAGGAATTAAAACAAGAAAGTAAATGGTTAAAGGAGCAGAATACTCAAAGCATTTATGATATTAATCAAATAAATACAGATTTAGTTCAACTCAATCTCGAAAAATCGTTGATTGATACTTCTAATCTACCTCTTTATTAGATGTCGAAGCTGAACAAAATGAGAAGAATCCAGATTATATTTCAGCTATTTCTCAGATTACTTTTCAAAAATGGTATATCCCTATCCTTCTCAAAATAGGAGATTTTTCAATGCAGATAATTGCCCTTCTTGATTCTGGCACATATCAAAATTGCATCTTTGAAGGAATAATCCCTACTAAATATTTAGAAAAAATAGGTTCTAAATTATATACCGCTATTGGTGAACAGCTAAAAATTAAATATAAATTATCTAATACTCATATATGTAATAATCAATTTTGTTTCGTAAATTCTTTCTTAATCATTAAAGATTTAAGTCAAGATGTAATCCTAGGAACTCCATTCCTAACTCAAATCTACCCTTTTGCTGTAGACCAACATGGTGTCCATACGGATATTGGATCCGTACGAGTCACATTTTCCTTTCTACAAAGTCCACAAACCAAAGATATCAATCTTCTGAAAAAGAAGATTCTTTGTCGAGAAAAACAAATAGCTTTTTTAAAGGAAGATGTGAAATATACAAGAATCCAAGAACAGCTACAGCTAAAAGATATTCAGGATAAGATAGAATCTATCCGAAAGGATTTCGAGCATCAAATTTGTTCTGACATCCCCACTGCCTTTTGGGAAAGAATAAAGCATATCATTAGTCTCCCCTATATTGATGATTTTGATGAAGCAATGATCTACGAAAGCTAGGCCCATACAAATGCATCAAGAATTAGTTGAATATTGCAAACAAGAAATTCAAACTTTATTACAAAAAGCCTTAATTAAAGAATCAAGGTCACCTTGGTCTTGTGCAGCTTCTTATGTTAATAATAATGCTAAAAAAGAACGAGGCATCTCTCGATTAGTCATCAATTATAAGCCCTTAAATAAAGTTTTAAAATAGATAAGATATCCAATACCCAACAAACGAGATTTGTTGAAAAGAACATATAGAGCAATTCTTTATAGTAAATTTGATACGAAATCAGGATTCTGGCAAATACAAATTCAAGAAGAAGATCGGTACAAAACAGTCTTTAATGTTCCCTTTGGTCAATATGAATGGAATGTCATGCCTTTTGGTTTAAAAAATGCTCCTAGTGAGTTCCAGAAAGTTATGAATGACATCTTTAATCCTTATACATCATTTAGTATTGTTTATATTGATGATGTATTAATATTTAGTGAATCCTTCGACTAACATTTAAAACATTTATGTCTTTTTCGTGACATTATCACGAAAAACACTACAAGTAAGGTAGGAATTAGCGAGGGATTTATCCCTCGCTAAATCTGTGAGGGATTAGCGAGGGAAAAATGAGTTCGGCACACAGATTGACTTTCCGTCGCTAATCCCTCTCTAATTTGCGACGGATCAGCGTTATCCAATTATCCTTCAAATTAGCCAGGGATAAAAATTCCCATTCTAATCCGTCGCTAATTAGATAGGGATTTGCGACGGATATTTTATTTTTACTTAATATCCATCGTAAATTTTTAGCCTCGAATTTTCAACTTATCCCTCGCTAATCCCACGCTAATTTGCGAGGGAATAGCGACAGATAAATCCGGCACAATTCATTGCCTAATTTGCGATGGATTAGAGTGTTATTGGCGAGGGATTGCGGAATCCCTCACTAATCCATCGCTGAATATTCCATCACTAATCCCTCGCTAATTTCCAAGGGATTCCCTATTTTGTGAATTTTCAAATTTTTTCCTCACGATACTTTTGTGTGTGGTAAATTTTTTTATGTAATATCCTTACAAATACTTAATTCTCTATTATTTGTTGAATTATAACCAATGTATTTGCATTCAATATACATGTAATTACCATCGACAAATTACGAAGTATAGATTATAATTAAATGATATGCACAAATTATACCTCTGTACAAATTTGTCATGTGTAGTATATATATAATACATTTATCACTTTATATGTATATATATATATGTATATATATATGTATATATATATATATATATATATTTGATGCATCGATCATATATGGTCGATGTATAATTATGCAAATATGAACACACATTTAATTACTACGAGAGTTTACGTGTACAACCAAAGTTCTATATATTACGTTTTATTACATTTGATTAGGGTAATAAATACAATTTTGGGATATAAAAACACGTCAATACTAATTAAACTTTTCATATATTAGTAAGCGTAACATGATCGATATTAATTAAACCTAAACAAACACCATGATGATTATTTAGAATTGTTTACTGGCGAAAGATTTCATGCTCTTAATCCGTAGCTAAGTAGGAAGTAGCTAAGTGTTGACAGAAATAAATATGTTTTCCTAGTAGAGTATTGAAAAAAGTGAGGAAAATGCCATATCCGTCGCTAATCCCTCTCTAAATAGCGACGGATAATAACAGCGACGGATTTGAGAGGGATTAGCGAGGGATATAAACTTATAACTTGAAAAAAAATTTTCAGCGGAATATGAAATTCAAAAAATCCCTCGCTAATCCCTTTCTAATAAAACACAATTAGCGAGGGATTAGAAAGGCACTAAAAATCCGTTGAGGTTGACCGTCGCTAATCCGTCGTTGAATAATCCCTCGCTACTCACACGCTAATTTGTGAGTGATTAGTGAGGGATTGTATTTATTTTTTTAATGTCGTCACAAATCCTTCGCTAATAGAGAGGGATTAGCGACGGAAATATCCCTCGCAAAGCCCGACGACTATTAGATCTGTTCTGTCTTCCCTTTCATTTCGTTCTTTCCTCTTTTCTCTTTCTTCTCCGGCTATCCCTTCCAATCCCGCCGGCGACCTTACCTCCTCATTGCCTTTTCTACCACCGAAAGACCATCTGACCAAAGCATTATTTCCCCCCACCATCGAACCACCAGCGACCTTCATCGAGCTGTAGACGACTACCGCCTTGCGCCGCTGTGGACGACTGTCGCCGGTGACCTTCATCAAGCTGTGGACTTCTACCGGCAGCTCGCGGATAAAGCTCAGGACAAAAAGGGTATCAGTTGCATATCAATGTTAATATGTTGAAATTTAGCTTAGATTTGTTGATTGGGATAGTACTTCAATCAATGGAACATTGATATGCAATTGCTTGAATAACCACAAAAATTTCTTGAACTGTTTATCCTCCTTATGCAATTGGTGCCAGATTTGGTGACTACACTCTGCCTTATGTTTGTCCGACGTTATCTCCCTGTTTTCTTTTGCAGCTTTTCTTCTATTCTCCTGTGTGACATTATTTGATGCATTTTCGTGGTCTTATTTGATTCATTTTTGAATGTTCACAACTAGGACTTATACCATGGACTTTATGTGAATTTGAGCCTGCATGATATATTAATGTTTGAGGAAGTTTTTAGCATGAAAAAATGGGTGATTTAGGGTTAAAACAAAGGTGAAAATTGATGATCAAAATTTGGTAGCAAAATTGTATATGCAAGCTAGAAGAGATGCAAGGAACGAGTGTAGTGTGTAGTTCCTTTGAGGTGCGAGGCGAGAAAACAAATGCAAGGAACAATGTTGTATGTTGTTCTTTTGGGGGCAGACGACATGTAAAGAGAAAATTTTCGTTGTGCCGGTATATGGAAAGTTTAACATATGGATATGGTTGGTTGGGTAATACTATGAATAGAGAATCCAATTCTTCTTTTACGGAAAAGGGTTTGTTAAATAGTATGAATTATAGATCAGCAAAATTATGAATAGAAAACACAATTCTTCCTTGCTAGAAAACAATCTCGATTCATTAGATAAGCAATATTGTAATCTTTGAGAATCAAAAGTTCACATCCAAGAATGGAGGCTCGGGAAAGGTATTTTACAAGCAGATTAGATCGATCAAGAAGCTGCGAGCTTCTTGTACTCCTCCCTAGAAATTGCAGCCTCCATGACGATTCTTGGACCCAATTTTTCGGTATCCTCCAAGAACAAAGTCATCAAATTTTTTGAGAATCCACTCACCGGTGCGACTCCTTCTTAATTTCCTGGAACAGGGGTTGCCATTGAGTCTCTCAAATTCCAAAAAACAATCTCTGGCACACAATTTCCATAGCCTCTCCCTCCAAACTTCCTCACTATAGCCTGGTAATCAGTTTCCCAAGGATTTGAAGAGGCCGGTCGAATTCCATGTCACTTGTACACAAACAGTTTCTTAATCACCTGATCCTCCTTTAAATTTTATTTTTAATAACTACCTTACCCAGTTTAAATTCTTTTTTAATTTTAACCATTAATTACAATTATTACTAATATAGCATATTGTTATGTGAATATTAAAAGATATTTAGTTTTATTTATACTTGGAGACGAACCTTGCTGGAAATCGATGTGAAAAGGTTATATACATATATATATACGTACTCACATATATATATATATACATATATATATATATATATATATATTGTGGAAGAACAGCTCCAATCCTTTTCAAGGTTTCGTGTACAAGATTAGCAAACAATTCTTGTGGAAACTGCAAAAACCTATGCTTACGCCTCATAGGCCTTTGACTTGCCATGAGAACGGCTTCAAGTCAAACTCTCAACAGGGCTTTCAGATCCAACATATTTGTTGTTTAATTTCCACCAAGATGCCATTCTTTTCATGCTTAAAACATAAATAAAAAATGTTTTTCTTTTTTTATTGAAGAGAGAAAAACATTCTTTGTCTCCATTATTTAGTGTGGGTTGTGGGTATGTGAAAACTAAATATCAAGTTGAGGGGTCATCTTCCTGTGCATTCTATTCCATGTTATTGGTGTCCTCCTGAAGAGATACTGCTTCCCCTGTTTTTGCAATTGGGGTCGGCTTAAAAGTTTTGAAGGGGAAACTTTTGGACTAGTATTTACAGTTCCTACTCCATTGTCTCCTGTCTGTAGAAACTCGATATTAAAAAATGTAAGCTGCTCTGCATTCTTCGGTTGCATGACATTCTATTACTGCGTCTTTCTCTACAAATTTTTATTACATCATACTTGCTTTTTGCTATGTTATTATTTGCTACTACTATGATTTGTGAAAAGGATCGGCGCCTCCTTGTTCTTAATTATGATTTTTTTTTTTGGAACAGTATCCGCATCTCTCTTGGTGTCTTGTGTGCAAGAAAACCGGGTGTTTTGGAAAAAGCTGTTCTATTTCCATGGTGTGTGATATTATTTGGTTTACTCATATTTCTTTTGTTGCTTGGATTTCTGAGTTGTACTTCATAATTTTCTATGATTATGAAGTTTGGGAATGGTGTAGATGTACACGTTTTAAGGTATTAAGAGCATTTTAGAGCATTAGAATGGGATTTCATTCATCTGCTTAATTTACCTAGACTAAAGATGCTAGTTTCCTCATTCATTGGATCTTTCTATAGTTTGGCTGGCTTTTTTCCGTCTCTCTAGTTTAGTTTAGTTTAGCGTCCCCCCCTCTCTTTCCCCTTGTTGGTGTCGACTTGCTTGCTTGAAATCGTGATTTGGGTCCGTGATATCAAAAAATAGTTTTACCAAGTGTTGGTGGTATAGAGGCTGAATATATTTTCGAGTAAATATTTCGTACTATGGCTACATATGCTTGTCTCTAGTGCTTCGATTGATGTTTGATTTGCATCACGTCGGATTCAACAAAAAACACGAAGCACATCCTCTATTAAAAGATAAAAAATCAAAAGTTGTTAACATAATTTGACACCTTGAGCATTGCTAATTCAATATTCTGCTTAATTTTCATACTTTCATTTTCTTGATTAGATCTTCGCGTTCCTTTTTTATTTATTTATTCATAATCATGTAAAGCTAAAAAAATTAAGAATCGATATCTAGAGTAGGATTTGAACTCCTAAGCTGGTTTTCTAAATGTCACTTTGTTTTGATCCAAGGGTTGCAATGATCTTGTTTGAAATTGCCTTAAATTCAATGGCTAAGATGAAAGACAATTTGATGGGTCAACATGATCCATAGATCCTGGCTATGGGTTTTGGGTTAAAAATGAAATTGGGTTAAAATTGTTCTTGACGAGAGATTTAACCACGACTTATTAATTAACAAACAAGGCCAAGCTCCTACATTGATTGGAGGTGAATTGAAGGAGATCAGCTTGTTAATTGATGCTTGAGAGACAAGCTTGTATGTTGTTTATCTTTGGATTTGTGTAGTTTTGATCTCGGTACCAAAAATATAATTTGGGGATTTTATTATACTCTATTTCTATTTAATTCTATTATATCTTAAGAGTATTTTATTATACTCTATTTCTATTGAATTTTGCTGAAATTTTTAATCTAACTCTCCTACATATTGTTACGCACGAGTTAGGCATACGAGTTCTTCATTGATTGTTTTGGACGAGACGAGCTATTCTTAGGTAAGAAAATCCTCCAATATCATCTTTAGAATCCCGTGAGTGATAGGTGATCACTCCCCGTGAGTGATGGGTGATCACTCCCTATGGGTAATGGGTGATTACCCTCAAATTTGGTGTTGTTGATTAAATATTTTGAGCTTATTTGTATTTTGTGAATTTTTTACAATGAATGTTGTGTGAGCTTGTGGTGGCCTTGCGCACTGGAAAACGTTCAAGTTATAAGGGAAACTCTGTCAAATTTTTTTAAAAATTGAGGTGGCATGCCAACAGATTCTTATTGATTCTTACCTAGTGTATTTCCATATGTTCTTACCGTTATGTTATTTATAGCCCTGCAATCAACACACATTCCCAGTGAGTGATGGGTGATCATTCCCGTGAGTGATGGGTGATCACTCCCTATGGGTAATAGGTGATTACCCCTAAATTTAGTATTGTATATTAAATGTTTTGAGGTTATTTGTGTTTTGTGAATTGTTTACAATGAAGGGAAACTCTGTCAATTTTTTACAATGAATGTTGTGTGAATTGTGGTGGCCTTGTGCCTGGAAAACGTTCAACTTATAGGGAAACTCTGTCAAATTTTTTTTAAAAATCACAACATTCTTGATTGGCAAAACAGCCATTTTTTCATGCTTAATTTTTCTTAGATTGTTTCCATGCTTTCTTCAATAAAACCTACCATATCTAAGTCTTCCAAAACCTCTTTTCCCCCCTTGGTTCTTGGTAAACCTAGAATGAATTCCATAGAAATGTTTAACCATAGTACATTAAGGGTAGGCAACGGAGTGTATAGACCATGTGGTAATGCTTTGGACTTGGCCTTTCTATAAGTGATGCATGAAATTTTTTCGCAAATCATGGCATGAGTTTTTTAAGTAATGGCTCCAAATATTATAATTTTGATGAATTATGAGAATTAAATTATTGCTTCTCGAATAATTATGGTCTTGTGTAGAATACTTTATTTTCTTTGTGGTCTTGTGTAGAATACTTTATTATTCAATAATTTTTTACAATGAATGTTGTGTGAATTGTGGTGGCCTTGCGCACTGGAAAACGTTCAACTTATAGGGGAAACTCTGTCAAATTTTTTTTTTAAATCACAAATTGAGGTGGCATGCCAAGATATTCTTATTGATTCTTACCTAGTGTAAAACCATATGTTCTTTTCATTTGTGAAGTTGGTCTATGCATGATGAGCCACATTTTCTTCTTTCTTTATTTTCTTTTCCTTTCTTTCTTTATCTCCATAATTCGTAGCGAGTAAACTAGGGTCCTCGACCATCACAATCTACCATCGTTCTTCATTCGAATTATACACGTGCTAATAAGCTACATTGTTATGGCCTAAATGTAGATGGATGATCGTGGTTGGATGTATAGAAGACACGTACAGGGGATTAAAGGAATTACATCTGAGTTTGAACAAGGGGTCAAGCGATTCATCGCATATTGTTTGTCAACTGGTCCAGCCTCAGTTATAAGGTGTCCGTGTGGAAAGTGTAAAAACAAGGCGTACCTTTCCCCAGATGAAGTGGAGCTGCACTTGTACAGATTTGGGTTTGTTGCTAATTACCGAAGATGGACTAGTCATGGTGAGGGTATTAATCCGTCGCCATCTACATCAATAACCGGCACTTGTACGACTGCAGTCGAGTCAAGCTCTAATAATCCGTATCGAAATATGGTGATTGATGCAATTGGACATCAATTTCCAAGTGGACCTTCATCATCGGAGAATATTGAGGAACCACCAAACCCGGATGCGCAGAAATTTTATGACATGCTGGGGAGCTTCAGAAACTCCGCTATGGGATGGATGCAAGAATCACAGTACGTTATCAGTTGTTTCTCGGCTTTTGAATATTAAATCGGAGAACAACGTGTCGGAGAAATGCTTTAATCAGATGATGCAATTGATGAAGGAGGTATTACCAAGTAGTAATAAGCTCCCGGATGACTTCTATCAAACAAAGAAGTTGGTATCCGGTCTAGGGCTACTGTTCAGAAGATAGATGTCTACCCAAATGGATGCATGCTCTACTGGAAGGACGACAGTGCTAGGAGGGACTGCAAATTCTGTGGCCATGGCAGATATCTGACGAAAAGGAAAGTAGGAAAGGACAAACAACAGAAAGACGTTCCTTTCAAGAAAATGTATTACTTCCCATTAACACCCAGATTGCAGAGACTATTTGCATCCTCCACAACCAGCGGAGCACATGAGATGGCATGCGAGAGAGTCAGCCGGAAGAGGACGTTATGAGCCATCCACGCGATGGTGAAGCTTGGAAACACTTCGACCGTAGTCATCCTGAATTTGTAGTTGAAGTTCGTAATGTGCGTCTTGGGTTATGCACAGATGGATTTTCACCATTTGGAATGTCGGGTAAACAATACTCTTGTTGGCCTGTTATTGTTACTCCATATAATTTACCTCCGTCGATGTGCATGAGGGATCCATTTATGTTTTTGACCGTCATTGTCCCGGGCCCTAGGAATCCGAAGCATAAAATTGATGTCTATCTACAACCTTTGGTAGATGAATTAAGGATGATGTGGATTAGTGGAGTCTCTACATATGATATTTCAAAGAAACAGAACTTACGTCTACGAGCGACACTTCTTTGGACAATAAACGACTTCCGGCATATGGGATGCTAAGTGGTTGGAGCACGAGTGGTAGATTAGCATGTCCGTATTGCATGGAGCGAGACAAAATCATTTCACTTGCAAAATGGAGGTAAACATTCCTGGTTTGACCGCCACCGGCGCTTCTTGCCTTTAGATCATCCATACGGGAGAGATGCTAGGTCTTTCAGGAAGGATAAAGGTCGCGAGACAGCACACCCTGTACAGTGCGCTTCTGGAGATGGTATGTGGGATAGAGTGTGCCATTTACCAAAAATAACTGAGACAGTTGTGGAGCTTGGTAGGGATAATGGCAGAGGCATCTACCATAATTGGGCGAAAAGGAGTATCTTTTGGGATTTGTCGTATTGGAGAACACACTTAATCCGTCATAACATAGATGTGATGCACAATGAAAAAAATGTGTTCGATAATGTCTTCAACACAGTCATGAATGTAAAGGGGAAAACAAAGGATAATGTGAAGGCGCGACGTGATCTGTTGGTATATTGTGATAGACCTGAATTACACGTGATTGGCTTGGGTGACGGGAGGACATTAATGCCAAAGGCTAAATACTCTGTTACACCCGAACAAAAGAGACTTCTATTAGAGTGGGTTAGAGATTTGCGACTTCTGGATGGATATGCTTCGAATTTAAGCAGGTGTGTTGATTTGAATGAGCTGAAAATGTCGGGTATGAAAAGCCATGACTGCCATGTTTTTATGGAAAGATTGCTTCCAACTGCATTTAAAGAATTATTCCCGGTGTCAATTTGGAACGTTTTAGCAGAAGTCAGTCTCTTTTATCGTGACTTATGTTCGCCTAAACTTTCCACAACCCATATGAAGCAACTGGAAGATAATATTATCATACTCATGTGTAAGTTGGAGAAGATCTTCCCGCCCAACTTCTTTGACATGATGGAGCACCTTATGGTCCACCTTCCGTATGAGGCCAGGTTTGGTGGCCCTGTTCAATATAGATGGATGTATCCATTCGAGCGGTAAAATATTGTGTATTATTATATCTATATATATATCTACTATGTGAATCAGTTCTAACTGTAAAAAATGCTTTAGGTTCTTATATCGTTTGAAGACCAAAGTTAAAAATAAGGCGAGAGTGGAGGGATCAATTTGCAATGCTTACTTAGTTGAAGAGGCATCTACATTCTTCTCCTATTATTTTGAGCCGCATGTGCATACTCGACATACTGCTACGGCTAGGAATGATGAGGGCGTTCATGATACAAACTCAAGTGACACTGTGTGTTCTATATGTGCCGTTCCAGGGAGGGTTTTGGGAAGTATTCAGAATAGGTATCTTACCCCGGATGAATTTAAGGCTGCCACAAATTACATATACCTAAACTGTGAAGAAGTTCAACCATACATTACGTAAGTACACCGCTATTGCCTTACATTGCTAGATTTTATACGATAATACTTTGAACAAGTATCCTTAATTATGTGTTTGTTTTGATCGTTTTAGGAAATTCAAAAATGACTTGCAGTTGTATGAGCTGAGTATAACAGATCCTAAAGTGGATAGGAGAATAGAGTCGGAGTTTGCAGGATGGTTTAGGACTTATGTGAGTTGAACACATACAAAATGAGACTTAGGAATAAATTACATTGGTATCGAAGGTGCATTAACACTTTGTTCTTTGCTAGGTTCATGATCCACAGAATCAAGTGACTGAACAATACTTAAAAAGCTTGGCCTGGGGACCTTCGAGACAAGTGAAATTCTTCCATGGCTACTTCGTAAATGGTTTTAGGTTCCATACACATGATCGGTCAGTCGGAAAAAAAATAATTAATAGCGGAGTTTGTGTTAAAGGCGACGGAGATAGTGCCTTAGATTATTATGGAGTGCTGAAGGAGATTGTCGAACTTCAGTTCCCTGGAACTCCTTGTTTAAAAGTTGTCCTATTCAAGTGTGATTGGTTTGTTCCAATGCTAAATCGGGGGGTTAAAATTCATCCTCACTACGAACTTGTTGATGTCAACTGCAAGAGGAATTACCCAAAATATGACCCCCTTGTGTTAGCTCAACAAGCAACCCAAGTGTATTTCCTATCCTACCCAGGGAGCAAAAGACCAAAATCTGATTGGGTAGCTGTTTGTAAAATGAAAGCTCGGTATGTTATTGATGCACCCATTGTCGAGGCACCATATCAGGAGGAAGTAGATGATGCGCAGGCAATCAATGTACGTGTTGAGGATGACAACTTTGGAAGATTAGCAGATGAGTCTGGTATTAGAGATACAATCGATTTTATAGATTCGGGTTTAATGATAGAGGAAGCACAACCGAACAACGAAAACGATGCCGAGGAAGAAGAATGGGAGACAGGATCCTCTACAGACGACGATGTGGAAGGCTACTCATCCGATGATGACAAAAGTTCATAGACTAGGTTCAAGTTTAACTACAGTATAGATACAAATTAGTAGTTCTGCTATCGTTACATTACAAGCATTTTACTTTGCTTTATACTTTTAAATTTGTTATCTTTTTCTTCTCCCAAGATATGATAATTTTTATGTATTTAAATAATTCCAGATACATATGGCTTCCGATACCTCACCCAACGATCGGTCAGCGACTCATGAGTCCTCGAGGGCGGATGAGACACCATCCCCGAGCATCGCCCCACGTATACCTGCTCCATAGCCATTGCCTCCGGAAGAGGACCGATCAGAGCAGGCCCCTACCCCGATCCTAGGTTCTTCAGGGTCCACAGCTGGCGCTCTATCTACTGAGGACACGCGACTGTTGATTGAGCCAGTTGGTGACTCGTAAGTCGGCTACATAATTATTTATTATAAGTTTTTCTAAATTTTCAAAATTATAACTTGTCTAATATTACAAGATCTATTTTCTTGGAACAGGTTCACATATTTGGTTCAATGTGTGAGGGAGATTGTTGAGATTTTTAGGCGACACTACACTGGAGCCTATGCTACCTTCTCACACGTTCCGATTGAGGTTTGGAACATGTAGTTCGATCTTTGGAGTGTGAGTTCGATTTGTAATTATTACTTGTAGTCTTTTTATTATTTTTAATGTGTTTTCTTATTTGTAATTACTTGTAACGGCTACTTTGATTTTGCAGGCTTTCTTCTATTGGCGCCCTGAGCATGCCGCACAGATCCAGGCTAATTAGGAGAAGAAGTGTAAGGCTAGACTTTCAGATGCATTTTTCAAGGCTCGGAAGAAGCATGGGGGTAGCTGCCCCAAGTGGATTTCCCCAGACCATTGGGCTACTCTATCGGAGCATTGGAGGTCCGATAGGTGGCAGCGTATCTCTTCCGCTGCTAAGCGGAACAGATCTACTGGTCAGGCATCCCACACAGGATGGTCTATTTCTTTTACTGAGCATGAGGAGCGGATGGTAAGTGTAAAATTTTTTACTGTTCGGTATATCCGCTATTTCACATTTAATTCATAAAAGCTAACATCTAGTCATTTTTTGTTAAAATGATAGCGGAGACAGTTAGGTCCTGATTTTAGCTACGTCGACCTCTTCAGACGCACCCATACGTTCCAGGACGGGCCGAGAAAGGGCCAATATGTCAGTGATCGATCGCGCCACATGATGGTAAGAATACAAAATCTTACATGTTTTTAAGTTTAATATTATTCATATTTTGATCGCTAATTTTAAATATTTTCTGCGTGTTTCCTTGCCCCAAATTCAACAGGATAGTGTCACTGCTATTATTGAGCGTCACGCGCAGTCGGGTTCCGCGACTGATTCTACGAGCACGGTCGCGGCGACTCGGGTACCCGACGAGAAGGCGCTATTCGTCGAGGTGGATGATAGAGCGTCCAAGAAGGGACGCGTATGTGGATTGGGCTCCAAGTCTGCGAGGGTGAGACGGAGGTTACAGCAGCCAGCTTCATCTGAGGCATCGACTTCTTCTACCTCGTTGGATGTGAGCCAGCTACAGAGAGAGTTTCACACTGAGAGGAGGAGGCGGGAGAGAGTTGAGCATCAGGTACAGGTATATCGGAGCCACAGCCAGAGCTTGACTGAGTACCTGACGCTTATATCTCAGAATTTGAATCTTCATCCACCACTGCCGATGCCAGCTGTTCAGGAGGACGATGTTGAGGATGAGGAGGACTTCGTCATCAGTCCTCCATATTCACATCCAGATCATCAGCCAGGCCCTTCCGATCTACCCCCACCCCCTCCGTCGGCTCCAGCATCCACATCGATTCCTGCTTCGTAGTTAGGATATATATACTACATTTTTATGTATTATTCATATGTTTTCATCATTATATCTATTTAAGATTTTTAGACAACATTTTTATGTATTATTCACATTTGTCATTATTATATCTATTAATAATGACTATTTGATGGTTTTTTTAATTTAATTAAATTTTGCATTAGGTAAAATGAATTTTCTTGAATTACAGGGCATTTTTTAAACATTTTTTAAAAAAAAATTAAAAATCATAAATTACTAGCGAGGGATTAGCGAGGGGCTAAGGAAATTAAATTGAGGATCTGTCGCTAATCCCTCGCAAATTACCTTGGGATTAGCGACGGATCAATTAAAACGTAATAGGAAAGAAATATTCCGTCGCTAATCCCTCGCAAATTAGCGTGGGATTAGCGACAGACATTTAAATCAAAACATTAGTAAGAAATTTTCCGTCGCTAATCCCTCGCAAATCAGCTGGGGATTAGCGACGGAATACTTAAATCGGAACATTAAATAGAAAATATTCCGTCTCTAATCCCTCGCAAATTAGCTTGGGAATAGCGACGGACAATTTATATCAAAACAATAAAAAGAAAATATCCGTCGCTAATCCCTCGCAAATTAGCTTGTCATTAGCGACAGAAATTTCCAACTTTTTATTAATTAGAAAAATATTTCGTCGCTGATCCCTTTCTAAATAGAAAGGCATTACCGACGGAAAATAAGAATCCCTCGCAGATCCGTTTCAAAAATCCATTGCTGAAGTCGTTGACTGCTTGAAAATTACCTCGCTAATCCATCGCTTTTTGCGACGGATTTTTGAATCCGTCGCAAATTTTTGCCTCTGCGAGGAGGAAATTAGTGGGGGAATTTTCCCTCGCTAATTCTCTGTTTTCTTGTAGTGAAATGGGTTGGTAGTGAGTACCTCGAAACTCAAACTTTGTCAAACCCAAATTTGTTTCTTAAGTCATAACTTAACCCAAGAAACCTATAAATCGATTTGTAGAGCAATAGAATTTGCAGACAGATTTCCTAATGAAATCAAGGACAAACCCAACTTCAACGATTTTTAGGATGTTTAAATTATATCTCAGACTTTATTCCCAATCTTCGACAAATTTTTGAACCGTTGTATAAACAACTTCGCAAAGATCCAATCCCTTGGGGTATAGAGCAAACCCAAATAGTCAAGAAGATAAAACAAATTGTCAAAAAACTTGTTTAGGAATCCCAGATCTAACTGCTTTTATGATTGTAGAAAAAGATGCCTCAGAACTTGGTTATGGAGGTATTCTCAAACAAAGGAAAACTAATTCCTCTTCAGAACAGCTAGTCAGATATCATTCAGGTATTTGGCTCTCTAGTCAAAAGAATTATAGTACAATTAAAAAATAAATTCTTGTTATTATTTTATGTATTTCAAAATTTCAAGATGATTTGATAAATCAAAATTTTTTACTCCAAATTGATTGCAAAGCAGCCAAAGATGTTTTACAAAAAGATGTTAAAAACCTCGTGGCAAAACAAATCTTTGCCAGATGGCAAGCCCTTTTATCCAACTTTGATTTTGATATCGAATTTATCAAAGTTGAGAATAATTCCCTAGCAGATTTCTTAACCTGAGAGTTTTTGCAAGGACGTACGTAAGCTTTTAACACAGTATTCAACACTATGATGAGTACCAATTTAGTTCAGGAGCTCATTCATACCTCTTTATAAATAGTATGCTAAATTGAAGAAATCAGAAATGGATCAGCGACCACGACTTTGTCCACCCGCAGGTAATCGATTTGTAGTCTTAAACTCCTTTCCTTCTCTCCCTACCAACTTAGTAAGTAGACCACCGCTTACTATGAATCTCTTTGATCCATCCTCTTCTCAAAAGAATATAGAAACCTAAAAAACAGATCAATCCTTTTATTCAATCCCTTCTCCAATTTCCTTTAAGGAAGCAGTTATTTCCAAGACACCAACCAAACCAGAAAAGCTTACTCACTCTACCAAAGAGAAATCTGAATTCTTACCAAAAACAGTTATACCAGTACTAGCTCTGCCCAAAGAACTAACAACAAAGCCAAAAAGGGAAATTGTCAACAAACTTCATCCAGAAGCCTACCATCAATTGTGAAACCCTAGTCAAAACCAACCTTAGAGTAAGGCAGTTGGGATACATATCATAATTTATTGCATATTTAAATATATTTTTAAATGATTTTCTGTGCTTTGGATTTAGGTTTTATTGTCTCGAATGCTTGGTTGTGAGTATTGCTTGAGAAGGGTAAAATAGTAATTTTTTGTTGAGGTGGAAAAAGGGAGATAGCTTGAGGATTGAATAAGAAAATAATTTATAGAGGGAAAATAAGAACAAGAGTTGTTGTGGTTTAGTGGTTAAAGCTTTGGGATTAATTTTTAAGGTCTTGTGTTCAAATTCCATCATAGGAGCTTTAGCTTGGTTAAATTTTATTTTTGCTTGGGAAGTAATAATTTCGGCCTTATGTGCTTGGAGTAGGGTAGAGATGTTTTCCTAAGAAAGATATGTTAGGAGTATCCTCATTCTACTTCTTTGCCCTACACTAAATTCCTAAGGGGAATTCATTTCCCCTTGATCTTTAATTTTCCTTATTTCTCAACTCATTAGTTTGATCAAGTTGTTCTAGCCATTTTCTTTTCAGAAATTTCAGTAATGTGCTGTGGCTTTGTAAGATCAAAATGTCTTAGTGAAAGACATCTTATAGTCTGAAAATGTGGAAGAGTTGTGGGAGATTCCAAGAGGATAAATCCCTCTAGTGAACTGGCTAAAAATTCACTCTAGCTAGGTTCATCTTCCTTCTTGGAATGAACTGAAATTTTCCAGCTTCTTGTGCCTTCAAGGTGTCGAGATTTTTAGCTAATATTCCCTCTCAAATGCTGCCAGAAAAATGGTCTTTTGGATTAGCTTGCAACCTAAATTTCTCTAGCCATTTTCGGACTACACAAATATGGTGCAAAACCAGGAAAATTCCTAGGCAAATCCGCACCTTTAGAAGTCCAAAACCAAGCTGTTTTCTTCCAGATTTTGTTTTGCACCTTAGCCATGTTTTTCCTCCATGAAGAAGGCTGGAAACCAGCCTTGAAAGCCCCTGAAATTCCCCTTCAAACTCTCTGTAAGCTGGCTAGAAAATGGCAGCCGAAAACTGCTCAGGAAAAATTCCAGCCTTCGAAAATGCTGTGCAGGATTTTGTCCAGCTTTGTTTCCTAATTCTCTCCTAGCCAAAACCCCATCCTTGTTCTGCATAAACTAGCCTTAAACCTTTAGTAACTGAGCTCCATTATCTCCCTTAAGCTTCTGCATGAAATTCAGACATGGCTGCCCGAAAATCTCTCCAACAAATCCCTACAATCATGCTTGATTGATTACCAAAATTCCAGCCACCATAGTTTAGCAACCTTCCATAAAGTATCCCTCAAATAACCAGACTTTTCTTCACCAATATGCTCCTTGTTTTCATCCACCATGTGCCTCCTTAAACCAGCTTTCAATCAACCGAAATACTGCTCAAAACAGTCGGCCATGGCAAACTTCCAAAGCTCTCCAATAATTAAGATATTCTTGAATATTTAGTTTCCAAATTTGCTTTCTAAAAATATTCTTTAAGGATTTCAATAACTAGCCTTTCCTTTTCCTTCCAAACCAGAGAATCATCTTCCTAAACCCTACAGAAAATTCGGCCAGCCCTAATTCTTACAGAATTTCGGCAGCTGCAAAACAAAAACCTCTCAGTTCCCTTCAACCTTCAAGAACACACACCAAGAACACCTACTCCTTCCTTTCACTTAATACCCCTCCAAACCACTTCAAACCTTCTCTAAAATTTCCAGATTTAACCTACTCACTGTCGTGAGTCCATCAACACCATTCTTAACATCAAACTCCACAAACCAACTTGCTAGTTTGGATCAAAAACCAGAAAATTCTGTGAAGGCTCAAGAACACCTTCAAGGTAGATTTGTTCTAACAACTTCATCTTCTCCAATCTTGATCTCTAGTGAAAATATATATGAATAAACATGTTAATGGCTCTCTCTCTCTCTCTCTCTCTCTCTCTCTCTCTCTCTCTCTCTCATGGCCGAAACTCTCTTCTCTTGGCCGAATGGCTTTTTCTCCCATGGCCATGCTTTCTCCATCTTCCTTGGACGAATTTAGGCATCAGGAGTTGAGATCCATTCTAAACTCCTTCAAGGTATTCCTCGACCAAGTAAGTCCCTTCAATCTTTCTTTTAAATTCTAGATTCATGTCTCTAGGATGATGTTGATAGTAGGTGGATTGTGATAGGATTTGAGTATGTATTGTTGAGATTGAAGCATGAATATATGTATGATTGTGAAGGAGATGTGATTTATGCATGGATGGATTATCTTGGTTGATTGTATGATGATTTGAGGCTTAATGCATGCCTCCATGATTAAGTATGCTAGAGATTATGTCACCTTTGGTGAATAGGATTTATATTCATGTTGGATTGTTGAAGCCATGATCATATTTATGCTAGTAGGGGTTAGATAATGTCTTGATAAATTAAGATCTATGCTTGTTTGCATGATTTGGATGATTTGATGAATTAAAGGATTGTATATGTTCATGATTGTGAATAGCCATGGAAATATGATCATGATCTAGTTGTCCCTAAGCTAATTTTTATTTCAAGTATAAAATATTTAATAATATGATTTTACTAGTAATTTCAAAAAAATCCTAGGAATAGTGGATTTGGATTATTATATATATAAATGATATTTTAGTCAAATAAATAATAATTTTGATAGAAAAATAAAATATATTGATATTATATAAAAATAATGAAATCAACTAAAGCCTTTTTTTGAAATAATCATAATTAGTAAAATACTTATTATTAAAATTTAATTATTATATTTTAATCAAAACCTATTAAAACTTATTTATTATTTTCCAAGCAAGGCTCATTAAAATTCATTTTCAACTAACTTTAGTTATCAATTATTTTCTAACAGCTAAATTATTAATAAATCATTATTTTTCCTAAAAACCACCTAAGACTCTTCATCAAATAAACTCTAAATTTTCTTAGCAATATTTAAACCTTTAACTTATTAGTACTTATTTCCCAAAATATTAATTATTTTAAATATCAAATTATCCTTAGCTTATAAACCTATTTATTTATTATTTGGCCTTAAAATTTGGGACACTATGATCATGGTAGTAGAAAGTTGAGTTGATTTAAAATTGAGGAAGTGGATTGTGGCTTGAAATTGATTGTGATTTATATTTGCCCATGCGGGGCTAGGTCAGCTGGTGGAGGCCTTTTATTGTGAGCAAGAATCAGGTAAGCTCCTGCATAAAACCTGATTGATGAAAAGTGTTTAATTATGGCAAGCCAAATGTAGAGTGCATGGACACTCATCTTTGTAAAGGCAATTGAGGATTGTCTCTTGTCTTATTTCCGTCAAACAAATTATTTGAAAACCAATAAGCAGATTTATTCAAACTCAAAACTCTTTCTAAAACTGATTTTGGCAAAGACTTCGGAAATCCTTAATTGCCATGTTCAAGTGGAACTATATTTTGTTCATTTTTTTTTTCCCAAGTGGGATATGTTACGTTGAGTACTCAATAAGGGTGAACTACTAGTGCTAGTCTTTGAGGGATTAAGGTAAGTCTCTCAGTAGGTGGCTACCTCTGAGGGGTAAGTCCTTCCCGGATAAGATGACAGTCCAGTAGGTCGTGCCGGTCCGAGCTAGTAGTGTTCTTTTTCAGTCAAGTGACTGTGTTTTGCCGGAATGGACACTCGGTTGTTGTTTGAGTATAGAGAAAGAGGAGTATCTTGCCCAATAGACCGATCATCTACTTTTGTCAGTCTACACAAAGTGTAGCATTCTGACCGGCGGTATGCACAAAGTGTGGCATGCTGACCATTCGGTTATGGGGCCCAACGTGTGGTAACCCGTAATCCTTTCTTTCGAGTGGTTGATTTTCTAAATTATGTATGGCTGGAAAAGCCAAAACACCATTCTTGCTTTTGACGGATGTTTATTGCTTGCCAGTGATCTCTTATAAAGAATTTTATACTTTGCATTCATGAACTGTTTTCACCCGACACTTAAACACACACGGACTTACTGAGATTTCTGTCTCACCACCACTTTTACCATGATTTCAGGTCGATCCTGCGGTGGGGATGAGTAGCTAGATTATGCCTACTTTGGAAGATTTTCTGATGATTTATTTTTGCGTAATGTTTTGGGGAGATGAGAGTAGATAAATTTTATTATGGATTTATTTTTGGTATTCTCGGATTTATTCTTGGATTGATGTTTATTTTTGGGATGTAATAAATTTTAAGTTCAAGTATTTTTTTTTATCCCGCTATTTTATTTGTGTGACCTAGTTATAAAGACCCCTTGTCCATTGGACGGGGCGACATCCCTGGCCCTAGCGGGCATAGGTAGTGGGGTGTTACATCAATCCAACCATGTGTTCAAAGTAGAACCTTTGAAAAACCATCTTTACTATGAACATATACTTTATGCCACTGGTTCGATAGAATTCGAACATGAACGTAACCTCAACCGAGAAGATAAAGGTATTGCCTATTCTAAATGCAGAATCATGAAAATCCTTGACTTAAACACTTGGCCAATTACTGGCATTTACACACCAATCAGTTCAAAAAACCATTTAAACCTCCCACCTATAATTTCATGAACTATATTGATGCTTGGTATAATTTTATGTACCTTTGAGATCTTACCCATACTTGGTTCATCAAATAAGGAAAAGAAACAATCAGTCCTATACCCAGATGGTTTTATGCTTGGTGGAAAACATTTGGTGGAGATAAATCCACTCTTTCTAGTTTAAATTTGCATAAATTCAATCAGTTTGTAATAGAAAGTCAAATGTAGGCTTTATCTTTGAATAATCAGTTATGTAAGTATTATGTTGAGAAAAATATTTGTTATGTGTTAGGATGGAATTATAAAATCGATTCCATTGACAATGTAAAATATCTTTGTAAGGTGATCAAGATCCAAGGATGGACTCCGGTCCAGAAAACAGAGTAGAAAGACCTTGACATCCAATCTTCTTCTAGTAAGGGAAAAAAGATCAACAAAGCAGAATTGCAGCTTCAACTGCAACTATTACAGCAACAACTGCATCAAGCAAATGATGATAAAAGTGAGTCAGAATCACAGCCAGACTTTAGCATTTTTTATAATGGAGATATAGACAATCCTTCCGGTATTGCTCAAGCATACCTCTATCATAACCAATAATGACAAGACTCCATTCAAAATAGAAAAGAGAAAAGACACAACTCCAACTTTATCAGCAATCAACACAGCTTTATCACATCACTCAGCTTTATTGCAAAATAATTTAGTTGACAGCAGAAAATGGTGGACCACTCCACTCAAAAAGACTTTTTGAACAATTCTTCGTAATGGCAGATAACCTGATTCCTTCCTCCACTCAGATGGACCCTACAGCAATAATGCAGCAGGCACTCAGAGAAAGCTTTGCCACTTCTGCTTATATAAGGCAGCAATTGATTTAAGAAATGTAAACTCATTTGCAAGTTGAGAATCCTGAGAGTGAAACCCCTATATATTTTGATACTTGTAGCATTTGTCATCGTTTTCAAATCATGTAATTCAGCAGCATCTCGTGTAAATTTTCAAAGTTTTTATTAAAATCAGAAGATTTGGCATTGAAATATCCTGGGTCATAATTTGGTATCAGAGCCAAGTGTTCAATTTGCTTCATCATAAACCTTCTATGATTTGCAAAATCATGTCCGAGTAAGTTTGTTTACTTTCTTTCTCTAAATTGTGCATGATGTAGTTTAATCCGCTTTCTTTTGTTCTTAAGTGTTATGCCTTTTCGTACGTTTCTTCTAATATTCTTAAACTATGATGGTTGATAGTCAGTCACCTGTGAAAGCAGCTAGTACGTTGGTCAGCCCAGAACCGTTGGATTAGACTATTAGTAGCCAGGGATGGCGTCGTGTTAGCCTTAACCTGGGGGTGGTCCCGTAGCTCTCAACCATAAGCATAGTGTGTTAGGTGTGTCCTGAGAAAAAACAAAGACATAGGTTAAGACATAACTCTAAAGAATGATGGAATTTGTATTATCTACTCTAGCAAATATAAAGAGAGAGAAAGTAATTTTCATATCTTTATGGCCTCCAACCTTTCTGATATCGACATTGAATCAGTAAATGATTTAGAAGTACTCAATTAGATAAAGTTGAATTCAGACTAATGAATTGGAATTTACCCATAGAAAAATTTGACAAGATTTATGAAAAATGAATGTTTGATTTAGTTCAAAATTATACAATCAAAACTACTGAAAAAACAGTTTCCATAAATCAGCCTTATTGTACAATTCAACTTCTAAACCCCGAAACCTTAGAACACCATAGAAAAAATAAATATCGATATCTTCACATAGGATTAGTTCAAGTACCCATCAAACCTCTATACCGTTTAGGTATTAATGCCCCAATCTGCCTTCTTCTAAGAGACAATAGGCATCTTGATTTTCAATATAGCTTGTTAGCAGTCCTTGAATCAAACACCGCCAATGGTCCAATTTATTTTAACCATTATCCAAATTTTACTATAGATCTCACAGATCCCCATATACTAAAAACTTTAACTTTAAACATTCAGACAAAGAATTTAGATTTTGAATTAGGTTCTAAATCCCTTGGTTTAATTTATTGTGTCTATTACAAAGTAATGAAAACTACAATAAACCCTAAAGCTAAACAACATATTGATAATCCAAAAGAAACTTGTTTATTAGAAACTAATTTTCACAAATCAAATACCTTTGTCCCCCGAATGATTAAATGGGATAATGCTCTTCAAAACCCTACTTGGAATTTTGAAAATATCATTAATCCTAAAAAATATTATGAATCCAAAACAATAGGAAAAATCATAGAAACACCAGCAGGCCATATTAAATTCGAATTCCGAAGAAAATCCTTTTCAGCCTCATCTCTTCCTCTTTTCCTTTGCCATGAACTCAAAGTAATAAACGTTTTAGTAATGTCGACTTTACTGGAGAAATTCCTAAAGTAAATTATGAAGAAAATATTAGTGTTAAATCTGGAAGTCCTACTCAATCAGAAATGAATATGCCTTCTTCTTTAATGGTATTAACCTCTAAAAATGATTTTGTGTTAAATAAAGATTATCTTCGTCAATTGTGGAATAGACCTTGTAATAAGCTTAAATGTAAATGGTATTTTGCTACTGTTTCTGAATCTGAAAGAGCTAGACTCTTATAATAATACTATTCTAATCAAATCAAAATGAAACAACATTTAGATTTCTTTGATTGGTATGAATTAATTAAATATCAAAAACGAAATATATTGAATGTCATTACCAAAAAATGGTAAACTACCAGAAATGAAGTGAAAGAATCAATATTTCCTCTTGCCAAAGAAATTAAGATTCCAGTAGAAAATCAAGTAGTAACAGCTTCTCCTTTTAAACTTAAAAATTTAGATAAACAAGGTGATGTAACAAATAAAGATTCAGCAAAATAATTATACTAATCAAATGTTAATTACTATGGCTAGCAAAGTAGAACAATTAGATAGTAAATCCTCTGTACAAGAAATTCCACAATTAAAACAATTTAATCCAAAACAATCAATAGATCATAATCCAGTATTTCAACATATTTTATATGAACCAAAAAATATAAAACTTGATAAAGGAACAATGAATCTAGATGATTTAGACTTTATTAATGAAGTTAATGAAAAACTAAATAAATTAAAAACTAATGACAATCCCGAATCCAGCTCTAAATCACATCTTCAAACTCTAAATCAACCAGTCTCTCTAATAGATATTGATCATTCTCCAGAACAGTTTAATAAGTTTACTTTTAAAAATAAAAAACCTATGTCAAAACAATTCGAAAATCCATACACTCGAAATTATTATCCTCGACCATCCTTTCCAGATGTTCAATTTGAAGAACGACATCTTGATACCCGTGTCACCTTTACTGGTGAAGAAATTAGTGAATGGAATATGGATGGCATGTCTGAACATAGCATTTTAAATGTAATTCAGGAAATGTCTATGGCTATTACAGCCATTACATGTAAAAACCTATCCAATTCCAATCAAACTATCCTCCATATTTTAACCATTGGATTTACTGGTGTCCTTTAGGGATGATGGAATAACTACCTTACTAAGCAACAGGGTCTAGAAATTCTAAATGCCACCAAAATCTAAACTAAGATAATTCAAAATGTTAATGGCCAACCTAGTCAAACAACAGAAATAGTTTCTGATTGTTTAAATACATTTATGTATGTATGTATGTATGTATATATATATATATATATATATATATATATATATGTTAAGTCTTTTTTTTAATCATTTAAGAAAAACAATGACATAATTAATAGAATATAAATATTTTAATTTATATGAATTGATCTATATGTATAAATCTTTTTTTTAATCATTGAAAAAAAACAGTGACATAATTAACATAATTTAAACCTTTAAAATTATATAAATGTTCAAAGTTATTTATTATATTTAATTTTATATTTTGATAGTAAATTTAATATGGTTATTATTATTTTTTTAATATACTAATGTTTCAAAAAAAGTATAAAAAGAATGTTGAGAATAGTTTAAATAAAAAAAAAGGATATAGCCAAACAATTAAGCTTAGTTCGGCGACTGAGTAGCTTTAAGCACATATGGGAGATTTCGGGTTCAAAATATGGCACTGCAAGCATTCTTCAATTAAAATGTTTTGTTGTTGAAGACTATTTTTCTTGTACTGGGAGATTTGGCTTTTTGTCTTTTAATTGTTTCTTTTGGAAGTTTGACAAATTTCATGGAAATTTATGTTCCATATATAAATTCGAATTGAGTATAATTTATTTTTATTTCTTTAATGATAAGGTTATATATGGAGTGAGTTTGACGCTTTACTCTTGATGTTTATGAATTGATAAAAGCTTGCAATTTCTCTTCAAGGTTCAAAAGTTGATTCTTGAGGGATGTCTGATGCTTGTAGGTGGTTTTGGTGGGGATTCTTGAAATTTATAAGATTTAAGCCCTTCTGTTAGGGGGATACATTGCCTAATTTCTGTTTTGACCCTTCTCCTACTAGGATATAGTAGTTAGAAGATTGATATCAGTTACCTAAGACCTAACCCTAAGCATAATTCAACTTCTTTTGAAATTTGTTACGAATGTTTGTATGCAGTATATTACAAATGCATGAGAAAAGAAATCAACATTTTGGAAACGTTTGATTTTGATAAATGTTTTGAGTAATTGTTGGTTTAAAGGGTTTTGCTGTAACACCCCTACTCAACTTAACACGGAAGCATATTAACATAGGGTGTCATCCCATCCAGTTACCTAAATAATGGGTCTTTATAACGAAGAACCAACCAAGCATACAAGGTTCAGATCCATACTATCAGTATCATATATATATATATATATATATATATATATATATATATATCAGAGCATTTCATACATGTAGTCTCCATACTACATCAGAAGTATAATACGTAATCAATAGAGAAAGCGTTCGGACCTATGTTGCTATCACTGTGGTATTGTCCCTTTATCTGTAGGTTCGTTCAACTCTGGATCCTTCAAAAGAGTAAGATAAAAGACACGTATGAGTGAAAAATTACCCAGTGAGTCTCATGTGTGCTAGTGCTTTATGAAAAAACAAAGTACATAAAACCTTTGTGGAAGGGCATAATATTTTCCTAGTGGAAAACAATTCCAAAACTCTCTATAGAAGAGTTTATTTAGAACTCAATTATTTTTGAAAAACTATGTTTCAATTTCAAATCATTACTCTAATTTTCAAATCACAAGCACTTCTTCAACAGAAGGTCGGCCTGTATGCAAAGCTCACAAGACTTTGCATTCGGTGCCATGTATCATTGTACTTAGACCGCAGCCTACAACACTCAACCGTGCATTGCTAGAAGAGTAAGTATACCGCAGCGTACTACCAAGAATAAATAATAGGTATACCACAGCATATCAAGTACATCGCATCGTACTGAGAATAAATAATAAGTATACCGTAGCATACCAAGTGTACCGCAACACACTCTTGCCATTGTAAGCCAAAGGTCTCAATCCTGACGTCAATCACCATCGAGGCGGCAAGGAGTCAAACGCACCGAGTATCCCCGCCCAACATTTAGTGAATGACTCAAAATAATATGTGCCCGCAGACGCGGCACTTGTCAGGTGCTAAACGGCTAGCCAAGAAGACTCTTCTCAATGTCCTGTTATTCCATTCGGAGTAAGACAATCCCTAGAACTAGGCCAAGTTACTAAGGTCGTCTAACTCTAACGTAGGCTAGTATAAATATCAAAGTCTTTACAGAGTATTCAACATTACCAATACCAAACTGTACTGACTGATCAGACCAGAAGGTTATTTGTTCCCGTAGGATTTTCAAAACAAACATTTTTGGGACTAAATATCATTTTTCAGAAATTGATCCCACTAACTCGCAAGTTAGATAATAAATTCTATAGGCTCTGCAGGGCCAATCAATTCACTCTATAGGCACATCAGGCTAATAAAGCAATTTTCAATATCAAAATGTCATTTTTCAAAAGTTAACTCATATCGAGAGATCATTTTTCAAAACTATGTCGAAACAGGATAAAGAATTCTTTTCATACATCAAAATAAGTTTCCGGGTGTATTCAGGTCATTTTATCTATACTTGATCACAAAAGTCATTTTCAATAGTAGTCGGGTCATTTTACCCATACCTAATTCTAAAATCGAGGGTATTCGGGTCATTTTACACTTTCCCGATTTGAAAAGTATTCACAAGAGTTCCAATAAGGATATTTCACTCATTCACCGAATACTTGATTCCAAAAGTTTTCATAAAATATTCCAATAAGGAAATTTGAATCATTTTCCAAATATCCGATTCCAAAAGGAACTCATTTCAAGAAATCCAAAATTCTAATTCTAAAAGATGATTAAATTCAAAGTTTCCAAACATATTTTCATAAAATGTTCCAATAAGGCATTCCAATCAATTTGCGAATACCCAATTTCAATAATTACCATTTTCCAAAAATCCCAAGCATTTAATCAAAAAAGGACTAAAATCATAAAATTCAAACTTAAATCATCCGTTAAGGTTTTCAAGTCAAATATGGAGTTCATTCGAGCCCAAAGTGGCATTAGAATAAATTTTGCTCAGATAACCTTAAATATATTTAGGGATTTCCAAAATGGTATAAAACATAACATTTTATGAAAAAGTAAAGCACACTAGCTTTCAAAAAGTTTTAGAAATCAAATGGACTTACCTCGTGTCCTAATTAACGTTTTCCGTTCACGGTCGTTAAAGCACCGTTTCTACCGTTTCCAACGTACCGTTGGCCGTTTACTGATAAACTTATACCAAACATCGTTTTTAGGTTTGGTTGTGTTTGGTCAAAAAATAGCCAACGGTTAGCCGACATTTAGCTGACAGAGCCGACGGTTAAGAAAAACCTTCAACTTTCGTTCACGTCGTTTGTTCAATACTTTCGTTTTCCTTTTTTCATATCCTTCCTCCCTTCATATACAAGGGATTAACTCCATTTCATATCACTCGAAATCACACAATTAATCATCCTTAAGTTCATCCATTTTCAAACTAATTTTCTGGAATTTTACTACTAACATATGATTTTATTTTGCACATAATTTTCAATCCACAACTCCAATTTGGCTCTATGACATACCAAAATGACCGTAAGACTCTTAAATATAATTTTTTATAGGCCTTTTCCTGAGTTTGGGTTTCTATGATACTATACAGAGCAAAAACAGCCCCAATAGTTTTGCTCCGATTCAACTATTCATGCTATGCTTTAATTTCATTTAGCCTTTAACACCATGGAAACATTAATTCATTTAATTTTCCTTCAAATCATCTTTGATTCTGTGATTTCCATATTCCAATAGCTCACAAGGGTCATACTTATTCAACACAAATTCACCTCTTCTAATCAAAAGCTAGTATAATTCATTTTTCCAACTAAGTAACTTCCATTTTTATTCTACTTTGATCATCATCTTATCAACCAAAACTAATCCTTCAAACTACCATAAATATTCAATTTGTCTTCACATAAAACATCATCCATAAACCTCCTAAGCAACTGGCACATATAAACATACACAAGGTTCATGCACAAAGTTCACAAACCCTAGCTTTTGATCCAAAATCAAGACATGAAAAATCATGTTTTCATCTTAAAATCCATATAAAAATAATCATCATTCACCCAACAACAACTTTAATTCTAGAAAGGTGAGCTTTTACCTTGTATATAAGGCTATTTGGAGTGATTTGCTCCAAAAACTTCTCAAGAACTCATACACAACACCAAGAACACACACTAGCCTTTTTCTCTCTCTCTCTTGTTTAATTTTCTTTTTCTCTTGTTTTTCTTTCTTCATGGCTGCCAAAATTCAGACTGCATAATAGCCTCTTCTCACTACCATTCTTCATCAAATTTTGGCCAATCATTTCTTATTTTTATTAATTGTGTGGTGGTTATATATACGTGTGTTCTAATGAAAAACTTACACACTAACCACTTAATTTTCTTCCTCAAAAATTTCTCTTCTTTGCTCTATTGAAGTTGCCGGATTTCTTGGTCAATTTTCAGCCATTCATCCACCTTCTCATGGTCCAAGTGTTGGCCAATCACATTGTACAAGACCTTAGTTAAACGGCCCACAAATAATGTGTTCCAATCACAAAAATGCACATCATTCTTTATTTATTTTGTAATTCTTTAATTCCATGTGTCTTGCACGAATTTTTCATGAAACCTCTCATAAATTGACACATATCCAAGGCTACCACTCACAAAATGTCACACGCCCAAATTTTTTATTGCATTTTCAATTTTTTTTTCTCAGAAATGACCAAAATTGAGTCCAAAATGGAAATTTATTTTACTTTACCATTCAACTCCAAAAATTCTACTGAATCCATTGGTAATACTTAAATCCTTCAATTCCTTCTCAATTTGCGGTCAAAATTGCAGGTGTGATCAAAATGACGAAAATACCCTCGATAACTCGGATAACATAATCTCTATCAAAAGTGCATTCCATCGCACTGATCAATTTCTCTTCTCAGCATACCCTCAAATTCTCATTTTATTTAACATAATAGCTTTTCAAAAATTTAGGGTACGAGTAGAATAAATCAAATAATTACATCTAGGTCCCGATAAAATATTATTACACTAAAATATTCGTTTCATTACACCGATCATCTTTTGTTCTGGTCATTAATACAAAATCTCATCCTATTACAAGTAGTAGCTAATCAAAGGTAAAATGCGAGGTATGACACTTGCAACATCTAGTATTGGAATTTTTGCAAAAGTTATTGTTTTTCTTGATAACCATTGATGTAGTTCCATTATGTTCAATTTGATAATTCCATATGATTGTTTCATTGTTTCTCACTTTGATCTTGACTTCTTTTGTTAGAATGGTTTTAAAAACCTTGTCTATTTTCCTTGTTATTCCCTATGGACTGTACTTTGGAAAATCTCAGTAATATGTTGAAATTCATGCCTGGAAGGTACACTAAAAAGTAAGCGGCACTGCCTTTTATCATAAGTCATTGCTACTGAGGTTTCCTTGACTAGGTGGCATTGCCTCTTTCATTTTAGGCAACGCTATTTCTCTTGAAATAGGGAAATTCTTACATGGACCCGGTCCACGGCCTCACCGGTGGACCGGGTCCACAAAATTATGACACCTGTCATCCTTGATTATTTTATTCAGAAATGTTGCTTTTTCTTCTTTTTTTTTTTTTTTTCATTTTAGGAGTTCAACCCAACCATGGTTAACGTCTGGGGAATTTCATTTTCTGAAATTTTGAGTTTGTCTGCCAAATTCTGCAATTCACAGATTCAATTCCACAATTCACTAGATTCCACACACACTGCACTCTTTTTCTTCTTTCACTCACTCATTCTCTCTCTCCCTGTCGAACTGCTGCACACCCCGCACTCTCTTTCTTCTTTCACTCAATCATTCTCTCTCTCCCCGTCAGACCACCGCCGTCGACTAGTATCTACCATCCTCATCCATTCCACAAATAGATCTAGTCAGACTCCAACCTTCCTTTCTATTGCTGTATCATGGCCCCAATGTCGATCGTAATATAGTCATAGATCTGGTCCTTATCTCTCCCTCTCTCACTCGCCGTCAGACCTCTTGTCTCTCTCCCTTTCTTTCCTGCCAGTCGACAATGTGGCTTCGTTTCTAGCCATCGGCAATTTCGACCAGAGTTTGAGGCATTTTATACAACAACCATTTGTGGCTTCGTTTCTTTTCTGCCTGCCTCAAACTCAACCAGATCTATCACTGATAGTTTCTTCACCCGTTTGTTTCTAGCCTTAGGTTCTCTAATTCCACCTGCTTGTCTAGTAATGACGGGATTCTCAACTTCAATTACTTATGCTTATATGGAATCAAGAACAACCCCGTCTAAGGCAGCATGATTTTCTTCACTTCTGAAGTTCATAGCCTCATTATCACCTCTATATAGAACTAAATCATCAAGATTCTCTACTTCTAAAACATCTTCACTTTCTCTCTAGCCCAGTGTGTTCAAAGAAAGCCTTGAACTTGGAGTAGTCTTGTACTAGATAGGAAGAAGAAGAACTAGATCATTTTTTCGGGAGGTGGAGGTTGGTGGGTTCATCGAATTGTGTAGTTCTAGTGCTGGAGAAGATCAACACTGGTACCAATCTTGGAATTGGTGAGTATTTTTGTATTCCTTCTTAACTCTGCTTCTAATTCAATCAAAGTGTACATATTGATAGTTTTGTAGAATGAATTAAAAGCTATTGGCTAGGGATGAAAAGTCGTTCAAATATGTAAAAAAAAAAAAAAAGCTTTATCTGCATTATATGTATGTTAAAAAGAAGTATGCAATCGTCTCCCATCTGATTAGTTCAAGGAAATTCATTTTGTTGGTTTTATAGTGCTTAACTTTTCTTCCAAAAGTGTTTGGGCCATTTGGATACATGTGTTATTTTAGGGCATGTTATAAGCTATGATAAGAAACATGTTTTGGTTTGATTGTGCTATTATAGAAAGACAATTTAGTCCTGCCTATTAAGTTGTCTTTTGTTAATCAGAATTTCTGGTAGGGAGTTGGGTACTATTAGCCAAAATCTTTGACAGCATTGTTAATTTGTTAGAAAACCATGAGATTGCTGCATTCTACCTTCTTTTGCATTCAGATTTGATAAACGCACTTTTAGCTTATTGAAAATAATGCCATCAATAACTTGTATATTGTTGTTGGAAATAAATATTAAAACCTACTAATGGAAGATCGTCTTTGAAATGCTAAACTAGAAATTGCAATATATTCGATAGGAATTTTGTCTCTTGAAACATCAACAACCCAGTAATCCAATAACTTTGGTTTCTAAACAGGTGAGGATAAAGCATTTCCTTCTAAAAATTCCGCATGGTGAATGAGACATTTATCATTGTTCACTCTATGTAAAAGAGATATCAACTTCTTGTCCAATTGATTAATATAAATACCAATCTATCAAAGTAACTTTCCAGCAAATAATCTATTTTACAGATAAAAGGAGACATAAACCCAATAAAATTTTCTGAGACTACCTTGATCTCATGTTCAAGCATCACACACTGATTAAAAAATAATAATAAACCTATATGTACTTCCACATGCTCTCATGGTTCATGTAATTAAAAATATGTGAAATATTAGCCTAATACAACTGATTACTCCTGATCCCAGAGGAATCATCTATGATAAAATATAAGCACCCCCTTAACATGCAATATCAGTTCTTTACAAAATTACATGGTCTGTTTGACATATCCAAGTTGCACATTACCAATAACATGATTCCTAGTGTTTAAAATAAACTATGTGGCTTGAGCTACATTCCTCTAGTTGCACAATTACACTTGAGGGCATTAAGCAAGTATTAATCCCACATTAGCTTTCACAATGAATATACTAATCCATTTATTTCTTGTCTATGGTTACACTTTGTTGAAAAGGCATGATAGAGAGAACTATGAATATGTAATAGCTGATGGTATATGGTTGCACAAAGAGACTGGAAATCCTCGACTTACATATTTTTTTCCTCCCTTGGAACTGATACTAACTTCAGTTTTCTGTTTCCATTAGGAAAAAGAAAGGATCTTTGCATCATTCAAGTTTCCTAGTGATGTCCTACTCTAGCTATAATAACCTTGAAGCTCAAAATTGGGAGACTTAAGGTACGATGTCCTACTCTAGCATATTTTTTTATTGATTTGTATAGATTGAATGCTTTAGGCATTCAATAATACTTGCAATTATCTATAAATTTTCAGCCTTTGCCCTTAATATAGTCTTCCTTCCTAATGCTAGTTGTACTAGAAACTGCCTTTTTTCACTTAGCTACAGTTTACCTGCATTTTATTACTAAACAATGCATTATTAGTTTATAGGCAGTACTTGTAAATTGAATTAACATTTGGGTTCAACAATGCATTATTGGTTTATGGGCGATGCTTGTTGAGTCACCGAAGCTTACATTATGCAAATGGGTCTCATTGGCTCATGAGATTTACATTTGAAATTATGTTCAACATTCTTTTGACTTGGTATGTAGAATATTGTTTAATGAAAACTGCTCACAAAATTTCAAAAATCTTCGGAGGTTATATTGTTGTGTTAAAGAGGAAAAGAATGATACTAAAAGTTCTATGTCATTTTTAGAAACTTATAACATGTAATGATCTTCCCTTTTTTTTTTTTTTTTTTTTTTGAAACAGGACATGCCTCCAAAAAAGTTCTATGTCGTTTTTGAAGGGAGAAAACATAGTATATTTGAAGATTGGGTAGACTGCCATAAAGCTACTAATGGCTATAAAGGAAATATTTTCAAGTCTTTTGCATCGCTTGAAGAAGCTGAGCATGCATGGTTGTCCTATAAAAAAGGCACACAAAGAAGCTCCTAGCAGCACATCAAACCAAAATGATTCCAATCGGGCATCTTCGTCATGCTTTGATCCGCCTCTACCCCCACAACCACCTTCTAGATGGTTGAAAAAGGGATGATTAGGTCACAATTGTAAAAGGCTTAATATCAGTTAGGATGTTCCATTATTGTACTATATTTGTAAGGGGACAACTCTTGATAATTTATGAATCAGTTTTTTTTTTTTAATTTTGCAGTTTCCTTGTATGTTGTGAATTAGTAGAGATTGTTATTGGTTTCTATGAAAATTTGATAATTGATGAATGGTATTTTTTTTTTTTATTAATGGTATTTGTGTGTTGGATAGAGAGAGCTTCATACATGGTGTTGTTGTGCAGTTTATTTGATTGAGAATGTGTGTTGAAAAAGGGTGTTGTTGATAATTTATGAATCAGCTTCATACATGGTGTTGTAGAGCTTCATACATGGTGTTGTTCTGCCAGTGGGAGAATGTGTGTTGAAAAAGGGTGTTGAAATGGTGTTCCGGCAGGGGTAGAGGGAACATGGTTAATGGTGGCTAATTTGACTTTTTTTTTTTTACAGTTTGGCCAATTTTGGTGAAACGTTGTATGAAGCTTATTGGTTTATTTGATTGTTTTTTCTGCAGTTTTTTCTGTAGGATGGCTAAGGTATTTATGTGTTGGGCAAAGAGAGCTTCATACATGGTGTTGTTGTGTAGTTTATTTGATTGTGAATGTGTGTTAAAAAAGGGTGTTGTTGATAATTTATGAATCAACTTCATACATGGTGTTGTTCTACCAGTGGGAGAATGTGTGTTGAAAAAGGGTGTTGAAATGGTGTTCTGGCAGGCGTAGAGGGAACATGGTTAATGGTGGCTAATTTGGCTGTTTTTTCTACAGTTTGGCCAATTTTGGTGAAACATTGTATGAAGCTTATTGGTTTATTTGAATTTTTTTCTGTAGTTTTTTCTTCAGGATGGCTGAGGTATTTGTGTGTTGGGCAGAGAGAGCTTCATACATGGTGTTGTTGTGCAGTTTATTTGATTGTGAAATGTAGCAAACACATTTAGATGTGTGTAAGGGTGTGTGTGGAAATGGTGTTCTGCCAGTGGGATGATGTGTGTTGAAATGGTGTTCTAGCAGGGGTACAGAGAACATAGATGTGTGTTGAAATGGTGTCATTTGAACTCAGCTCATATTCTTTTAGTTTATGAAGTGAATTAAACTATTTTTGCACTAATGTAAGGCTATGACCATTTTGATCCACTTTTGGATCGGGGATTGAAATTTTATCTTGGAAGAAGTGTTTTTCCATTTGACTTTAGGCATCAACAGTGTCATTTCCTTGCTGAGGAAATGATTTAACTGCAGAATTCTTTTTCTTTTTATTTGGAATTGCATGTCTTTATTACTCTTTATTACAGAAAAATAGCTTGAAGATTGGCAAACTGCAGAAAAATAAAAAAACTGCTGAATTATTCCTCAATTTTCCAAACTGTAGAAAAATTATTCCAGCTAGTATTGGGTACATTTGCAATATCGCAAAGGAAATTGAACTGGCTACAAAATAGAACTGCAGAAAAACAGAAATGAAGGTCCACAAGGATATGCTATCTTGGACACTTCAGATTTCAAATGGACTACAAAACTAGAGTTTTAGTTTCAGAATCTGAATTTGTGTTTGCTGTTTCCAATGCATGGGGACAGTATGTGCAGATCATCGTACTCATTTCATTTTGTTCCAGCCTGACATATAATATATTTCTTCACCTCTTGGGATACACAAACCAAGATGCTGATTTCATTGAAAAGAGAGAAATCACAGTGCATCATCACTCACGATGTACTCATACAAGTTCACTGCAGGACTTCCCTACATTCAGTAATCAGAGGGAAAATCAGCCACATTCAGAAAAATGCAGAAAAGATATTAATCCGCACTGTAATTACTACTCACAGAAAAGATATTAATCCAAACTGCAGAAAAATGCTCTGACATTGTAACCTACAAAATCTCACCTTAAATAAAAGATGATGAGCATCTCCTCTTCAGATATTAATCCGCTCTACAATTACTACTCACAGAAGATGATGCAATTTTCTGGTAGGAAAAATCCTCACATATGGCATCTTCAATATGCCAGTGGGACTAAAATACCAACCAAAAATGCTTCTTAGCTCAAGAGTGGATTGTTGGTAACCAGCATCATTGCCATTTGCAAGCTAAATGATTTACAATCTAAGGACAGCAATCAAAACTTCCTACATTTATTCAACATCCAATTGCTAAAAGACTGAAATTACAGCATTCTACCTGATGAACAAATTATTTAGCATCTCTGATGAACAAACCTGGTGAACACAAGACAAAGCTTGGGTGAATATGTAAGTAGAAAATGCATTCTATCTGATGAACATAAAGAACAAGTTGTATCTGAACAAAAAAATTAATAGCAATCAAAACCTTAAAACCGTGTCAAATAGTCCCACATACAATATCGTTTTCGAATGTATATTGCAAAATACATTCCACCCAAAAAAAACTACACAATACATTCCAGCCAAATCAAATAAATAATACATTCCAGCCAACTTATTCCAAAAAGGCAGTCAAATAGACAATAATGTTTAGTAAAAAAAAAAAAAGTAGGCAAACTGTAACCAAACTCCATTGGAAGCAACATCCATGCCAAACTCCAATACAACACCAATTTCCTTATTGGAAGCAGAACACTAGGCAGCATCATTTTGGTCCTAATCCAAAATGCCGTCATTTGTGTCATCCTATTAAGATTCAACAATAAATGATTCAAACATATTGCTCCATGTTTAAATGTTGTATAATTTTGAAAAAAATCGAAGCTTCAACAATGTATAATTTTTACCATTCCACCACTGTTAAGTGTATTACAAGCTTGTAACATGGATGTGAATGACGGGTAAGAAGTAGCAGCCTTCAAGAGAAGAGAACAAATAAAAATGAATTCTACGTAGCATAAAGTATCATTTACCAAAATAAAAAGGAATGTAGGACAACCTCATAATTCCAGCCTGTATTGGGTATCTCGGAGGCTGCTATGCTTGTTTCTTCATTTAATGGCAAATTGACGTGGTTTGGAGTATCTTGGCTTCTATTTCCCCTTGCTGCAGCAGCTTATGCTTTCCTTCTTTTTCCTGCATTTAACAAAAAAGGCAGTTAATTTAAAAAATAGCAAAACCTTGAGAAATTAAACAATTTAATTAAAAAAGGCAGTAAAACCTTGGGAATCGCCTCCCCTTAGTGAAGATTTCCTTTGACGCTTCTCAAAATGGCCCTTTAGTCTTTCACCCATTTATTTACCCTTCGCTCTTATTCGATTGGGATCTTGAACAACAATGTCAGATTCATTTCCATCTTCACAAGCCAAACTTTCATTGTTCAGTGCTCTATTATCCCTAATTCCATATTGTGAATCCTTCAATGTATGCGTTTTCCAATATTCATCAAGCTTTTGATTAGTACTTTCTAGTGTTTGCCACAAAATAAGCCCACTTGTCTCATAAGATCCACATTTATTAACAACATTGTAAGCAAACTTCATGGTTCGATTTGTGAAAAAAATGTCCGAATTAGTACCTTGCATGCTAAATATCCTATTTTGTTCTACATCACTAACACGCTATCTAGCATTTTTGCCCCACCTTTTCAAGAAAAATGAATCCGAGATTTTAGCAATATTCTTTACCTTCAAAGCTGCCAATGAGTGTGTACAAAGTATTCACATGCTTTTAAATTTCTTGCAGCTATATTGTACAGATCCATCTTTTGTATTGAGAACAACTCTACTTGTTTAGTGGCCCCATTTGGTCTCCACAGTCACTTTTAAGCTGTACACTGATTCTTCAATTATAACAACTTCTTCACTGGATGAAACACATATGCCCATAAATACATTCTCAAACAATTTGTACAGTTTGTGAGTATAAAATTGGGCAGCCTGTTGTAACATTGCACTAGATCATATTAAAAGTGGAGGTTTCCCTTGTGCACAAGTAAAATCAGCCTCTGCTTCATTTTAGCGCCACTCTGCAAGTTTTTTGCTCAAATTCAAGAACAAATTTGGTCAGTGAACATGTTCTACTCCCAATGCCATTTAATACACAATTAGTGCCTCACTTCTTGATGTTGTTTTGAACCCCGCGCTAAATGTTTCATTGGAAAAACCAGTGCACCACCTATTCCGAATATTATACAATCTCTCCAACCACTTGTGGCCATGTAAATTATAGTCTGAAATCATCTTGGCCCATATCTGCTCAAACTCTTCTTCTGTCTCACATCTCGTCAAACGTTTGTGGAACAAATTTTGGAAACCAGTTTCAGTATTGAGGCCACCCAAATACGATGGAGCATTTTTGCAAATATACCACAAACACAACCTATGCTGGCTATCCAGAAACACTATTTTTGCAGCTTTCATAATTGCATTGTCTTGATCAGTCATAAAGGTCAAAGGTTACTTGTTGTCCATCGACTCTAAAAACAATCTAAATGCCCACTCAAATGAAGCGGAAGTCTCATCAGATAAAAATGCACATGCAAACATTATAGTTTGCCAATGATGATTTACTCCAATGAAAGGTGTACAAATTAAGTTGTACTTATTAGTCCTATAGGAAGCATAAAAAACAACAACATCACTAAAGTAATCAAAATCAATTTGAGATCTACCATCTCTCCAAAAAAAGTTATGAATTCTTCCTTCATCATCCAATTCCACATCCCAATAAAACATTTTCTCTTGATTAGCTTTTTGCTGGAAGTGATTTACAAGACTTTGAGCATCCTTTTTTTCAATTACTAAATTTCTTCTATTATTGAGTTCATTGTATGCATCCTTCTTCAAAAAACCAATATTTCCAATACCCCCACTCTCTTTTGACAAGTAAGAGAATGCTTGAGAAGTCTTGATTTCGGAGCTTACTAAGGACTCCAATGTGTCTCCCTAGACATCTGTTACACATCGGGCTGATCTTAGCAAATGTAGTTCATAAGTCTTGGCCATCTCATGATTGTGGTTCTTTTGTATTTTATTTACTTTCCATTTCCCATTGCAATCTACCTCAAACTGGACCAATGCCTTGCAAGCAGTTCTAGTCTCCAACCTTTCAAGAGAAGACCCACTCTCATTTTCATATTTTTTTAATTCCTTGCTTTGAACAAAAAAATACTTTAGATCTAATATTCTTTGTCCCCTGCACATAGTATTACTTTCCCTTCCTTACACTAAATCCACATGCATGGGCATATTCACAATACAATTCACATGCTGCCTCTTGTGAATCTACAATAGTGTTCATTAGTTTTTTTCCCAATTCTTGGATAATAGCATCACGACCATCAGCTTGATTTTCAAATTCATTCCTTGTCTCATGCAATACTTGAACCTCTTATGTGTCATCTTCGGGTACATTTTGCTGTATAAACTAAACCTCCTCATCTAAGCCATCGTCAACATATATGCTATCTCCGTAGCTACTCATCTCTTTTTTCAAATACTGATGGAAACCAGCAACAAATTGACAAGTAGTAAACAAAGTTTGTTAAAAATAAATTCAGTCAATAATAGAAATCATTCTCTTAGAGAATGACTTCTACAAATTTACCAAAATTCCAAGTAAAACTAAAAGGATGGATGAGTTCTAACAACAAAATTAGGTTCAAAAAACAAACAAAAACAATATTCCTACTATATAATTTCCCTTTTACTAATCCTACATTATAATTGTCAAAAAGCATAAAAATAGTCACTGTATAGCAAGACATGAAAATTTATGCAATATAGACTCAACAGTAGTTTAGTACTTGATGCATCAAGAACTAATGTGTCGAAAATTTATTGAAATTCAATTCTTATCCTCTTGAATTAGTAAAACCATGACTGCTTGCATCATAATACAATGTACATGATTGCTTTGTAATGTATAACCAAATAGTACCAACAGAATATCCAGTTTGGTTTCAGAAGTTAGGAAAAGACTACTACTAAGATAAAGTGAACTCACACAATCGCATATCAGCCTGACAAAAGGATGACAAGACTCGAAAACAAGAACCACCAATCAAACTAATATTCTTACTTAAAGGATTGAAACTTGAAATGACACATCTGTCACTATAGCTGCCTACTTTTGCCTAGCTATGAGATCCTTCCTCTTCGCTTCCACCTGCTTGCCTAGACATGAGACCCATCAAAGGAACCTAATGCATCAGAGTAAGGATAAAAGGATCAATAATAGCAGAACTTTCAGAAATGAGCAATTTCTTTTTAAGCTAAAAAGAATGAGTAAAATACATATTAAAAACACCAGTTCCTGAAACATAGTAGTTGCAATAAACCAACTTCTTCACAGGCCTAGAAGCTCTTAACAGCTACCAATTAATAAAGCAATAATCTTGGTGTCCAAGCATAGAGTTTTTAAGTAGCTTCTGCCTGGTTACTCTCCAATCCCTTATTGCAACTACCAAGGACACTAGCCTATTGATCATTTGAGATTAAAATACTCCTGAATAATGGTGACAAAGTATACAAACTCTTAGCCAATGAATGCATCCCCAGAGTAAGACACTTTTTTACTGAGTTAATCAATTAGTAAAAGGCTACAATTGAGATAAAACACGCATGAAAATTATATAAAAACCTTAAAAACTTGTCGGGGAAGAATCGGAAATCAAAATTCATAGTTCTAAACAGTATGGAAAAAACATCCATGGTAGACTTCAATACAATGCTAAATTCCGTAATATTACACAATACATACGAATAAGTCTAATACGCAACGGAATTGGACACAATGCCTGATCACTCTCATAGTTGGTTAGCAATAAAAGACTCAACTATTGGTACATGCCACAAATACCATATTCATGCAAAATAATTAGTCTATCCAAGAAGAGCATTGGCAAATGTCCTCAAACCAAAATGAAACATAGGGATGCAAGAAATCTCACCTCAAACTGGTATATTAGTTTTGGGGCTACAAATCTAAGCTCACGACAGTAGAATCTCTGGATCTGCTCCTATAAAAGAAGCCGCATTGTCGATCAAAGGGATTTGCGGACAGAATGAGAGAGAGAGAAGGAGGTCCGGCAGTCACCAAATTACAACTGGGAAAGAAGGAAGAAAAAGCATACCTCACTCAAACAATCTAAGAAATAATGTCTGGAGCTACGCCTAAAGTGGAAGACACATTGTCGGATAAAGAAAGAGATAGACAAATATCAGAGGTCTCGAGAGGAGAGAATTTGGTGCTTTGGAGAGTCACCAAATTAGAATTAGGAAAAGAAGAAAGAAAAAGTACACCTCACTCACCAAAGCACCACACTGTCGGAAACAAGAAAGAGAGAGCAACAGAGATCAGAGGTCGCCATCGAGGTACAGCGACGGAAATGAGAGCTGCAGTCCAATTCGCAGAATGGAAGATGACGGCAGATACCAGTGAGCCGGCGGGAAGAGAGAGAATCAGAGAGAGAACGGCGGATACCAGTGAGCCGACCGAAAGAGAGAGAAGGAAGAGAGAGAGTGGCCAGTGCGTGGAATCTCGAGAATTGTAAAATTTCTGGTGTTTTTTGGAAATGGCGGGCTGCAAAATTTTTGCCAGCAAATTTGGCAAAAGAATTAACCATGGTTGGGTTGAACTCCCAAAATGAAAAAAAAAAAAAGAAAAAGCAAAATTTCTGAATAAAATAATCAAGGATGACAGGTGTCATGATTCTATGGACTCGGTCCACAAGTGGGGCTGTGGACCAGGTCTATGTAAGAATTTCCCCTTGAAATAGGTGGTGTTGCTCCCTACTTCGGAAAAGATTTTTTTTTTTTTTTTTCTCAAGAAACTATAGTTTTTCACCTTTGTTCTTACGTTGTTTTTCATGTTACCAATATTTATGTCACGTGTTGTGTAGCACAAATGATTTCTTAAAGAGTTTGAATATGCATTTATTATGACGTAAATGTTTGGAAATTTATATTTACGTAACATATTCCATCCCAAACAAATTATTTTCTTTACTGAGCTAGTGAACTCATTCCTTAAATAGCATTTTTGCATTTCTCAATTAGAGGGTGAGGAACTTGAAAAATGGTTCGATGAAGATTTTGAACGATTAGAAATTGATGTTTTTGCTTATTTCTTTAGGATATGTATTTCAGCTGTTAGTTGAGTATTAGTTTATTAATTAAAGTTTTTGGGACTTGCTATACCTAGAATAAGTTTTAAATGTTTTCTGAATTTTATTTTGTATTTGGAAATTTGTATCTAAATTCTAATTAATGTAAGTTTTAAATATTTTTTATAATAAAGAATTAATTAGTATGTTTGGAATTGGACATTCCTTCTTGGGGTATTATCATGTCACTTTCAGGTGCGGGGTGCAATACTTTATATGAGCTTATAGTTTGAATGCCTAAGTTCTAAATTTCTATAAAGCAAAAACACTAAGAAATTTCTTCTTCGAGCAGATAAATAATTGATCAATATTCTTTTTCTCTACAATAATACTATTTAGTGATTCTTTATTCGGAACTTTGATCAATTATGTATACGCATGTGCATCAGTATATGTACTTTCGTGAACTTTGTGAATTGTTGGATTTGTAAGGCAATCATCTGTTTATGATCTTTTCTTAGCTGACCTTGGTCGAGATAAATATGCAACAAATATTATAATTCTCTTTTTAAAGCTGGTCACTGAATCCAATAGAAGTAGTCATCATGGATATGTTCATCTACCATGTAAAAGATCATAAAAATATGGTTTGTTGCTTGCACTAGTTCCAATTCTTGGTTATTGGTTGTCTTTGTATCTTAAATTGGTATGTTGAGTTTTGATCATTGCAAAATTCATCTGGGAAAACGCCAATACTACTATACAATGCGGAAATCGTGGTCTGTGAAACAATTTAATATTATTGCTCTAAGTTAAATACAAGACTCCTAGTTTACAGAGATCAAGTTAAAACACTGATTCTCTCTCTCTCTCTCTCTCTCTCTCTCTCTCTCTCTCTCTCTCTCTCTATAAAGTTATTGTTGTGGGAATAAGACTACATAAAACTTCATATCCTCTTATTTTTCTTTATTTAATTCTATGTTTATGTTAATGTTCACTTTTAAATCAAGGAGCCCAAGTTGTTTGGATTCTCAGAGTTAACTCTTTACCTTTTATTCCTCTTGGCGAGACATGAAATAATTTCCTCTTAATCACCTTTCATCGTCAAGATTTTTCTCCAATGTGTAGGAGAAATGTAGTTCAATGGCTGCATATTTTTGGGGAAATTTGTCAATTTAATACCGAATTGTTTATAGCTCTTTCACTAGTATAAAAAGAATTTTTTTTCTCAAGTCCAATCCATCAAAAGAGTGTCTCCTCTACCCTTTTAAATATATGAAGCTTTTAATATATATATATATATATATATATATATATATATATATACATATGTATAAAATATTATTTAAAAATATACTCCATATGTCTCTTGTTATTTGTTCATTTTAATTAAGATATTTGTCTAAATTTATTTGTCTCATTAACAAACTAAGATGATATTAATTGCTATTTGTAATACCCTGCCCAAAACCACCTTTGACTATGGGAAAAAGTCATGCATTGCATAGCATCTTGCATTTTATGTGGTAGCTAGAATAATTTTATTTGCATGATGCATGTGAATTTTTCAGTTGCTCATACATTTGAATTAATTGATGTGAAATGGTTGTGTTGTTAAAGATTTGGTTAAGGGAGGTTTGGTCGAAGATTTGGAAGGATGAGTATTGGGGTGGTAAGAACTTCTTGTAGAAAAATTAGTATTGGAGTTGTTTTGGAATAGCGGGGAGGTTGGTGATTTCCTTTGGTGACCCGAGTTCGAATCCTACCTTTTGTGAAGTAAGTTTCTCTTCTTGAAATTCTTTTCTTTAGACCGTTTCTTATCTTGGCTGAAAAAGAATCTAGCTATCCTAGAGAAATTTTAGTATTTTTACTCCAAGGAAATAAGTCTCTATATTTATTACCTAAATTCAAGGACTTGGATGTGAATAAAGTTCACCTTTAATTTTCAACTTGTGTTCCTTAGGATTTTCGAAAAAACCCTAGCTAGTAATTAAAATATTAGCTTGATTTTAGTTGGATAGATGTTCCCATGGATAGGTGGAATTAATGAATCCTTTTCCTAGTAGGAAATCTTGTTGATTTTAATCCTAGAATGTTAGCTAAAAATATGGAAAAAAATTCCAGCAAGTGCCGCCACTTCTTGGAGAACTTGTAGCTCAATCCAAACTCTTCTAGGACTAAAGGAAATCTTGTCCAAATCCTTGATAAAACCAGATTTTATTTCAATCCAAATTCAACTAGGATTTCTTCCTTTTCCTAGCTGAATTTCGGTAGCTTTGAATCTACATAAGCTGTCCGAAATTCCAGCCATCTTTAGCTACAATCCAACTCTGAAAATCGTAGCTCAAACCACCTAGAACACTCCATAATAATTCAATTACCTTAGCTGCACAAAACCAGAATTTCTATCACCAAAAATTATTGATTTTCGGCAGCTTGGAAACCAGAAAAATTCAGCCAGCTTGCACAGAATTTTCGTCCAGCTGTGCACTCCAAAACCTATCAAAACTCCTTGTTGATTAAGCCAGTTTCAGCGCCCAAAACCCTCACCTTTTCCCTGGAAATTTCGGCAGAATTACAGCTTGAACAATCCAGAATTTAGTCTCCTCTTGTTCAGCGATTTTCACAGCACTTGCACAGGATTTTCAGTCATCAAAACTCACTCAAACTCTTCCTTGTTTGGCCCAAAATTCTGAACACATTCAGCCCTTCCTTTGAGCAGTGTTTCGGCCAGCTTAGGGGAGCAAATTGCAGAATTTTTTCCTCCATAAAACTCCCCTAAAATCGGCAGCAAGGAGGCGCGCGCAAGCTGGAAATTTCGCCTTTGCTGTCCAAGAAACCTAAAGCCATTAGGAGTCTATCTAAACATCACCATCTAACCCTAAACCAATCTTCTCCAACTTTAAATCCTAACCACCGTTTACCCTCTCCATTCTACACGAAAATTTCAGCAACTTCTCTCTACAAATTTTCGAAAATACAAGAGTTGTTCCAAGCAAAAATCGCACACACCTTAAGGTAAGCACAAATCCTTTCAACCTCTTGATGCCGTTTTCTCTAATGATTCTTTTCTCTTTCTTCTACCTTTAAATCACGCCCTATAGAGGCTGATTTCCTCTTCTTCCTAAATTTTCGATCAACTGAAGCAAAGGAGGTAGCTTCTCTCTTCTTCTCAAGCAAACTCGGGACGATCACCATAGGAGCATCGAAACCTCATTACCCGGTAGTTGCAAGGTAAGGGAATACCCTCCCTTGATGTCGAAAGTAAAGTTTAATGGTATTTATTAGCGAGATAAACATGTGGTCGTAGTATTTGATCTTTGGGGATTGAATAGTTTACTTGGAATTAAATAGGAGATTGCGAATTGTTATGGAAATAAATGGGATTAAAGCATGTTTGAATTAATTGAGACCCTGATCATGATATTATATGGTTTAGATCAGGAGGATAATTGAGGAAAGCCAGCTGTGATTTTTATCTCGTTATCTGAGGGATATCAAGTAAGTCCTTGCATAAACTCTTTTATTAAATGTTGTGATGGTAAGTCCTTTTATAAACTGTTTTGTTAAAGGTTGTGATGGCAAGTCCATGTTGTGAAGCTTTGTAAAGCTATTGTTAAACTGTGTTTGCTTGGGTTGTAAACGTGGATATTTATTCTTTAGACGGTTTTGTCAAACTAACGATTTTATCAAAAAAACTATTCTTTTCCTTAAATTTTTAGAAATCTCTTTCAAAGAAAACCACGTTTTACAAAGCCAAGGTTTGGAAATATTTTGAATCAGGAATTGACGGATATGTTCGTTGAGTACTCAATAAGGGTAGGCTAACAATACTAGCCTTGGAGGGCTAGCGTAAGTCTTCTGGCAGAAGGCCACCTCCAGAAGATGAACTCTGCTTGAAAAGGCGACAGTGTTGGTTGGTCAGGCCAGTCCGAGCTAGCATTATACCTGAAAGGTATTATTTATTTTCTCGGCATGGACACCCGGATGGTTTTGTTGGGTGTAGAGATGGAGGAGTATCTCACCCGGTGGGCTGTACACTCACCTTGATCAGAACACCCAATATGTGGTAATCTGGTCCGGACAAGGTGCACAAAGTGTGGTGCCTTGGCCAACTTGTTCTCATGGAGCCCAACGTGTGGTGACATGACTTTTATCCGAGTGGAGGATTTATTTTGTACAAAGTGTGACAATGAGAAAAACCCACTCCTTGCGAAAAGAGATTGTTTATGACTTGCCAATTTATTTTTACAAATATTTTACACTTTGCATACACGAACTATTTAAAAACACCATGTGCACACACAGGACTTACTGAGATTTATTCTCACACTGTTTTACATCATGCTTTCAGGGGATATAATGTGCTGAGTCAGCGGGGCATGTAATAGTTGAAGCTTTTGCTATTTTCTCTATTCGTTCTAGGAGACATTTATTGCTTATGCTTCTAAACAATATTTTGTTTTATTCCGTTTTGCTCCAAGTTGAGCCTGATGTAATAAGAATATTTCTTTATTTATCTAAGTTGATCCTTTTGGAGATTGCCTTTATATTTTATACCTCGTTCTAAAGACCCCTTGTCCTACGGGACGGGACGACATCCCCGCCCTTTTAGGGTACGTAGTCGTGGGGTGTTACACTATTTTTTCACAAATACCTCTCTTTAATACAATAAATATTGTGCACTTATAGTGAAAAATAAAAATAAATTAAATATGCTTACTACATAGAAAACCTTGGAATTTGATTATTCCTTAATAAAGAGAGAGATTCTTTAAGGGTAAAATAAAAAATGTTAAAAATTAAATGAAAAATCTTATTTTTCTTAAAACTTGTGAATCGGTTAAAATGGACGATAAAAGGGGACGTAAAGAGTATAATTTTCAATAAATATATGAGTAATTGGTGAAATTCATGATCACACTACTTTTTTTTATTAATAAAGAAATCTACAGTCGTTATCTAAAAGTGCACACTCAAGTCCCGAGATGTTAGTGAGTGTGAGAATCCTAATACTAATTTTCTCGACCAACTCAAGAGACTTTATTCTCAAATTACTTAATTTGTTTTAGAAAGATTGCATATCATTTTTTTTTCCTACTTTTCCAATACCTAAAGCATATTTTTTTAAAAACTTTTGGTTTATAGTAAGTTTCGACAATTTTAGAAATATGCCGACTATACGCCATATTTTGAGAGCAAAATTGTTGTTTTATCTTCAATCCCTCCACAGCCAACTTCCACTCCTCTCTCAATTATCCTTGGAGATTGAAAAGAAAGCAGGTCGGCCTCTCAAAAATATTATGTATAGTTGTCAGGTGACTAAAAATACTAGACTTTGTTGCAGAGTTAATAATTGGGACTAAAAATTTTCAAAAAAAATATGATTTAAGTACTAAAAATGTCTAAAGAAATAAGATTTTGAATTTTTAATACAAACAAAATAATTTGATAACAAATTTTGCTAATTCTCCTACATTTATTATAGCAAGAGGAGTCTAGTAGTGTTTTTTTTTTTCAGTTTTAACACCAAGTCTGGCTTAGAGTAGAGCACAACATTATTAAAGAAGCCCATTTAACACCAAGCCTGTAGGCATTTATGCCCATCTCACATCAGCCCACAAAGTTCACTGATTCTTTAAAAGCCTGTGAGTGATTTTTTGGAAAGGTTTTTCTTCTTTGTTGTTCTTTGATATACATTAATATTAAAACTGGAATGTACTATTTCAATACAAGAAAGTTTTGTTTGTGGAACTGTTTTCATGACTTACTATGTATTTCGATTTGGTCTACAAATAGCATTCAACTAAACAATTATTGATTATCCAATGATGCCACCACTTAGAACACCTTTTTTTTTTTTTTTAACAGTAGAATCCACTAATAAGAATAAAGAAAAGAAACCGTTTGTCTCTATTTTGTTCAGTAAAATAGACAAGTCACACTTAGGACCCTCCACATTTATCTTCATATGAATATCTCTCACAAAGTTTTTCAAAAATAAACTACCAAATACATGAACGGATAATTAAAAGATCGCCCCATTTTGTAGCATATTACTTTTGCTTTACTTAAAGTTACTTTTTTTTTTTTTTTTAAGTTTTCTTTCATTAACCAACTTGCAATTTTGTCAGTTGTCAAGTTCTCTTTTTCCCGGAGGAAGCATCATTAGGTGTTTGTCGTTTTTTTCTTTTACGAATAAATCGAAAATTTTATTATGAAATGTCTGCATAAACGATAGAGAGTACATCAAAAGGAGCACCACTTTTACGGTTTTACCAAGCCGAACACTATTGGCATAAAAACTCTTTTTGAGTTAATATGTAAAGTGCAACATTACCAGCCTTACGGCTGACAAAAGAAAGAAAAAAGAAAAATACTAAAGAGATCTAAACGAGGTAAAAATAGAATCTAAATACGAGAGGTCTTTTTCTGAAGGCTCGCCAGAGCAGGGTTTCTCCTGCCAAAGCAAATTTTATTTGAATGAATATCCCGCCCCTTGTAGCCAAAGATTGAGTATTTTATTTTAAAAATGAAAAAAAAAAAAAAAATCCTCTTCATTAATGCATCTTCTTTTTCCCCATCTTCCATCCTCTTCTGCTATGGCATCTACATCATCATCCGCCATTCTTCATCTCTCTCATCCATTTCTATGGATCAATAGAATCAAGCTAATGGGATGGTAGCCTTGTATTCCGCAACAAACACATCACCTTTTCGCCACCATTTTTTTTTTTTTTTAATCAAATTTTGTAAATTCCTTGGGACCAAAAAAAAGAAAAAGCTGGGAATGACCCGGCGACACCCCAAAATAAAGATTACCTTAGTGTGGTTTCTCCGTGAAGACACCCTTCACCGTTATGCCCATTTGCAGAGTACCGCTCATGCTGACACATTTCTTAGACCAATTGCCATGGTCCACATCAGTAACCCAAAAAGAAACCAAGTTCAAGGGATTGGAGCTCCATTGAGTTGTTTATGAGATTTATGGTGTAGAATGGTAATATTAGAGTACCAATTTGGGTTTGAGATTTTTGGGTGGGTTACTTTGTTGCCATCCCTAAGATTCCATCCACTGTCCAAATTTGAAACCTTCTAGTCCGTTGAAGATAATATTTGAAGGAAATACAGAAAAAGAAACGTTCAATGGAGGAGAAAGTAGGAAGAAAATCAACCAAAATTTTCTTTCCTTTGACTTGATGACATGGTCATTAAAACCCTCTTACCCTTGGATGAACCATTTCTTTTGTGGATAGAAATGAGAGTGACCAAAGGGTTAGTAATGTCATTTGATCAAAAAATGCTCTGGCAGGAAGAAAATTGTTCTGGCAATATCACCAGCCTTTGCTGAAAAAGAGAGTTCATTAATGGAAAATTGTGAATCACCCTCCTGCCCGAATGGAATCAAGAAGTTGGGGTTAACAAGCAAGTTGTACTTAGACATTAATGTTATTTTTTAAAAAAATAAATTAGAGAGAAAATATAAAGTTGTAGAACATTTTTAAAATTTTCTAAAATAAATTATAAAATTTTTAAAAATTTTGGAGGGGCCTATATCCATCCCTGTCCTCCCGTACTAAGTTGGTAGAGCCATGTTGGTCACAAAAGTTAGGTTCAAATCTAATTTTTTTGGCCCTTGTGCCAGAAACAGTTTAGTCTTACTTGACTAAACTGCTTAATCTAACCTACAAACGATATAATTATGTAGAGCGTAAGTAAAGAGAGAAAGAGAACACAAAAAATTACGGATACCTACAGCCTAACTTTAAATTTATATTACTCAAAAAATAAAGAATACAAGAGACAATACTAACTTTTGACTACAAATACTTACAGCCTACTCAAACTTTCACAAAGCCTATTTTAATTGCTTGTGCATCTCTAGAAGTGTCTTTCTATGATTACAAAGGTAAATAATATTAATACAATTGAATACTACTAACTATTTATAGGCCTTCTTGAAGTAGTCCGCAAGTTATCTGGAGCCCAACTCCTCATTGGTCTCAACTACCTTTAATCTTATCTCTTAAACTTTTGGAAATATATATCTTTGGATAAAAAATCTTATTTTAGGATAAGGACTTAGATTTAGTCTCGGATAAGAATTCTTGTAGGATTAGGACACTGCTACAAATTTGTGGGCCAAGCCCATGGCCACGTACCAATTCTTACATCCACTTCATTACCTTAAGCCCATGCAAAGCTTGTGTCTAACCTATGCATGCCAAAAAAAGTGGAAGTCTACTCATGCATTCCTTGGTCCACATGCAAACTAGTCCAAAGTCTAGCCCAGATCCTCAGTCATGGCCCAACCCGCATAGCGATCACATGCATTCCATATACCACTAAGGATCATTCATCAAGTCCTTGTCCAAAATCCTTTAGCTAGCCACTATTAGCCTTGATTGTGTCTATTTCCTAGTCTTGGTCTGGCTCACAAGTGATCTAAGCACTATTCTATGTGTTTTTGTGTTAACTCAAGGGTCTAAAAATACCTCTTCTACTTAGAAAGATCATCGTTCTTGTCAACACCGAAGGTCACTGTGCACCCTAATACTTAGTTATCTCATTTTCGAACTTCCACAAGTTTATATCATATTCCCAAGTAGTATTAGCGGCTTTTTTTTACCCTTCCATTGGACAAGTACTATGTTCCTATTCTTTCTACTTTGCCACTTTGTCATGTGAGTTAAATATCTTTTCAACATCCTTTTCATATTGAGTTCAAATGATTGGTAGGTTACAAATCGTTTGCTCCATTTCTAATAGGTTGAAGCACTTCAAGAAGCTCATATGGAATGTAGGTTGTATCTTCAATCTATCCAGTGATGCTTAGCTTTTTGATAGGGCCTAAATTAGTCATATTTTTTCTAGTTATTTGAGGCTATTTTGTGAAATAACTAGTCATATTCCTTCATATTTGATATTTCCCTTATAAAAATACTTTTCTATAATTTTATGCAATAATAGATGAAATTTGGAACTAATTATGTGATTTTTCAGAATAGAGGCAGCGCCAGCCCGAGAAGGACAGCCGACGCCGGTTAGCCACTAGAAAGAACAGAGAGAAGAGCAAAGCATTGAATAAAATAGGGGAATAAATTGCAATTGAGAGTTAGAAAGGAAAAAGGAGAAAAATGGCTAAGTGGATATCAGTTCACGGCTAAGCAAAAGCAAAGGACAAAAGCCAACAACGAAAGGTCAACAATGACGGAAAGCAAAAAGGACAAAAGAAAGAAAGTAGAATTGGTGGTTTTTGGCTTAATTAAGCCAATGTAAGGAAAACGACTCAATTGAGCCGATGCAATAACAAATGAAATAAAGGAATTTTGGTGGCTTGGTAAACGGCTCAAATCGAGCTGACACTACAACTTCAGAATTTCGACAACTTCAACAATTCCAAATTCAACATCAAGTTGTTCAACATAAAACGACAAGAAGACAACAGCCGAAATCAAGAAATCTGAATTGAAGTAAATTGAGCAAAGTCAAAGGCGGTAGTTTATTTAGTTTTATTTAGAATTTTATTTTAGACTTTTTATTACTCCTTGTTGGTTTTGGATTATTTTTAGGTAATTACTTCTTCTTTATTTAGGATTCTTTTAGGAACTTTGTGAGCCTATAAATAAGGGCCAATTTACTCTAGGAAGAGGGAGGTGCACAATGTAAAGATTTAGATATATTTTAGAATGCATCATCAATATTTTCTCGAGATAAATAATTCAAGGAGGATTGTGCAAGAAGGTCTACAAGGGAAGAAGAATGAGGCTTGTCTATGAATGCTTTCTTTTACTTTGTTTTCTTTTTCTTGAACAATGATATGTTAATTGTTTTATTGTAATTTAACATTGTTTTATATATTCATGATATTTAGAGTTATTTGATCTTTTGATTAATTGGTTGTTTTTATTGGTATTTAATTACTTGTGCATATTACGAGATTAATTGGTTGTTTCTTTTCATTAACTTACTAGACCAAAGAGGTTGATGGTAGTTGCAATTGATTAATTTTATATTTATTGGCTATTAACTTGCTAGATCAAAGAGGTTAATTGCCGAGGATTAAGTAATTAAAGGTTAATTGATGTTTTCCAGACCAATGATTCATTGATTAATTTCATGTTTTTAATTTTCCAGACCAAGGAAATTTAATTAATGATTATATTTAATGCGTCTTTTAGGTGAATTAGTTGAGACAGACCAAGTGATGCTAATTTATCGAGAAGATAGTGATTTCATGGATTGACCATAGAAGTGAATCTACTTTAATCCTTTATGATGCCAAGGGAATAATTAGTTATGATAATGATTAGGTACTTTGAGATCATGTTTGTCAAAACAATGGTTTGAATTACATACTTCTCCATCATTGACATGTATATATTTTTATTTTATTTTATTTTTATTTTTATTTTTATTTCTTTTTCATTTTATTGAGTGGATTAAACAATGAAAGAAAAGAAATTAATGCATGCTTATTCCTTGAGGATCGACACTCGTTTAAACCCTATCCTATGTTAATGATGAGTACGCTTGCTCATATGTGTAATTTGGGGTCAACGTTTTAATATAAATTTGATTGGGAATGTGCTTAGTTTTTATATGATTTTTATACCCAAATCCATACGCATCACTTTTTAACAATCTCGAACAGGTTATCGTACTTAGGAACCAAAACTTGATGAATTATCTGCTCCCTATATGATGAATTGAAGCGCTTCAAAAGACTCACATAGAATGCAGAATGTATCTTCAACTTTTTTGGCACTTTAATTGTACGTTACGTAATTTTTTAACAATCTCGAACTAGCTATCATGCTTAGGAACCAAGACTTAGTCAACTACCTTATTACTAATTTTCTTTCTGATTTTAGGTGTAAGTTTCAGTCTTTAGTCAACTACTGATTACTAATTTTCTTTTTTATTTTGGGTGTAAGTTTCAGTCTTACCTTATTCCCAATTTGGAACTCCACATCTTTGTGACCTAGTCCGTATACATTTTTGTTCGTTGTTAGGCTAAGAATAAACTATTATGAGTCTCATCCACCATCTCATATTTAGCTCACGAAGCCTTGTATGCCATTGGAAATTTCCCTTTCGTGCATTGCAACAGGTTCTCATAGGGCATTGCTGATTACTGACCATTTGCCAACTTAAATGGGATCAATTCAATTGACAAAAATTTGTACAAATTATAACTCAATTGAGCTGCATCAATTAAATCTATCCAATTCTTTTGACTAGCAATAACATAATGCCTTAGAAAATCCTCTAATAGTACATTGATTCTCTCGGTCTTTCTGGCAGTTTGCTATGAAGTATTTTAACTTTGAATGCAATATTTAAAAAAAGTCATCCAAAATTGCCCCGTGAACCTCGTAGCACAGACATTGATAATATCCTTTGGCAAGTTAAAGTACTTTACTGTGTGCTTTAGAATAGTATAACAACATCATCCACTAAACAAGCTTTCATACCAGGAGCAAAAATTGCATAGTTAGAGAAACAATCGATCACCATAAAAATCAAAACCATACATTTAACCTTCAGAAGGCTAGAAATGAAGTTCAAGAAAATGGATTTAATATAGGCAGAGGCTATAGCAACCTAGCTTCCCTTATTGTCTCTGATATATCTAGCTATTACACCATGTAAAATACTACATGAGCCTTAATGTCTTACTCTTGGGCCAATATAATCATCTTGACAACAACGTCTGCATCTGTTCTACACCTGGGTAACCAACCCATTGTGGATCGTAGGTTTTCTTGAGAAGTTGTTGTCTATAATTGCCCGGTAGTATATAAGCTCTGTCTTACTTAACATAGAGTAAATTATCCTTTATCTAGTAACGTGTTGTTAGACCTTACTTGACTTAGTCCAACAACTTCATATAGACAGTGTCCCTATAACTCTACCTCTTTATCATAGCCAGGAAGTTGTCTTTATTAAAGTAAAAGCTTGCCATTCACTCCGTACTTGTTTCTTGCTCAGTGCGATGCTATTAAGTTATTCCTTTCTGATATGTGAACCTAGTCAAATTTCAACTTCAAAAGGAATTCTTGCCATCATGCATACTTAGTTTCTAGAACTTCAAATATATATCGACCATATTATCTATCATCATCATGAATGGGGCTTCTAATAAGTAATGTCTCCAATTTGCCAAATAGTTCATCGTAACCATCATCTACTTCTTATAAGCTCTATAACATTGTTCATATCCATTGAGTTTTTTACTCCAATTTAAGGCATTAGTGTATACCTTTATTAGGAAATTAAAGTTTGGCAACTTCAAAACTAGTTTTGAAACAAATGCTTCAATTTCTAAAAGCCTCGTTGCATTTAGCTCCTCAATCTCATCTCCAATCATTTTTCAAAAAGTTTGTTAATAGGTCCACTATTCTGGAAGAGCCTTCAATGTTTTGCATGTAGTTATCTAATCCCAAGAGTGGTTACAATTCAAGTACTTTTGTTGGTGCAAACTAGTTCAAGATGGCTTCTAAATTTTTGTGATCCATCTTGATCTCAGATGAACCACATGTTCCTTTAAAGTTCTATTGTACACACTAATGTCATCCAAGTATACCACTTCGAACTTATCTAAGGAGGTATAGAGAACATTGACGTATGCTTTGCGTATATATAGAAATAAATTCAATAATACCCAAAAATCACACAAGTTTTACAATTTAAAATGCTAAGTCAATTAACATAATACACATATATAGGCAATTGCACTTATCGTGTACTATAGATAACATGCTAAGTATCGAAGAACCTTGGGGAATGTGGCAATTGCCCCTACTTTCTTCTTTTTTTCATTATTTAGCCAATTAAATATGTGAAGTACAATTAATTAACTACAGTAGGAAACCTATCAACTGTTTACATAAGGAAAAGTTGTAAGTTCATCAAGGAATTAGAAAAAAATAAAAGCCATGTAACAAAAAGAATCCCCCCATTAAACACCTAAAAAATGAGTACCCATTGGATCCATGACTTTTAACCCTAGGTACTGGTGTGAGTAAAAAATCAATCTTACTCTCTCTCGAGTTATGAGATTCCTAATCCCTAGTTTTGATTAATTGGCATCTCTACATAATTAACCAAGCTCAAGAAGGCATTAATTATCGCTCACAAATCTAATTACTCCAGAAGCCACAAAATCTCTATCTCTATGTAATTGCATAAGCTCTTGGTTATTTATTCCTAATCCACAACTTTTCTTTCGAGTTAATTGACGATGGCAAACATTAAATTAGTCAAGTGGGTGTTCAAAACTTTAACCTGATCTTTTGAATTCATTAAGGACAACAAATAATTGAAGAAATTCAATTAAAATCGACATTAACTAACTTAACACAATAAACACAATTAACTAACTATCATAGAATAAAAATCACAAATTCAAGAAAAATACATCAACCCAAAGTATAAAATAGGGCACAACCCTTCATTACAAAAAAAAAAAAAAAAAAAGAATAAATTGCAAAGGAAGATTACAAAGTACAAGGAATAGAACACTCATAGACAAGCAATTCTTTTCCTCTTCTTTGAAAGCCTCTTGCAATCTTCTCTTCTTCTTTCTTGAATTGCTTGGTCTTCTTCTTCTTCTTGTGTGCAAACTTTTAATCCAAGGGTAAGAACCCTTGGTTCTAAGATGGCTCCTCTTTATCTTTTGAGGTTATAATGGTGTATTTTTAGCAAACTTTCAAGATTCTTTTAAAAAAAAAAAAAAGTAATACCAGAATAGTAATTTTGCTCAATTATGGGCAGCCCAAGGAGGTCTAAGAAGCTTGGGCCTCCACCTTGTTCAAAGAGGAGGCGGCCTAGGAAAGTGAACTTCCTTGGGCTACATAGTCGCTGCCTAGGGAGTTAGAACCTCCCTAGGCCACCAGGTCCTTGGACAAAATGATAAAAACACTACTCTTAGGCGATCTAGGGAGGTAGACTCCCCTGGACAGCCTTGGTTTTGAAAAATTCTTCAAGATAACTCCTTTTACATCCCTTTTTATCGTTGTTCATCTCTAATTAATTTTTTTAAATTGCTAAACAAAAACAAGGAGAAAAGGATGTGGTGAGTAGTGATTTGAGCAAGATTTTACTATAATTAAAGTATAATTATCATAGAAAATATATGCATGATGAGCACTCATCATATATCCCCATACTTAAGCTTTTGCTTATCTTTAAACAATCAACACAAAAAACTACAAGCAAATAGCTTTTCCCCATAACAAAAATTTTCACAAGATAAGATTTTTTAGAAGAGTTTGGCTGAAATGGTAAAGATATAATTTCTCCTTTGATTTAAGAATCAAGTCCAATATCTAATTAGCTAATTTTTGTGTAAACTAATATACTGAGATATATATGACTAAAGCCATCGAAGTTGAATTAAACAAGTTCATGCCCATTCAATGTATTGCATCCCAAATCTAAATTATGTGATTCGTATAAGTTAGGCTTAATAAGTTAATTCTAAGTTCCATGACTTCCTAACTACTACAGTCCAAGTAGTAAAAAGAAGATTGGTCTATATGCTCACTTTTGTAATGTAATGTAATCACGTAACAAAGATAGATAAGTAAAGATTTTCAACTCTTACATTACTCTCTTTATTCTCTTGATTGTTCAATCAATTTTTTTTTTCTGCTAAGGTAACGCAACTATCTAATAAAGATATGTCAATAATGAATTTTCAGTTTTTGTATTACCTTACTCTCTCTCTATATATAATTTTTTCTATTTGCTTTTTGTTTATTTTTGCAAGGTAATACAAATGCCAAGTAAACTTATATAGTAATAGTTTTTTAGTTTTTGTATTACCTTACTTTATTCTCTCATTTTCTTACCCCAATCCACATTTACTTAAACCCATAATAAGGATTAATCATACAACCATATAATAAATGTTAACTTAAACTTCTATGCTTATATTTCATTACAAACACCACCTCAATTCCTGAGAAACAACATAGCACCATTACTTTTACTGAAGTCTAAATAAGGTTAATACAAATTCTCAAGGCTTAGTCATTTCGCACATAATGTACAAGTTTATCCAAAAAAAAAAAAAAATCATCCAAAAAGATTTTAGACAAATTCTCATGTCAAAGGAAACATAATAATAATACCATCAAAGCCAAACGTATCCAAAAATTGAAAAACTTTTGCCTAATTTCCAAGGTTGCAAAAAATCATCAACAACCACAAGAAAATTTCACAATCACAATTAAAACTTGAAGAGAATATCAATTAACCACTCCCCCACACTTAAAGTGGACAATATTCTCATTTGCTAAAATTATCACCAAAAAACTCATCCAATAGGATTAAAATGAATTAATAGAGAAAAGGTTATCAATACTCCCCAAGTGATCGTGACCATCAAACTTGGTAGAATCTTGAACTAAGAAGGAGAAAAGAGTTATTCTTTATCTACTATCCTACGAAATGAAAATAAAATATAAAGATTCTAAAAGATAAGAAATAAAACACACCAAAACATAAGAAAGCAAAAAAAAAAAAAAAAAAAAGCTACAAAAACAACTCCTAAAAAGCATATAACTAAAGAAAACCCTCACCCTCTTACACCTTAAATAAGATTGTTCTTATTATTGAGGGGTGAGAAGACAGCTAACAACAAAAAAAACCAAACAAAAACCAATCAACCATGTATCAATGTAACACCCTGCTACCTATGTACTTCAAAATGGGCGGGGATGTCGGCCTGTTCAAATGATAAGGTGTTTTTATAATGATGTGAATAAATAACTCATTCAAAAAAATACTTCAAATAAAACTTAATCATAATATAGCTAAAGTAAGGCTCAACCAGAGTCTCAAAAATAAAGAATAATAAAGCATTGTCTCTAAACAAAAACAACTTAAATGTTAAGAAAGAGATCTTGAACTCTAGCCCCGTCCTTGTCAGTAGTACTCACGATCAGAAAACAAGCACAAAAATTGTGAGAAATAAATTTCCTAGTAAGTTCTGTATGTGGAAGAGTGTACATTTGAAACAATTTTGTGAAATGCAATTTTTAAATACCAAAAGTGCAATTGCAATCAAAGTTAACAGTTTTAAATATAAGAGTGGCATTTTTAATTTGCATTCTCAATAAATAACTTTATTCCAAGGAAATCAACCACTCAATAATAACGTAGACTATGAAACATTGTATCATAGCCCTAAGTCATAAAACCCAACATCATGACCCTATACTGTGAAATCCTACATCACAGCACTGTGGTTGATCGGCCTATGAATGGGGATACTCCTCATTTTCCCAAATCCCTCTAACTTCTAGTTGTTCATTCCAAGAAAAAAGACAATTTCACACTGGCCTAACTAATTAACACTGTCACCTAATCAAGATCGACTTCACCTCCCAGAGGTAGCCACTTACCGGGGAAGCTAGCTTGTTCCTTCTTAAGCTGGTACTAGTAGCCTACCCTTATTGAGTGTTCAACGATTTTGCAACAAGGAAACTCATTAACATCAAATAGTAGCCAAAAAGAAAATATCCATCGCAACTTGGGAAACCTTGTTCAACATAATTGGCGTGAAAAACGAAGTAAGTCATTTTGAAAATCCTTTGGTTTACGAAATCAGTGCGTGAGTAGAAATAAAGAAAGAAATCTAGCCATACTGAACATTTTATCACAACAAAATATGACATTTGACAACTTGCAATTGTATTGTTTCACAAATGGTTTTAATGCAAGAACTTACTTGATCCGTTTGTCTCACAAATATTAGATTCTTCCAATGACCTGATCAGTGAGTCCTAGTCCCGTCTAGAGAAAATACAAAGATTATATCACAAACTTCTTTATAACCCTTATATTGGCATAATATCCAAAACTAGCTCAGCTTCTAATATCGAGTCATCACACAATACAAATCAACTATCAACTCCATTTCAAATATAATAAGCGAAATATGAAATATTGCGTACTAACGATTTAATGTAAACTAAGACAATTACTAAATAAATGATAGGCTCACATATAGATAATCAGACAAACGATTGAGTAACTATATAGATATACAAAAAAATAATTAGTTAATTAAAATAAAGGTTGCTCACAAAAGTAAATAACAATTAAATAAATAGGTTAGTAAATGTGTAAAAACATTAAGTAACCAAAGAACTAAGTAAATGGATAATTATTTAATTACTTGCTTAGCTAATTAAAGTACTATTTTTTGTAATAATACAAAAATAAATAATTGAGGAGATATATTAATTAATAAGTAATTTGATGAGTATTAAATAATAATAATAATGATGATGATTGTGACAATATTAATACTATTAATAATATTGGTAATGTTTAATAATAATAATAATAATAATAATAATAATAATAATAATAATAATAATAATAATAATAATAATAGAGTTAATAACAATAATATTACTAATAAGAGTAATAAAAAAATAATTGTAATATTAGTATTGATGACATAAAATCTACTATTACATCCTAGTGTTCACATACACAAATATTCCACATAAGGCACACATATAAATTAATAATAGAAGTTTCTTTAAAATTTTCTAAGTTGAAAACAATTTCCAATTTGAGTGACACTTTTTCCTATTAGCATAATATATGGGAAGGCACTTCGGATTGACCCTAATTTTTACAAAGACATACCTAAATACATATAGAATAGAATACAAGTGGCGTTCATAAAAATCAGGCCTTAATTATGCTCAATATTTTATTTTTTGCTATAGTAGTAATCTGTCCAGCACATACTAGCTTGAAAGAAAATTTTGTAACTTTTAATTCAATCTTCTAAAAATTTTAAAATTTTGTAGTTAACATCTACACATATAAATCTATGTTTTCTCTTTTTTACCTTTCCCAAATTTGGAATTTATCACCACAAAATTATAGCATCAACTAGACTGTACATAAAAAATTGGGTACTTTGTCCCTTCAGTTTTTTCTGAAAATTATTGGGTTTTATTGTAGGGTTTTCTTGCATAATCTCTAGCATAAAATGAACCTAAACATTGTTAGAATTCGTGGGCTCCTAAATGCGGAAAACATCCACGAATCCCTCCCGATGACCCAAGTAAACGATTAAGAAGATCTAAGGTTTAAGAATTACCTCTGGTTGCTGTAATCGAAATCCTTCGATTCTGGTTGCGCTGTTGTACGTTCAACCCGAACAATCACCAGACGCTGCAGTATGCGAACGTCCTCTATCAGATACACACTGCGAACTCACTCGATACCCGGGGAGTACTAGCGCCTAGGGTTTGAGAGGTTTTTCTTTTTCTTTTCTGGTAGAGAATGGCACGAATATTCTCAACCGAGAAATTGGACCATTGAAAAGACGGCTAGAGTTTTCTTAAAAACCCCCGAACCTCTTAAAGTCCAACCCTAATAATATCTTATCATATTCTAATTTAAAATCAAATTAAATTAAAACTGATATGATAAGATTCTGTCATTATCTCGGTAATTTAACTAATTAATTTAGCGAGTCAGATTCTTATAATCTAGACATCATCTAGATACATCGAACCTGGTCACCAGAAAAATAACCTAACAAATTCCCTTATTATGTGACCCTACAGGTTCATTTAACACTGGCAGTGTGCCTAAATCATATTTAAATGACCCACAAGTTATAAGCGGTTTCTAGCAAAACATTATAACTATCCAGGTTAAATGAAGATCGGTGATCTCTTTGAACCAAACCATAATTTTATATTTAGTCATTTTGTCACACGATATCCAGATTAAGCATAAGGCACGGAGTATGTCATCCTTATTAAGCTTAATCAATTATTTCTTGATTTCATAGTAGATTGTTCAAACAAATGATATCAATATCTTAGATTGATATATTTGAGCACGGCCATGCATTTTTAACAGTCTAACTTATCAAGGGGCCCATGGATATCTCTCCCATAACTGAGAGGGACAAATTCCTTCACAATCAATCATATTCCTCTCATTGATTTATTCTATATTCAACAGTAGTCTAATTTATTATCTAGTTAAAGACAACTCTAGACAATGTCAAAATATAGAATTTATCAAGTAGGAAACTATGATGAATTTAGGTCGAAGGACTTTCAATATTATTATGGCTAGAAAGTACTTATGATATATTCCATGAAGTACTCTCACAGTGGGTCATGTCCACTACAATGTTCTCTAACATTTATTTATGTCTTGACTCAATATCACAAATATCCATGGTCAGTAAAACATAGCCATCAAGTCACAAACATATTAATCTTAATTTATTATTATTCCAATAATAATAATCGATCAGGGACAGTTTTAGAATAGTCATTGTATTCATTGTAGGGTTTTACTATCAAGTCACGTACTTGATGACCAACAAAACAAAACTCACTATTCATGGAAAGGAAAACCTCATATTATTATATAAAACATAATGACAATAGTATAATTACAAATTGACTCTAGGGCATATCCCCAACAAACATGACTATCACAATATCAAAAGGCCTTTAAATATAATTTGTTTTGCTATTTTATTTTGAAATAAAACCTATAATTAGGACATAATCACAGAATTTCCAGATTTCAAGAATAAATGGTAAAAGTGTTTTCTTTTCATAAAATATTGAGAAAGGTGGTTTTTTTTTTTTTTTTTCTCTCACAATCTAAGCATGTTTAGATGGCAATCACAAATTCTCAATCAAAGAATGCATGTCACAAATTTTAAAACCTAAAAATCCTAATTTCCCACAATTATGGTAGCAATTAAGAAAATCAACAGAAAGAGCTAACTCTGCTATTACCTCTTGTTACGTCTAACTTAAACAACCTTAGAGAAAAGAATGGATATCTTCTAGCCTTCGTTTCTATTAGCCTTAAGGGCATTCTCCTGTGTTTTGATTTATGACAAACATTGATGAGGACTAACTTATATGATTTATATGTGAATGGACATGTTTAACCTCAGTTCTTCCAAGGTATGCAAATACGACTGCTAAGCACTTCTTAATCAAATGGAACTTAAAGGAGTGATTGATCAAGCATAACGTCATCTTAAGAACTTGCATACCGTGAAGCCTTTGTGAAAGAATTATAGATTAAGAATTGTTGTTAAGGTATTTCTTGTAAATTCCTATGTCTCTTTACCTAATATTCAATTTATTTTTACCTTGACGCACGGAAATAAAATGATTTTAAAAAGTAGGTCTTCAGATGTTTGGATTGAGTAGTTTGGATAGACCTCTGAATCTAAAACTCCATCCAATACTCTAAAAAATTTCCAAAATGTTTCTGCCAAAAAATGTGCTATTTTGGATTCACCTTTTGTATGGACATTCTTCCACTTTGGGAATCCAAAATCCTGAAATTCTGATAGAAAGTAACTAGCCGATACTAGCCATTGGAACTTCGGGTTTGGTTCTTATAAAAGCTTTTAAAATTTGATTTTGAAGAAGATTTTTGTGTTATCTTTCTCAAAAACATTCTTACATTTTAGAATACACTCTCTTTTCATTTGTGCTTCAAAAGTGAAATTAAATTGTTCAAAAGGTAAAGTTGTTGGTGCTTATCTATTCGCGATCTATTTAAATCTATGAGCTATTTCTGTAAACTTTCTTTCCTTCTAATTTATATCATGGTTGAGGATGTAAAATCCAATTGGGGTGAATCTTGATTATTGTGTTTAAAAAAGTTGGGTGTAAAACTAAGGTTGGTAATCCTTTTGTGTAAGATTGGTGTCACCTACTACTATTAAGTTGGGAAAAGGTTTTAGTGAGTGTATTGAAATCCTTCAGTAAGAACTTAAGGTAGTGGATGTAGATCATTTAAGGATCGAACCACTATAAATCTCCGAGTCTTATTTCGTGTCTTTTGCTTAAATTTCTTCACTACACTCTCACTAACTTTTGTCTTTAAATGCTCTATACTGCTTTGCTAAAATCAGTGAACTATTTATAATCCTTGCATTCAGATTTAAACTTGTCATTTAATATCTCAACTACCCATCTTTATTTCATACCATTTTGTGCTGACTTTAAAAGACTATTGGTCGCATTCTTGAAATCATGATGTACTATTGAAGTTACGAAGTATCTCTGCTGATCAGCTTGAAAGTTTTTTTTTTTTTTTTTTTTGGAACCAAAATTTTTACTCTACTCTTGTTTGCCAAAATCTTTATTCACCCCCTCTAAGGGTTTTCAATTGGTATTAGAGTGTTGGTCTACACTATTTTCGGTCTAACAATCATGTAGAAAAGATCCCTATGGTAAACATATCTGCTTTGCCTTATGTTGAATGATCTTCAACAAACAGACCTCCTTTATTCAATGGAAGCAACTATATATTCTGAAAAAAGAATAAAGATTTATGTCTACTCAATCAATTTTGAGTTGTGGAATCTAATTGAGAATGGACCATTTGTTCCATCAAAGTTCATTGAAGACGGAAAAGTGCCTAAACAAAGTGATGATTATGACTACAAGGACATTTCAAAAATGACCCTGAATTTTCAGGCAATGAATATATTGCGTTGTGCTCTTGATGCTAATGAATATAACTAAGTTAGTAGCTGTGATTCAACTTACGAAATGTGGAGACTACTTGAGGTTACCTATGAAGGGACCAATCATGTAAAAAAAATCGAACTTAGGACTTCTAGTCCGAGACTATGAACTTTTCTCTGTGACACCAAGTGAGAACATAACCAATATGTTCACTTGATTCACAAATATTATAAATGGTCTAAAAGCGTATGGGAAAACTTATTCCCTTGGAGAACAAAATAAAAAACGGCTTGATGCTTTGCGAAAGAGTTGACAGCCAAAAACTTTGGCTATAGACAAATCTAAAAATCTAAATAGCTTATCCACTGAAGAGCTAATTGACTCTCTCTTGACCCATGAAATGAAACTTAAAAGGTTTCGAGAATATAATGATGGTGAGGAAGGCAAATGGGGAACTGCCTTAAAAGCAGTTGATGAAGAGCCTAACAGTTATCAGATTGATTATGATGATGGCACTTATTTAGACACAGAAGAATTAGCTATAGTAGCAAGAAAGTTTAGAAAAATGTTTAGAAATGGCCATTTCAAAAAGAGTAAAAAGCTTGTGAAAAAGAAAAGACAAACTTCCTCTTTCAAACCTCAATACTTTGAATGCAAAAGTATGGAATACTTTATTGCTGATTGTCCAGTGGCTAAAGAAAAGAAGGCCAAGAAATTTAGAAAGAAAAAGAAGGACACAAAGTTGAAGAAAGGAAAATGATTAATTAGAGCTTGGGATCAAGTAGAATCTGAAACTAAAGAAAGTTGTGATTCAGAAAATGAAAAAGCTATCATATGCTTCATGGCTATGAAGAATATGGTAAATCTTACATCTACAGATTTGATAACTAATTTGCATGTTTCTGATTGTGAAAAGCGTGAATTATTTTTTATATGTTTCATGAACTAAAAAAATTATCTAGAAGAAACAAAGAAATGAAGATAAAAATTGATTCTTTATTAAATGAGAATACAAAATTGTTAAATGAGAATGAAGTCTCACTTGAGTTATATATGCGCTTGAACATTGAACAAAATGTTATCATCACTTCTTTGCATCACATATCTCTAGAAAATAAATGCTTATGTGATAAAATATGTTCTCTTGAAACTATTGGTAGCAATTTTGACGATATGAAAAATAGAGTTGATGATCTTACCACATGGATTGAAAAGTTTATAAATGGCAAAAACAATTTGAAAAATTTGCTTGGGGTATAGAACACAGCTAGAAATCGAAATAGTCTAGGCTATAAGCATGATATTAGAGCTAAAATTACAAATTTCACTTTGTAAGAGCTGCCTCATCATATATGACATATAGTTGTTGAACATATTGTAGAAAATTTGGACACAAAGTATCTAAGTGTCATATTAGGAAGAAGATGTGATCTTGTATGAAAACTGTTTAGAGAGTAAAAGGAACTATCACTAACCCTTATTGACCCAAAAAGGTATGGGTACCAAAAATCACTTTTCCATCTTGTGTAAGGAATACTTGTTGGACAAAGGGAGCTCCATGGAATGGTTTTTGGATAGTGGATGCTCACGACACATGACAAGAAATGCTAGACTGCTGGAAAGTATTCAAGCTACAAATGATATATTTGTCACTTTTGGAGACAAAAAGAAAGGAAAAATACTTAGCATAGGTAATATTGGTAAGGGATCTTCAACCATCATCAAGCATTTGCTAGTAATTGATGAATTAAAGTATAATCTTCTTAGTATCAGCCAACAATGTGATAATGGAAGCAAAGTTATTTTTGAAAAAGATTCTTGCATCATCATGGATCGTTCTAGCAATAAGATTATTCTTGTTGCTAATCGTGTTAGAAATGTTTATGTTCTTTATCTTGATGAACTTGTAGAACATAATATTAAATGTCTCTCTATGAATGATGATGATAGTTATCTTTGGTATAGAAGGTTAGGTCATGTACCTATTGATTTGCTAAACAAATTATCTTCAAAAAACTGGTTAGAGGACTGTCCAAAATGAGATTTGATAGAAATTGGGTGTATGATGCTTGTCAATTTGGAAAGCAAACCAAAGCCTCTTTTAAGCCCAAGAAAATGATTTTAACATCAAAACCTCTTGAGCTTATACATATGGATTTGTTTGGACCAATGGGGACCACTAGCCTTGGGGGTAAAGGGTATGCCTATGTAATTGTAGATGATTTCTCAAGATTCACTTAGACCTTATTTCTTGCTTAAAAAGATGAAGCCTTCTCTGAATTTTCAAAACTACTCAAGCATGTATAAAACTTCCTTGGTTGAAAATTAATTTTAATTAGAAGTGATAATGGTAGAGAATTTCGTAACCATGACTTCAGAATTTTGTAACCATAACTTCACTAAATTTTGTGAGGAAAGTGGTATTTCACACAAATTTTTAGCTACCAAAACCCCTCAACGAAATGATGTGATTGAGAGGAAAAATAGAACATTGCAAGAAATGACAAGATCAATGTTATGTGAAAACTCCCTTCAAAAGTATTTTTGGGTTGAGGCTGTGAATACAACCTTCAATATTGTCAACCAAATTACGCTAAGACCTTTCTTAAGAAAAACTCCTTTTAAACTCATATGTGACAAAGTTCCATCCATTTCATATTTCAAAGTTTTTGGATGCAAATGTTTTGTCCTCAATACTCGTGACAACCTTGAAAAATTTGATAGAAAATTTGATGTGGCTATATTTCTTAGATATTCTTCCAACAAAAGGCATATAGAGTGTACAATAGGAGAACTCTATGTGTGGAAAAATCCATACATATTGTGTTTGATAAATCAAATATATATTCTTCTAGAAATAATGATGATGATATAGGTATCGCAAAAGAAAAGAGCAGTGAATAGTATATGGCACCTCAACTTGATATTCACACCAAAGAAGAGGAACTAGAAGAACACCAAGTTGAAGAAAATAATCAAAGAATTGAAGAGCTCACAAATTAAGATTTGCCAAAAGATTGAAAGTAAAAAACTATCTATCCAAAAGAGCAGATCATTGGTGATTCTAGCTGTAGAGTCAAAACTAGACAGTACTTTGTTGACAACTTTGCTCTACTCTCTAGTACTGAACTAAATTATATTGATATAGTTTTACATGATGAATTTTGGATTATAACTATGCAAGAAGAGCTGAATCAATTCGAAAGGAATCAAGTTTGGAAGCTTGTCTTTAGACCACTTGACCATCCCGTAATTAGCACCAAGTGGGTGTTCTAAAACAAACTTGATGAGCACAGTAGTGTTATCAGAAACAAAGCCAGATTAGTTGCCCAAGGATTCAATTAAGAAGAGGGCATCGATGATGATGAAACCTTTGCTCCCGTTGCCTAATTAGAATCAATAAGAATGTTGCTTGTATTTACTTCTTTTAAAAGATTTATGCTCTACCAAATGAATGTCAAAAGTGCTTTCTTAAATGATTTTATTGAAGAAGAAGTATATGTAGAACAACCTCCTAATTTTATTCATGATCGTTTTCCAAACCATATTTTTAAACTCTTAAAAACCCTTTTATGGTTTAAAACAGGCTCCAAGAGCATGGTATGAAAAGCTAAGTGATTTTCTTCTTTCAAAAGGCTTTTTAATAGGCTTAGTTGATACCATATTATTTATCAAGTCTAAAAAAATATGATAATATCTTAATTGTGCAAATATATATTGATGATATTATTTTTGGAGTTACTAATAATTTCATGTGCAAAAAATTTGCCAAGACAATGCAGGAAAAGTTTGAAATGAGCATGATAGGAGAACTTAACTTCTTTCTTGGTCTTCAAATCAAGCAAATCAAAGATGGAATTTTCTTAAATCAAGCTAAGTATGCCAAAGGAACTACTCAAAAGGTTTGGTATGAATGAAACAAAAGAAATAAGTACACCTACAAGCACTTCATTAAAGCGTGATAAAAATAAAAAAAGGTAAGAAAGTGGATGAATCAAAATACAGAGTTATGATTAGAAGTCTCCTCTATCTTACCGCTAGCAGGCCTGATATTATGTTCTCATTATGCCTTTGTACTAGATTGCAATCGTGCCCAAAGGAATCTCATCTATGTGCTGTAAAATGGATCCTTAGATACTTAATTGGAACTTATGATTATGGCTTGTGGCATCCTCAAACAAATTCATCTGATCTTATAGGATATACGGATGTTGACTATACCGGCTGCAAGATTGAAAGAAAAAGTACCAGTGGACACTGGACACTGTCAATTTCTTGGACATTCCTTTATCTCGTGGTATAGCAAAAAGTAAGCTTGTGTATTTCTTTCAACAACCGAAGTTGATTACATAGCAGCAATTAGTTGTTGCGCACACATTCTGTGGATGAAAAATACCTTGCTTAATTTCGGTTTAAATTTTAATTGTGTGCCTATCTTATGTGATAATACTAGTGCTATTAATTTAACCAAAAATCCTATTCAACATTCTAGAACTAAGCACATTGAAATTAAGTATCATTCTATTAGAGATCATGTGTTTAAGGGTGATGTGCGTGTTGAATACATTCCAACTAATGAACAGCTTGCAGACATCTTTACGAAACCTCTAGCCGAAGATAAATTTAATCATCTGAGAAGAGTTTTAGGAATTAATAGAATTATATAACTGACAATTTTGCCAAGGATTTGTTTGTTCATTCTTGCAGAACTACTGAAGACACATCTTTCGGACAGAGATTTTGCACGCAATATTTGAGAAACATGAATCTAAAATCCCATCAACTGAACATCCTTTATTTCACTTTTTGGACGATAATTTGGACTCATTCCAAATCCAAAATAGCAGTAGCCCAAAATTCATGAAAAGTCCCCCTCCCCCCCCTTTTGTTCAGAAGAAAAAGTACATAAGTCCCAGAAGTCACTTTTTAAATTTTCAAATGTCCGTGCTTTTTCAAAAAAAAAACCCTATCTCTGGTGGAAAGTACTTTATTGTACTTATCTACCTCTAGAACCTAGGAAATAACAAAAGGCTATCTCTTTCTCTCTTCTAGAAATTCGAAATTGTCATTGTTCTCTCTGCATTCTCACAATCGTATATTCATCTTCCCCAAGTGAATAAAAAATCCTTCATCTTCTTCTCGCTTCTCTCATGATGAAAGTGTTAAAATCTGACAAAAGAACCACACAAAATACGAAGATGGGTAAGAAAAGCAAAGTAGCGGCTAAGACAAAAGCTGTTGCTGTCGCATAACCGGCCACCAAGCAAAAAGGAAAGAAAATCATAGAAACAACTTCATGATCCGACTTATCAACAGAGCATATTGCACCAGAAAGCTCTAAAACCCAGGTACCGCGCTTTCTTGGTAAAAAATGTGAGTCTGATTTTAATGATTGGCTATCTAGAATAGGACTGTGGTCACAGGTTATTGGGTTGATGCTGAGGCATTTTTGAAATTATCTGACATCTTAAATATCTTTGAAAATCTTCGTTGAGAGGCTTTGTTTTCAATTGATGAGAAACAGTACACCCCTCTGGTTTGGGAGTTTTACGCGAATCTGAAAAAAAGGGAAGGTCTGAGGAGACTGGGGGAGGTTTTATGGTGTAATGGTATACCTCTAAAATAAGATCAGTAAATAAGGAATTTGACCATCGGCTATTAAATCGAATTTTTGGAGTTACAGATTGAGGGATTCAATTTTTTGAAATGAACAAATTCCCTGATGAATTGGACCAATTTGACTTAGGAAGGTTTGAGGCAAAGTTCACTGGAGGGAAGAGTTTTAAAATCTCAAGTGACAGAAATTCAAAATGGTTGAATGGTCCTGGAAGGATTTTGCACCATATAGTGTCGACTATGGTTGTTCCAAGTTTTGGGCGCAATGTTGGGATGTATGCCTTCTTAGACTAGGTTTTTGATGTAAAAATCGAATGTTTTAATAAAAGAATTTATTTTCAGAAATTGTTTGTGAATTTACAATTTTATTTGTGTACAATTACATTTGGAAAAGACCCATCATGTTTAAGTAAGTGGTCCATGTGAATGGAGGTCTTTCACAGTAAGGTATGGATCACGGGTTACTTAGTACATAAACTTTTGTTCTTAACCAATTGATGAGAATGGGAATCTCATCATATTTAGGTTATTATATTGTGAATTTTACATAGGGAATGGCTTACCTATAGCCAGTGAGTAGTCTCCACTCACTTCATGACATAAGTGTATTTCGAATACGTAGAATAGGATCTGTAGTGGTGGTTTCTTAAAAGTACTATATGGTAGAAATCTAGACTACTACCGCTACAGCGTGGACTAGTACTCTACGACTTGAGTATGAGTTGGTGGTCTGACGAAGCTGGAAGCATATACTTTGATATGTTATAGTTGAGGTTCTATCGTAGGGCCAATATCCTTGCATGTTAGGTATGCGTGATTTGTTAGTTAAGACAGACTTGTACAAGATAGTTTCTATACTATGTCGCTCCTTGTGGTTGTTTGAATGATCTAAATATCCAGGGCCCTGGGAAACATGACTTGGATGTTTGCTTTATGGTAGCTCCCTTGGAAAGCGGAAATAATCCAGGAGGTCGTGGATCATTGGACTAGAGGCCTAAGGATGGTAGATGTCATTTAGAGAGGTGTTAGTACACTTCTTCCTCTCTAAATGTACGGTGATGTATAGATGGGTATTTTAGTCATTACACCTGTAGGTTGGAGACTTTGGTAACGCAACATTATCCTTAGGGTCAATATTTCCTTATGGTGATATTATAAAGTATTTAAAATGCAAAATACAACTATTTATATGGCAAGGGTATTTTAATCATTTTAGTAGCCAAGGCGGTGTGTCTTTTGGTCCCCAGTATAGACCAGAGTCCTAATTAAATACGAGTTAAGGGATTGATCTTAAATTAAATGGAATTATTTTATTTAAGTAGCCTAATTTAATTATTGGGTTAGAATAAAATAAAGGTCCATGGAGAGAGAATTAATTAAATTGGTTTGGTGGGTTAATTAATTATTCAGGGCTTTGGCCCAGTTTGAATAATTAGGGATTAACCTGGGACTAAATTGATTTAGGCTTATTTAATTGGACTGGTTTATTTGGGCTAAAAAATTAATTATTTGTTGAGCCATTGAGTTGGTTCTAACTAGAATAATTAATTAAGCCCAATAGGTTAAACCAAGAGTCTAATGGCCCAATCCAGTTTAACCTAGAGTTTTTTATTTAAGTTAAACAGGAGGATTGGAAACAACGTTGTTGCAATTAGACACACAAGAGAGATAGCTTCTTCTCTGTGGAATAGCTAGACGTCTCTCTCTCTCTCTAGAAAATTCCCTAGCTCGTTAGTTGTTCATCAAATGGTAGTTAGGCAGGCCATATACTGAAAGATCGAGAATTTGGCATTCATATACATGCAAAGGCAGAGTAGGAGGCTTGTAGGAATCACACCAGAGGCTTCTACCAGCACATCTATACTGTTTGCACACGTTCCGGTACAGCCAACATTTAGAACGAGGAAAAGAGATAAAATTTTTAAAACCTCGAGATTTGGACAGGGCGCAACCGGCACCGGTTAGGGTTGCCTGAGAAGTGCCGGCCCTGCCCTGGAATCCCTGTTCTTGTTTTCCATTTTTTTTATGTTTTCTTTCGTTGCGTGCTCCGTGTTTTCCCGCTTTCCATGTCTTCAATTGGTATCAGAGCATGAAGGTTTTTGTGAAAATATAGGGAGCATGCATCTAGATTAATAAAACTGGACACATATGTGTGATTAAAATTGTGATCCCTTATTGTTTTTGGTATGGATAGATTCATTGCTAAACCTCGCGGGTGGAGGTATAGGAATCTGTAATTTACTATTTTTCTTAGTAAATCGTGTAAGCCCAATGTTTATGGGTATAGGCTGTTGTTGATTTTGGTTGATTTTATTGTATTTGGTTTGAAATCGGATAGCTAATGGTACCAGCAGTCGTGCAGAAAAACAAGAAAAATTCGAAGAGGAAAATCGCAAAAAAAAAAAAAAAACTGCAGGAACAGGTTCCAGAACGGAATCGGTGCCAATTTGGAGTGTTGGAATCGGTGCCGGCTTGGCTCTGGAAGGCCGGTCCCCGCGCTGGTTTCTGGAGGGTTCTAGTTCTATGCGGCGGGTGCAGTGGACCACAGTGCAAATGGATGCATGATCCAGTGCAGCGGGTGCAGTGGACCAAGGAAATTATTTTTATTTTTCCTTGTAATTTTTCTTGCGTTTTCTTTTGGTTTTGGGGTTCATACCAGGCGAAGTTAATAGTTTTGCAATAGTTAATATTCATGGAATATTTTTGCATGAAAAATATTAGTAAGGGATTTTAGGATTAAATAAGACCATTAATTAATTAATGTATTTAATTATATTATCTGGGCACTTAGGTTTAAAAAATAGAAGAGCATGAAAACGTCTACTGTTTTCTAACATGCTACTTATTCTTGGTACCTATGTGCACGTTTTCTCAAAGACCAAAGCCTTTGGGAATGTTTTGACAAGCAAAGCATTTTTTCTACAAATTAAGTGGTTGTTTTAACTTGAACAAAAATTAATCCTTAGATATTTTCTCAAAGAATATAATCCTTGACATAGAAAATATATTAGATTTAGATATTTTTGTAAGTTAAAATAGAAAGCCATTTTTGTTTTAATTTTGGCACAAGAAAAATGTTTTGTCAAATAAACTTGAGACCAATGTCTCTAAAAAGTTTTAATTGGAAAATTTTTGAAATCATTAAGTTTTAACTTAAATAAAATTAGTCCATGGGAAAAGCTCTCAAAGAATATAAGCCTTGGCATGGAGATTTTTATGGACTTAGACATTTTATTTTGAGTTAAAGGAAAACTTAATGGAAATTTTCAAAAGGATATTTTTCAAAAAACCATTGTTTTAAAAGACTAAGTGGGAGAGGGGTTCCAACGGCCCCACGGCTTCCATCACGATCTTCATTAGAGATCGTGGGTCCCCTCGCATCACCTTGGAAGTGAACCTGTATAGGATGGAGATACCACACAGATCTAGATCTAATGAAGGGATGTAATTAATAACCTAGGGCACGTACTATGATCGGCCAGCCCCTCGTTGGAGGTCATAGTGTGAGGTATGTCTATAGGAAATGAGAGGAAACGGCCATCCTCTCAATGGAGTTATCTTCTAGATTATTATCAAGAAGGGAAATTAATTTGTGGTGATTAACACACTTAGCATAGAAAACTGTTAATCTTTCGAAAAAACTATGTCAGTTTTCCTAAAAGCCAAATTGATTGTTATTAGTTTTGATAATAAAGATAAAATGCACATATTTGTTTTGTTTTCACAAACTGAATCTTTTTTCTTCTATTTTTCGATTTTTCAGAAATGGTAGGAGCTTCTTTTAGTCCATTGGCTGTTATTCTCTGGGAGAATAAGCTAATGGGACCAAACTTTGTGGACTGAAAAAAGAACCTGGACATAATACTCACAGCCGAGGAGTATAAGTATGTCCTGTACGAAACCTGCCCTGTAATCAGGGAGGGTTCAACCATCGAGGAGTGTGAGGCTGAGAAGGCATGGAAGAAGGCCGACGAGATGGCTCATTGTTACATGTTGACCTCCATGTCTAATGTGCTCCAATTCAAATATGAGCACATGACTACTGCATACGACAAAACCCAATCATTAGCCATGATGTTCGCGGATAAGAGTTGACTCGCAAGGCAGGAGGCTCTTCGAACCATCATTAACACTAAGATGGCTGAGAGAGCATCAGTCAGAGAGTATATGCTCAAGATGATTACTACTTTCGGGGAGGCAGAAATCTTAGGGGCTGTCATTAACCTCGAGAGCCAAGTGGACATGGTTCTCGAATCTCTACCGGGTTTCTTCACTCAGTTCAAGTTGAACTATAACATGAACAAGTTGAACATGGGTTTGACTGAGTTGATGAAGGAGCTCCAGATAGCGGAGAAGGTCATAAAGCCACAGTGAAAGGTTATGATTGCCAAGGCTTCATCTTCTAGATTGAGTCCAAGCCTAGAAAGTTTAAGAAGAAGAAGGGAAACACAGCGGGCCAGCATAAGACCCAGCCCAAAAATAAACCAAAGGGTAAGTGCTTCAAGTGTAGACTGAAAGGACACTGGAAAAAGGAGTGTCCAGATCTTCAAGCCAAGAAAAATCCCACAGGTAATGTTCTCTATCTAGAGTCTATATCAATGGTTAGATCAACTTCCACTTGGATTATTGATTCAGGAGCCACTGATCATATCTGTAACTCCTTGCAAGGGTTTAGAAAGATAAGAAGACTCCAGAAAGGCGAACATGGACTACGTGTGGGAAATGGAACATAAGTTTGGGCCATTGCAGTGGGAGAGCTGGATCTTATTTTTTTTTATTGTAATAGAATAGTAGTTTTGAAAGATATTTTATATGTACCTGGATTTAGACAAAATTTGATTTCAATTGCAAAACTAATAAATCAAGGATATTCTATATTTTTCCATTCTGGTATTTTTATCAGTAGAGATGGAAAAATTCTATGTACTGGGCACATGTATGGAAATTTATTTTTCTTAAACCCTATTAACAATCAATTAAATAACGCTCAATCTGAATCTTTAACAAGGAAGAGAAAGACCAATGTCCATGACTTTTTTCTTTGGCATCTAAGGTTGGGTCATATTAACTCAACTAGGATTCAAAAGTTAATCTATGATGGGCCCTTTGGCTCATTGAGATTAGAAAATTGGCCTCAGTGTGAGTTTTGCATAATGGGAAAGATGACCACGAAGTCATTTGCCCTTAATGCGGCTAGAGCCAAGGAGGTATTGAGTCTTGTTCACACTGATGTGTGTGGTCCTTCATCTACACCAGCTAGAGGAGGTTTTGAGTACTTCATTATTTTCACGGATGATTGTACAAGGTTTGATTACATCTGCCTGATGAGATGCAAGTCTGACTTTTTTGACAAGTTCAAGGAGTTTAAGGCTGAAGTGGAGCGTCGGACAGGTAAATTGATCAAGACCTTACGATTGGATCATAGTGGAAAGTACCTCCTTGGTGAATTCAAGGACTACATGGTACATCATGGGATAGTATCCTAGCTCTCTGCGCTGAGAACGCCCCAGTAGAATGGAGTAGCTGAGAGAAGGAATAGAACATTAATGGAAATGGTCCGAAGCATGATGTCTCATACTACTCTTCCGGTGTCTTTTTGGGGATATGCCCTAGAAATAGTGGCATATATTCTGAACTTGGTGTCTTCCAAGTCATTACCTAGGACTCCTTATGAGATGTGGATTGAGCGTAAGCCAAGTCTGAATCATCTTAGGATATGGGGTTGTCCAACTTATGTACTGGTTAAGGGAGACAAGTTGGAGCCAAGATCAGAATTATGCTATTTTGTTGGGTATAAAAAAGGGACAAAGGGTGGTTACTTTTATCATCCTAAGGAGCAAAAGGTACTGGTAAGTACCAATGCTAGATACTTAGAGGATGATCAACGTACTTCCACGAAAGGTTCAACTAGGTTGGAACTTGAGAAGAAATTATCTTCGAAAGCAACTTCTTCTGATCCGATTGTGGAATAAGAATAGGCACAGCCTCAAGAGCCTATACATATGGAGCCTCATCGTAGTGGGAGAGTGTCTAGGGTTCCAGAGAGATGGACAAGAGAAGGTTTCGAGCTAGTCTCCGATCATCAGCAACAAGACCTCGCTAGATATGAGGAGGATATTGCTGATGTCGATGTAAATATGTGGTATGAAGCAATGAAAGCCAAGATTGAGTCTATGTATCTCAATCAGGTTTGGGATCTTGTAGCTTCACCTAAAGGGATAAAACCCATAGGGTGTAAGTGAGTATACAAGAGAAAGAGCGGAATAGATAGGAAGGTGGAAACCTTCAAAGCTAGGCTTGTGGCGAAAGGGTATACTCAGAAAGAGGGAATCAATTATGAGGAAACCTTTTCCCCATTAGCCATACTTAAGTCCATCCGTATTCTCCTTGCCATCGCATATCATTATGACTACGAGATATGTCAAATGGATGTTAAGACGACATTTTTAAATGGCCATCTTAGTAAAGACATCTATATGTACCAACCGAAAGGTTTTATTACTGAGGGCCAAGAGCATATGGTTTGCAAGCTTAAGAAGTCCATTTATGGACTTAAGCAGGCATCAAGGGCATGGAACATTCGTTTTGATGAGACTGTAAAATCTTATGGTTTTGTTCAAAACCAGGATGAACCATACGTGTACAAGAAGCTTGAAGGCATTAATGTGATTTTTCTTGTCTTGTATGTGGATGATATTCTACTCATTGGAAATGATGTAGGGTCATTATCATCTACAAATGTTTGGCTGTCTAGTCAATTTAGTATGAAGGACTTGGGAGAAGCCAGCTACATTCTCGGGATTAGACTTCTTAGAAATAGGAAGCAGAAAATGTTAGGATTATCCCAACCGGCAAATATTGACCAGATGCTGACTAGGTATAGCATGGACTCATGCAAGGGAGTTCTAATTCTTTGTAGACATGGGTTGTTATTTTCTTCAAGGGACTATCCTATGTCTCAAGAAGAAAGGGACAGAATAAGTAGGATTCCCTATGCTTTGGCTGTGGGAAGTCTCATGTACACCATACTGTGTACTAGGCCAGATATCTGCTTTACCGTAGGCTTGATTAGCAAATATCAGTCAAACCCTGGGGAGGTTCATTGGCAAGCTGTAAAGCATATACTCAAATACCTCAATGGAACAAGAGATTATATGCTAGTTTACAGGGCTGATGACTTGGTTCCTACAGGATACACATACTCAGACTTTCAAGTGGATAAGGATGAGAGAAAATCGACTAGTGGATATGTCTTCACCTTGTCTGGAGGAGTTATTTCATAGAGGAGTATCAAGCAATTTTGTATTGCTGACTCAACCATGAAAGTTGAGTATGTGGCAGCTTCGGAGGCATCCATGGAAGCAGTCTGGCTCCGGAAGTTCCTTTCAGAACTTGGAGTCATACCACACATGGACAGGCCGATTGTGATGTATTGCGACAATACTGGAGCAGTATCACAATCAAAAGAACCCAAGAACCACAAGAATGAGAAGCACATCGAGAGGAAGTACCACTTGATCCAGGATTTCATTCAGAGACGGGAAGTTGTGGTGGAATAGATTGCCTACGAGAACAATCTAACAGATCCATTCACCAAGCCTTTGGCTAAGAGAGTCTTCAAGAGACACTTAGACGCCATAGGGGTAGGCACCTACGAACTTACTTAGTCTTAGAGTGTAAGTGGGAGATTGTTGGGATGTATTCCCTCTTAGACTAGGTTTCTGATGTAAAAATCGAATGTTTTAATAAAAGAATTTATTTTCATAAATTGTTTGTGAATTTATAATTTTATTTGTGCACAATTACGTTTGGAAAAGACCCATCATGTTTAAGTAAATAGTCCATGTAAATGGAGGTCTTTCATAGTACGGTATGGATCACGGGTTACTTAGCACATAAACTTTTGTTCTTAACTGATTAATGAGAATGAGAATCTTATCATATTTAGGTTATTATGTTGTGAATTCTAAATGCGGAATGGCTTACCTTTAGCCAGTGAGTAGTCCACTCACTTCATGACATAAGCGTATTTCGAATACGTAGAATAGGATCTGTAGTAATGGTTTCTTAAAAGTACTATATGGTAGAAACCTAAACTACTACCGCTACAGCGTGGACTAGTATTCTACGACTTGAGTATGAGTTGGTGGTCTGACGAAGCTGGAAGAATATACTTTGATATGTTATAGTTGAGGTTCTATCGTAGGGCCAATATCCTTTCATGTTAGGTATGTGTGACTAGTTAGTTAAGACAGACTTGTACAATATAGTTTCTATACTATGTCGCTCCTTGTGGTTGTTTGAATGATCTAAATATCCAGGGCCTTGGGAAACATGACTTGGATGTTTGCTTTATGGTAGCACCCTTGGAAAGCGGAAATAATCCAAGAGGTCGTGGATCGTTGGACTAGAGGCCTAAGGATGGTAGATGTCATTTAGAAAGGTGTTAGTACACTTCTTCCTCTCTAAATGTACGGCGATGTATAAATGGGTATTTTAGTCATTACACCTGTAGGTCGGCGACTTTGCTAACGCAACATTGTCCTTGGGGTCAATATTTCCTTATAGTGATATTAGGAAATATTTAAAATGCAAAATACAACTATTTATATGGCAATGGTATTTTAGTCATTTTAGTAGCTAAGGCGGTGTGTTTTTTGGTCCCCAGTATAGACTGTGAGTCCTAATTAAATACGAGTTAAGGGATTGATCTTAAATTAATTGGAATTATTTTATTTAAGTAGCCTAATTTAATTATTGGGTTAGAATAAAATAAAGGTCCATGGAGAGAGAATTAATTAAATTGGTTTGGTGGATTAATTAATTATTCAGGGCTTTGGCCCAGTTTAAATAATTAGGGATTAACCTATGACTAAATTGATTTAGGCTTATTTAATTGGACTGGTTTATTTGAGCTGAAAAATTAATTATTGTTGGGCCATTGAGTTGGTTCTAATTAGAATAACTAATTAAGCCCAATAGGTTAAACTAAAAGTCTAATGGCCCAGTTCAGTTTAACCTAGAGTTTTTTATTTAGGTCAAATAGGAGGATTAGAAATAACGTTGTTGCAATTAGACACACAAGAAAGACGGCTTCTTCTCTGTGGAATAGCTAGACGTCTCTCTCTCTCTCTAGAAAATTCCCTAGCTCGTTAGTTGTTCACCAAACGGTAGTTAGGCACGACATATACTAGAAGACCGAGAGTTTGGCGTTCACATACATGCAAATGCAGAGTAGGAGGCTTACAAGAATTGCATCAGAGGCTTCTACCAGCACACCTATACCAGTTGCACACGTTCTGATACAGCCAACACTTAGAACGAGGAAAATAGGTAAAATTTTTAAAACCTCAAAATTGGGACAGGGCGTAACCGGCGCCGACTAGGGCTACCCGAGCCAGCGCCGACCTTACCCTGGAATCCCTGTTCTTGTTTTCCAGTTTTTTTATGTTCGCTTCCGCTGTGTGCTCCATGTTTTCTTGCTTTCCATACCTTCAATCAGTGAGCATCATGCAAATGATACTGGTGTTGGCTTTGTCTGAGGGTAGACAAATTAGTTTTTGCTTTCTGGCGGTTTAACTCATGCTTCAGTCAAGAAACACGTCTCATAATGCACTCCCATATGGCAATCTATTGACCAAAGTCTTCAAGCATTTTAATGTGAATTTAAATACTTATGCTCCCGGTCATCTTCAAACTAATGTGTATAGCATGAAATCTTTTGAAAAAATGGGATTTGTTCAAGTAAACATGGAATGGGTCTTACTCAGAGATGTGTTGGATGAAGAAAGAGAAAATTTGTTAAAAATTAAGGTTGAAGGAAAAAGAACTGCGCCTACTGTCCAAATGGGATTAAAATGGAAGTTTAACATAGGAGAAGAATTCTCAAACAAGGGCAAGCAAAAGATTGAGGAAAGTAGTCTGACTCAAAGCATCTTGGATGCTATTAGCAGTTTAACTGAGAAATTTGATGGATTTTAAACAAGTCACAACTGAATTACAGAATTTAAGAACTAGATTGAGGGGTATGGAAGAAAAGAATATAGAAAAGACCACTGAGGAAGTCCATGACGAACAAGCTCCTTCTGAAGAATGAATGACTGAAAAAGAAATTGCTTTCCCTCAAGTTGAAGACACAGCTGGTAAACAAACTAAGAAAGAAGCATAATCGAACTAAGAAAAGGAAACAGAGAAAGAAGAAGAAAGCGGGAAGGATAAGGAGAAGGACAGTGAAGTTCCCACCGCTGCTGCCCCTACTGCATTGCAAGCTCCCAAGCCAACTACAGTTGGAAGTTCCTCTGGTAAACGTCAGAAGCACGTGGTAGTAAAAAGAAAGCCTTGCTAAATTATTGGACAACATTCCAAGAAGGGTGTCGGGACTAAGTCTGCAACCATCCACATTTCCTAACTGGCCAATCATCCGTGCTGCTTGCTGATTTCCTATGTTTGAATAATTTTATTGCTTTCCTATTGAGAAACAATTTTATGATTTCTGCATTAGTATTTGAACAATTTTATTTCTGCACTAATCTCCTGCTACTTTTTTTTATATATATTTATTCTCTCAATCAAGGTGTGATAATATGCACTCTATATTTGTTTGCTCTCTTTATTTTATCCTTCTTGCACTTTGATTGATGGTAGGTGGATTGTGAATTGTGAATTGAGAATAAATTGTGTATTGTGTTTTATAGGTGGATATTGTAAATGAATTGTGAATTGAGAATATATTGTGTCTTGTGACTGTTCATGTGAACTGTGAATTGAGAATAGTAGGTGGATTGTGAATTGAGAATAAATTGTGTATTTTGTCTTATAAGTGGATTTTAAATGGATTGTGAATTGTGAATTGAGAATATATTATGAATTTTGTCTTTTAAATTTACAAATTGTGAATGTGATTGTTTAGGAGGATGATAAATTTCATATGGACTGAGATGACTATTTATGGTTGTGGTTTGACAATGTGGACTGTGAAGAATTGGGTGACTTGATGGAGACTATGTTGAGATGTATTTGTTATTATGAATTAAGAAATTTTGAAGTGTGGGTATGAGATCTTTGTGCATTCTGACTAATTTTGAATTGTATAGATGACTTACTCTATCTATGGTCATGATATGCACTCTATTAAACATTTGGATGATGAGGATACCTGAGTAGTCGTTTATGAAATCTGTGCTATTTCCTTTTGGTTGCATAGTAAAATCTGCATGATGATATTCCTTGAAAAAAATAAGTTCGATCAATTCTAGGAAAAGTTATTGATCTTTACTCTTGAAATTTTTCTTTACCCCACACATACCCAGGGAGAGTTGTGGACCCACATTTCTTTAATCCAAAACAGCAGTCCAAAAATGAATTTTTAAAAGGGCTACCTTCTGTCTCATTTTACCCCATTTTAGATACAGGTTCTGGAAGTCCAAACTTTTGAACCCATTCTTTTTTTCAAACGAACTTCAATACCTCTCTATCTACCGTTCATATATGCACATACATAGGGGAAGCATTACATCTTATGATATATCTTCTACATTCCTTTATGTACATAAACTATACATTTCTCTTGTGACCTTTATGCAGCTATTTTCTTGTGAAATAGTCATTTTATGGAATGAATGAGGATAAGGAGGTTGGTTAGGCCATAGGCTTATTAAGCCTCATTTATGAGACTGTGCTTGAATTTCCTTATCTTAATCTCATAAGTACTCTTTGAGCCCTATAATGAGAGAATGCATTTCAGTTAAAAATATTCTTATATTTTCTCTCGATCTAACATATCCGTACTGTATATATTATTATTTTTATGTCACAATCCCATCAAGTTTGTCATCACTCAAAAATGGGGAGATTGTTAACCCTAAGAGCATTCTCCTGTGTTTTGACTTATACAAACATTGACGAGGACTAACTTATGTGATTTATATATGATAGGACATATTTGACCTCACTTCTTCTAAAGCATGCAAATAAGACTGCTAAGCAGCTCTTAAGCAAATGGAACTCAAAGGAGTGATTGATCAAGCATAACATCATCTTAAAAGCTTGCATACCGTGAAGCCTTTGTGAAAGAACTATAGATTAGGAATCGTTGTTAAGATATTTCTTTAAATTCCTATGTTTCTTTACCTAATGTTCAATTTATTTTTGCCTTGAAGTACGAAAATAAAATGATTTTTAAAAATAGGTCTTCAGAAGTTTGGATTGAGTAGTGAGTAGTTTGGATGGACCTCTGAATCCAAAACTCCATCCAATAAATACTCTGTAAAAATTTCAAAATATTTCTCCCTAAAAATGTGCGATTTGGACTCACCTTTTGGATGGACATCCTTCCACTTTGTGAATCCAAAATCCTAAAATTATGACAGAAAGTAACTAGCCGTTGGAACTTCGGGTTTGGCTCCTATAAAAGCTTTCAAAATTCGATTTTTGAAGTATATTTTTGTGCTATCTTTCTTAGAAATACTCTTACATTTTAGAATACAAAAATCTCCCTTTTCATTTATGCTTCAAAAATGAAATTAAATTGCTCAAAAGGTAAAAAGTGTTGGTGCTCATTTGTTCGCAATCTGTTCAAATCTGTGAGCTATTTATGTAAACTTTCTTTCATTCTAACTTGTATCAAGGTTGAGGAGATAAAACCCAATTAGGGTGAGCCTTGATTGTTGTGTTTTAAGAGGTTAGGTGTAAAACCAAGGTTGGTAATCCTCAGGTAAGATTGGTGTCACCTACCACCATTGAGTTGGGAAAATGTTTTAGTGAGTGTGTTGAAATCCTTAAGTAAGAACTTAAGGTAGTGGATGTAGATCATTTGAGGATCAAACCACTATAAATCTTTGAGTCTCATTTCATGTCTTTTGCTTAAATTTCTTCACTACACTCTCATTGACTTTTGTCTTTAATGAATGCTCTATCCTGTTCCGTTAAAATCAGTGAGCTATTTATGATCCTTGCATTCTAATTTAAACCTGTCATTTAATATCTCAACAACCCATCTTTATTTCATATCATTTTGTGCTGACTTTAAAAGACTCTTGGTCATATTCTTGAAATCGCAAATTCGCACCCTTGAAGTTACGAAGTATCTCTGCTGATAAGCTTGAAAGTTTTTTTTAGGGAACCAAAATTTTTAATCTACTCTTGTTTGCCAAAAACATTATTTACCCCCCCCCCCCCCCCTTCTAAGGTTTTTTAGTTTCAACCAAGAATGTCAAGAAATCAATTTAGGAATGGTGCTTCAAAGTTGTGTTCTTGCTAAGGTGAATTAGGGCTCAAATATCTGATTTTATTTTGGTTTTTATAGGTGAATTATGCTAGGTTTATGAAATATAAAAAGAATTAAGGAAAATCCTATTTTTCTCTAGGTTTTATCTAAAAAAAAAAAAGCTTCCTTTAATTAATTAATTATAATGCTATGGGATTTGAAGAGTTAAGTGGCTGCACATAGGTGTGGGAATAGGATAGGAATATTCTCCAATTTTTCCTAAGCATTAAAGGATTGGAAATAATAAATCCCCTTCAAGATAATTTTCAAAATATACAAGAATTGGATTTTCTCCCTTTTGCTTCTCCTAAGAGGCGGCTACTAGGCTTCTAGAAGCCTAGTAATTCCCTCAAAATATTCTCCTAGCTAGGATAAATATTTAATTTAAGAAAATTCAATTTCTCTCCAAATAAAATTATATATGAAGAAAGTCTTGTTACTCTAATATTTAAATACTATCTAAAATTAATACACAAATAAATAAATAAAATAAACATATAATGAGTATTTAGTAAATATATAGCAAATACATAAATATTATATATATATATATATATGATCATTTAACAATTAATAAATAGTTACCTAAATTATTTTAGTTAACCGTTACTTAATAATTAAATATGCAATTTAGAGTTAGCTATAATATATATATATATATATATATATATATCTTTCTTTCTTTCCCCAATTAATAGTTTAATACTAGAATATTCTATAGATCATTATTTCAAATAGCAATTTATTAAACATTACCAAAGCACAACAATTCTTCCACAATCATACTCAAGCAAATTTATTCATGCCATGCTAAATATGTTTATATGCAAAAATGTTCATAGTATATGGGCCATATATTTCCCTATTTCTAGGGGCATTTAGGATAGGATGTCACATTCTTCCCCTCTTATGAGAATTTCGCCCCCGAAATTCCTACTATGTCATACCTTAAAATATTTTCGAATATTTCTGCCTCATCCATTCCTCAGTTTCCCAAGTAGCATCTTGTGTACCAGGATGATCCCACAAAAACTTCACCATAGGAATCTGCTTATTTCGAAGTATCTTAATACTTCTATCTAAAATCTTTACCTACTTCTCGGTATACCTCAAATTAGATTGCAGAATAAAAAATTCCTTATTAAGTACATTCGCATATGGTATGCAATCTATCCACTTATCTCCAAAATCCAGAACACACGCCTTAACATGTCTTCCAAAATCTAAATTACTCTCTCAGATTGTCCATTAGCCTGAGGATGTGCTATAGTGCTAAACTTCAAGGCAACAAAATGGTCGGCGTTTCTATTTGCAAAGCAGTGTTTAAAATCCTCAAAGAAATCCGAGGGTTGATTCCTTCCTCCAAGAACAAGGGTTACATTATTATTATTATTATTTCATTAAGAGAAGAGAAGTCAATGGAATTAAGAAAATAGGAGAGATTGAGGTCTTAAAAAATGAAAAAGTGATGGCGGCTAAATTTTAAGATTTAAGGTCTCTCAAATTCCGAAAAGAAGAATCGGGTATTTGGGATTTAGCAAGCCGAAGCTATCCTAAACGACAGATTATGCGCGTTTAATTGATCATGAGAATGCATCACTTCATTGTCATCTACTCTGAAGTCTTGATTTCTCCCTTCTACTTCCTTTGTGTTTAAGTCTTGAAATTCTCGATTATTCAGTCAAGCGTTAATGATTCCTCATTTTAGCTTAGTGCAGTACTTACATTTTTCTAATGAATTTCTATTGTTTCAAATACAAATCCCATTAAGTAAAGTCAACCTTTGGGATTTTATGACCCACAATATCTCGTATGTCTTCTTTTCTTCAAGGCAAATGGGACTGTTACTAGCTTTTCAAATGATAAGTAAAGCAGTCGATGTCAAGTGACTAAAGTTTTTCTATGAAGCTGATGTGTATTTTTTAGTGTAGAAAATATTACCAACAAATTACACCACCAATCAAAATTTAATAAAATGCTAATTACTAAAACCACACATACGGGTAAGTATACCCATTATATAGTATAGGGAGTAGCAAGTATCGAATCCATGAGAATTTAGGCTCCCACCTTACTATACCTAAATCTTTATTGTGTAGCCAATAAAATAAGAAAAGATAAATAAAACACTAATCTAATATACTAGATAATAGACTAAGTTCACACAAGATAAGTAACAAGGATTATCAAGGAGTAAGAATAAGAAGAAAAGAAATGTAGATAGATAAAAATCCTCAAAGGCATAACAATGATTGATCAGCACTTATCGCAATTAATTATTATCTTAGCACCATGAAGGAACTTAAGTAAGATCTAATTGTTTCTCAAGTCATGAACTTATGTAGACTCTACTTCTTTCCCAATCCATTGAATCACTATCTCTTGATTAATTTAGCAGATTTTCCAATCGCACTAAAATAGCCAAAAGATGTATTAAACTTATACCTCATAAATATGGAATTAGCCAATGACCCTTTGCTCGAGGTGAAATTAACTAATCTTTGATCACTTAAGTTCTTTAATTTTAACTTCATTTTCCAAGTCTATTAAGATTTAACAAATATAAAATCAATGCAATGAACTTCAAACATCGTTTCACAAGTCAATTAAAAGAAAACACATCAATAACTATTGATAACAAGTAATCAAATACCAAGGACAATAATCAATTGATCAAAGAGCTAAAATCAATGCTTAAATCCAAAAACAACCCCTAAATACAATTAAAATAATTAAAGCTTAAATTGTTAATAAATTACAAAGAAAAGAAAAAAAAAATCACTCATAAACAAGTAAGCCTTCTTCTTCTTCTTTCTTGAAATCTTATTGAGCAATGTCCTCTTCTTCTCCAAGAATTCTCCTTTGATCCTCCTAAATCTTGGTGTTTCTCTAGGAATTTCCTATGGGTTTGCAAATCGTAAGGGTGAAAACTAATTTAGAGATGTTATTCTCTTGTATTTGTAGGAGTCCTAATTGCTAAAAAGTGTGTACAAGAGTCATTTTCCGTGATTGAAAGAGTTCCCAAAAGAATCAAACTTAAACTACCAAAATCTGCTCTGAAAAGAAAAACCTGCCGACATTGATCAAAATGGACTTGGCACCGGGTCCAATCTGTTTCTCGTCAAAATTGCTGCTTTTCTAGAATAGACCTAGTGCCTGATGCCTTAACTGGACCTAGCGCCAGGTTCTATGTGTATTTATTCACTTTTTGCTCGAAATCTACTTAAATCTGCACAAATTTGTCAAAAATACTTTTTACAAGCAAAATGTCAAATAGGAAGGAATGTGCCTAGTTATTATATTAAAAGTATCTCAATTTAACATCAAATAACTAGAAAAATAGTGATGATTTTATCCCCTATCACATACCCTCGTACTTAAACTTTTGCTTGTCCTCAAACAAACAAGAATTAGACACTAAGCATTTAGAACAAAACAATTTAGCAAATTTTTCCTTAGCAAATTCATCCATAATGAAGACATAACATTTTTTCAACCTTAAACATAAATTCATCATTCATTTAACCATTTCAAAACCTTGTAAACTCATGTATTAAATGAAACAATCCCAAGGCCATCAAAGTTAAGTTAAACAAACTTATATCTAGTACAAAAAAAAAGCATCCTACTCCTCAAGCAAAAACATAAATTGCATAAATCATACAAGTCAAGCAATTTAACCAATTCAAGTATTATAAACTCAAATGTACACAACTCAAGTTAGTGAAACAAGGAAACACTCCATTTTTTCTTTTTCAATGACTTAGGGAATTAATAGCATCAAGTGAATAAATTTCTCTTCAAGCACCGTATTGGCCCTTATAGTCATCATTCATCATTTTTAGCAATTTTCATTTTCTTTCTTCTTTCTTTCCTTACTTTCTTACATTCGGGATTATCTCAAGAGAGTGTGATGCTTCTTTGTTTCTTCTCTTCCGCTCACTGTTTTGGCCCCTTTTCAACAAAATGTCTCTTTCTTTTCATTTCAAAGATAGAAGTATTTTTTCAACTCAATTTTTTCATCTCACATTTTTTTTTTCTTTTCACTCAAATTTTTATATTGTCTCAGATTCCTTATTCACAACTCAGAGTCAGGAAAACTTTAAATCAATAATACAAGAATTAGTCAACAACTCTTCTCATATTTTACCATATCATCTACATTCAAACTTAAAGAATAAAACAAAACTCAAAAATTAAATATAACCAAGGTTAACTTAAATTCTCAAGACTTAACAAAATCCAGCTTAAAACCCACCCAAGTTTATCTTTTAATAAAAATCAAACCATAACAAATGACAAATCCATATCTAAAGTCAAATAGAAAATCATAATTTCATTATAAACAAATAAGCTCAATTTAGCTCTAAATCTCCAAACTTTCAAATTTTCAAATTTTCAAAATTTTCAATTTTTCAACAAAATTGTTTGATATCATGAAAACACCAAAATCATTGATAAAAACTTGTATAAAGAATATTACCAAACTACACCTCCATACTTAAACTGGACAATGTCCTCATTGCCGAAAAATTAACAGAAGAAAGCATCTCCAAAGGGACCAAAAATGATAAAGGAGGTAGAAGGTTAAGCAATATACCCCAAGTGTAATAGAGCTCCAATAAATATTAAGACTTGGAGAAGAATAGAAGAGCTTGTTCAAGAATACTTTATTCAAACTTACAAAAGAAAACCCAAATAAAAATTCAAGAAAAATAATAACAAAATAAATACACACCTAAATAAAAGAAAAAAAATAAAAAATTCTAAGAAAGCAAATAAAGACATGACTTACTCCCTTACACTTAAGATGAAAAATATTTTCCTTATTTCGGAGAGGAGAAACAAAACACTTAACCAAAACCAAACACAAAACAAAGATACAAACTCTTTCCACTCATCATGCTTCCTCATCAAACCTTTATAAAAGAAATTCATGCTCATTGAAAAAGGTAGGCATGATGAAAGTAAAAATAAGAGAGGTTTTTGTAAAAGGTCATGTTCATGAAAATAATTTTTTTTAGTAAAACAAAATACATAAACTTCATTTTCTAACATTCCTTTAGACACACAAATATCTTTTTCAACATATGAGTGCACATGGTATCTATTATACTTGAATTCACCATTTCTTCCTTCAAAAGATGTGTCATAATGAAAATTCTCATTAAAACTTAGCAATTAAGTTCTCAAATATGGGATCAAGAAATTCTTACTTTTTAATCTATAGTCTATAAACACTAAGTTGCCTTCTGTTGGATGGGGTGAAGGGTAGAATTTGTTAGCATACTCCAAGGGCTTTTTATAATGTATCAGTGAAAGATCCAACTCCTTGAGGCATGTTAAGCTTAACACATCATCATTTGGACTATTGTTCTCCAAGAGTTGAGATAAATCCAAGAAATCATGTGACAAAGAGAAATTAGAATTATTAACACATAGAGGAGAATCGAATACCTCCCTTTTCACATTGGGCAATTGTTCCTCATATCCTCTCTCATTTCCTTAGAGATTCTCTTGTTTGAGTGGATGGGCATTTATGGCATATTGAACAAGCTTGGCTAGTTGTGTTCTTGTAGAGCTCATTTGTTGGGATGCTTCTTCACGCAACCTAATGAATGTGTTTGTGTTGGCAACAAAGGATTGGATTGAAGCTTCAAGTGACATCTTATTAAAAGCATTAATCCGAGTTTGCAACCTTGCCAACGTATCATCATTATAGCACATTTGATATTGTACCCATGAATAATTGTCCATGATGATATTTTGAATCTTGCACTTAAAGAAAAATAAAAATCAAATCAAAAATAAAAAAATAAAAACAAACAAAAATATCAGAAAAACAAAGAGAAGAAAAATACACAAATTAGAAATATTTACAAACTACCTAAGTATAAAAGTTTGTGATATTTACAACTACCACAAAGACTAAATCAACAAAATTTGAGTGTCTTTGACAGTGCTCATCCCCGGCAATGGCGTAAAAAAATTAATGCGTATTTTTTTAATATAGAAAATATTATCAACAAATTACATAATCAATCAAGATTTAATAAAATGCTAATCACTAAAACCACAAATACGGGCAAGTATACCCATCATATAGTGTAAGGAATAGCAAGTATCAAATCTATGAGAATTTAGGCTCCCACCTTACTTTACCTAAATCTTTATTGTTTAGCCAATAAAATAAGAAGAGATAAATAAAACACTAACCTAATATACTAGAAGTTCACACAAGACAAGTCATAAAGATTATCAAGGAGTAAGAATAAGGAGAAAAGGCATGTAAATAGATAGAAATCCTCAAAGACATAACAATGATTGATTAGCACTTATCACGATTAATTATCACTTTGGCACAAAAAAAGAACTTAAGTAAGATCCAATCATTTCTCAAGTCATGAACTTATTTATGTAGACTCCACTTCTTTCCCAATTTATGGAGTCACTATCTCTCGATTAATTTAGCAGATTTTCCAATCACACTAAAATAGCCAAAAGATGCATTAAACTTACACCTCATAAACATGGAATTAGCCAATAACCCTTTACTCGACGTGAAATCAACTAATCTTTGATCACTTAGGTTCTTTAATCTTAACTTCGTTTCTTAAGTCCATTAAGATTTAACAAATATAAAATTAATGCAATGAACTTCTAACATCATTTCCCTAGTCAATTAGAAGAAAACACATCAATAACCAATGATAACAAGTAGTTAAATACCAAGGACAATAATCAATTGATCAAAGAACTAAAATCAATACAAAGTCATGAATCCAAAAACATCCCCCAAATATCATTAAAATAATTAAAGCTCAAATTGTCAATAAATTACAAAGAAGAGAGAAAAAAAAACCACTCATAGATAAGTAAGCCTTCTTCTTTTTCCTTGAAACTTTCTTGAGAAACCTCCTCTTCTTCTCCTAGAATTCTCTTTTGATCTTCCTAAATCTTAGTGTTTCCCTAGGAGTTTCCTATGGGTTTACAAATCCTAAGGGTGAAAACTAATTTAGAGATGTTATTCTCTTGTATTTATAGAAGTCCTAATTGCCAAAAATTGTGTACAAGAGTCATTTTTCGTGGTTGAAAGAGTTCCCAAAAGAATCAAACTGAAATTGCCAAAATCTGCTCTGAAAAAAAAAAAAAACCAAACGACATTTATCAGAATGGACCTGGCACCAGGTCCATTCGACCCACCTGGCACCGGGTCTAATCTGTTTCTCCTCAAAATTACTGCTTCTCTAGAACAGACCTAGCGCTTGGTGCCCTAACTGGACCTAGCACCGAGTCCAATCTGCAATCTTTCACTTTTTACTTAAAAATCGCTTAAATCTTCACAAATTTGTCAAAAATATTTTTTATAAGTAAAATGTCAAATAGGAAGGAATGCTTCTAGTTATTATAGTAAAAGTATCTCAATTTAATATCAAATAACTAGGAAAATAGTAATGATTTTAGCTCCTATTAGAAACATAAGTTATAGTCTCAATCTTCCACACATGCCATTTTTAAAGGCGAATTTATGAGTTCAAAGAGAATATAGGAATGAAGAGTAGGGCAAATTTAATACCATGAGATGTTTAATAATTTAAGGAAGCATAAATGAATAAAATGATAAGATTGAAATAGTTGATTGTTAAAGAATTTTACTGTGGTCGTCGAGAATAGAATATTTTTTATGCTTAAATAAGACAAGTTCTTGGATATTCGAGTCTAAATATAAGAGATAAATTTAAATAAGATGTTGAGCACAAAAATAAGTACATGAAAGCAACATTACTTGAAGAAAGAAGAAAGTTTTGTGCAATAATGAGAACTACAAGAAAATAAAGAGTGAAGTGATTGTATCAATTGATTGTCGATGAAAGTATTATGATTGAGAAGAATTGAACACTTTTGTTGAGTGATAAAGAAAAGTTCCTTGAATGCTCAACCATTAATAGAAGATTTACAAGGAATAATAGAAGATATTGGGTAGAGAGATAAGCATATCAAAGCAATATCATTTGACAAAGAAAAGAAAGTTTTGAGTATCACAAAAAAATTCAAAATTAAAAGAATGAACGATTTGTGAAGATGGTGACATTAGGATTTCAAATATAAGATGGGTTAACTAGAGAAGAAACAAATCAATATATGCTAACTAAAAAGAATGAAATAAAACATGAAATGAATGGAGTAAATTCAATGAAGCAAGAATAGAAAGTCATCATAGAGGCAACATAGATAGCATTTAGAAGATAGTTAAAAAGTCCGATGAATAATAATTTCAAACATTGACTAGAGTAGCAAAGGTTGCTTTAATTAACTAAATCTTTAAAAGAAAATTCACAACAAATGGAGAAGAAAAGAGTTGGAAATAAATAGCTCAAAAAAGAAAGCACATGATAAAGTGTGCAAGTCAAAAGAGCGAAGAAGAATAAGAAATAGATGGAATAAGACTAATAAAATATGGAATAGACAATCAACACATAAGTTATATAAATAAATTGAGTACAATGTAGATGCATTTGATAAGGAGCAATTTCTAACAATGAGTGAAGTAGCTAAGGTGGTCTTCTATAATCAAATCTTAGAAGAAAGCTCATAACAATAATGATAAGTGAAAGGATATAGTTTGCATGAGAAAACTTAGAAGAAAGAGTAAAGAGGCGAGATTAAGTTAGATTGAATCACCAACATAGGAATTCACCGACGCAGTTTTTCCTTCTTGATTTGATGCATCTGCGTATAGTGCCTGAAGTACGACAAATGTAAACTTTGATATTCTCGTAGGCTCTTAGAAATTCTTCTCATTCTTTCTCTTTTACAATTACAATGCACATCTCTGTTGTGGTCGAATCAGAAGTGGCGTAAAGATCGCAATTCCTTTAATGAAAGAAATAATAATACTCCAATCCTAAGAATCTTCTCATCCTTGTGACGTTACCTAGTCGCATCAGCTCCTATGAGCACGACTATGGGCCTGGCAGCACCAATAGTCAACTACTTGACCGCCGTCTTTGTCTCGTGCTCGCGAACTTGAGAACGCGACTATGGGCCAAAATAGATATCTCAAGTTTCTTTATTCCAAAGTCAGCATTTGAGTATTCTTTTGTAGTATTAGGTTGTTGACTCCATCAACTCTAATTGTGTTTCTTCAATTAGTCAGATGTGATAGTGGAGTGCGGTTTCCTTATTTAAACCGAAGTAGCCTCGACCAAGTCTCTCTTGGATGTGTAGAATCTGCACGTTTGAAGCATCTCTAGTTTAACTCCTTGACTAACAATCTATTTCCATATGTTTCCTCCTATTGCAGTGATAGCCAATTTTCGAATTTGGAGCAGCTTCTGTCGAAGTAATTTTTACATGTTTCCCCTTATTCTTCCATTGTTGCTCTATTAGCTTTTTAGCATGGAAGTTTCGCATCTTCAGAATTGTTCCTAAAGTCATTCTATCTAGGTCTTCCTCCTTCACAGGTGTGGTTGCATTACTATAGTAGTACAATTGTAAGCGGTATCTACTTTTTACAATCATCGCTTTTCTAAATTCTACTCACACGCAATATCTCAATACCGCTCATCAACCCAATTATTCTAGCTCAAAATTAAAATGCAAATATGCTATATACTAAAACAAGTAAATTCATATAGCATGCTCAGTAAGATAAAAGACATATAAAGATATTGCATAGATATTTCATATAATATGCACCACACATAATCATAGGGCATTCTAGACAATGTCCCACTATTCACACATAATTATCAAGCATAACAGAAAATAAAAAATCTCCAAAACACAGATATCAAAATCCTAAATCCTAGAAGTAATCACCATTTCTAAGCTTACATCATCATAGTATGGTTCTATCCATCAAATCGGAACTAGGATAGTTAAAATTGGAAGATTAAAATGGGCATCAGGATCGAATGCGTTCTCATCACGTATAGTCCTCTTATACCTAAAGAACTTCACATAAGCGTACTTATCACATTCCTCAAAATATCTAAGTGTTCTTGTCAATATAGACTTTCTTTCATAACATTATTAATGTTACTATCATTACAGTACACAGGGATGAAATTTCCTCCCATATCATCTTATCAACATGTAGCATGATTTTTAAGTTCAAATCACCTACAAAATGGCTCAAACATAAATAATCATAGTTATTCTTAAATTCTAAATGCTTAATTTTAAAGGCAATACTCAATCCTAGGCTCAACTCAACTAGACTTGACTAACAATTCCAAATTACACAATCTAGAATCTATTCTATTACTTAAAAAAATACCTCTAACCATGCTCTTAGCTTCAGTCTTATACTCCTTGAAATTTAACTATTTAGGATCATCATCTTGGGCTATCGATTTAACTTCTGAGTTTTAATTTTTGAGTTACTACTACCATACAATTCAGACATATCAACAAGTGCCAGAGTTATGACAAGTGCTGGGCTTCACAAGGGCCATAGCTATGCAAGCAGTCTTATACGTTCTAACAACCTTATTCGTACAAAATACGCTTAATTTAGCAAAAATCATAAAACTTAAAATTCTAAATATATAAAATTAATGTGACTGCCTAAACCTAAACTTTGATACCACTTGTAACACTTCGCTGCCTATGTACCCCAAAAGGGGCGGGGATGTCGCATTGTCCGAAGGACAAGGGGTCTTTGTAACGAGGTAAATAAATAACTCTTCCAAAATAATACCTCAAATAAAACTTAACCGTAATATAACTAAAGTAAATCTCAACCAGAGTCTCAAAAACAAAGGATAATAAAGCATTATCTCTAAACAAAAACAACTAAAATGTCAAGAAAGAGGTCTTGCACTCTAGCTCTGACCTTTTCAGTAATGCTCACGACCTAAAAACATGTACAAAAATTGTGAGAAATAAATTTTCAAGTTCTGTGTGTGTGAGAGTGTATATTTGAAATAATTTCGTGATATGCAATTTTTAAATACTAAAAGCGCAATTGCAATCAAAGTCAATAGTTTTAAACATAAGAGTAGCATTTTTAATTTGCATTCTCAATAAATAACTTTATTCCAAGGAAATCAACCACTCAACAATAATGTGGAATATGAAATCTTGCATCATAGTCCTGAGTTATGAAACCCTGAATCATGACCCTGTATTGTGAAACCCTACATCACAGTATTGTGGATGATCGGCCTATGGGTGGGGATACTTCTCCTTCTCCCACACCCCTCTAACTTTCATTTGTCCATTCTTGGAAAAAAAGATAGTTCTACTTGCAACTGGTCGCTAGCTCAGACCGGTCTAACTTACTAGCACTGTTGCCTAATCAAGATCGACTTCACCTCCCAGAGGTGGCCACCTACTGGGAAGCTAGCTCGTTCCTTCTTAGTCTAGTGCTAGTAGCCTACCTTTATTGAATACTCAACGATTTTGCAGCAAAGAAACTCATTAGCATTAAATAGTACCCAAAAAAAAAAAAAAAAACCCCAGTATGACTTGGGAAACCTTTTCAACACATTTAGTGTGCAAAATCAAGTGAATCATTTTGAAAATCCTTTGGTTTAAGAAATCAGTGCATGAGTAGAAATAAAGTAAGAAACATAGCCATGTTAAACATTTTATCACAACAAAATATGACATTTGACATCTTGCAATTGCATTGTTTCACAAACGATTTTAATGAAAGAACCTACCTGATCCATTTGTCTCACAAATATTAGATTCTTCCAATTACCTGATCAATGAGTCCTAGTCCTGTCTTGAGAATATAAAGATCATGTCACAAACTTCCTTATGACCCTTATATTGCCATAGTATCTAAAACTAGCTTAACTTCTAACATCGAGTCATCAAACAATACATACCAACTATCAACTCCATTTCAAATATAACAAGCTAAACATGAAATATTGTGTACTAATAATTTAATATATACTAAGACAATTACTAAATAAATGATAGGCTCACATATAGATAAGCAGACAAACGGCTGAGTAACTATATAGATATAAAAATAAATAATTAGTTAATTAAAATAAAATTCGCTTGTGAAAGTAAATAACAATTAAATAAATAGGTTAGTTAATGTGTAAAAACATTAAGTAACCAAAGAACTAAGTAAATAGATAATTATTTAATTACTTGCTTAGCTAATTAAAGTACTATTAGTTTGTAATAATATAAAAATAAATAATTGAAGAGATATATTAATTAATGAGTAGGTAATTTGATGAGTATTAAATAGTAATAATAATGATAATTATGACAATATTAATCATATTAGTGATGATAATATTGGTAACTTTTAATAATAATAATAATAATATTATTATTATTATTATTATTATTAAGAGTAATAATAAAATAATGGTAATATTAGTATTGATGACATTAAATCTACTATTACATCCTAGTGTTGACATACACAATTATTCCAAATAAAGTGCACATATAAATTAATAATAGAAGTTTCCTTAAAATCTTCTAAGTTGAAAATATTTTTCATCTTGAGTGACACTTTTTTCTATTAGCATAATATATGGGAAGGCACTTCGGATTGACTTTAATTTTTATAGAGACATAACTAAACACATATAGAATAGAACACATATGGCCTTACACAAAAATCAGACCTTAATTATGCTCAGTAATTTATTTTTTGCTATAGTAGTAATCAATCCAACACAAACCAACTTGAAAGAAAAATTCATAACTTTTAATTCCATCATCAAAAAAATTCTAAAGTTTTACAGTTAAGATATATACACATAAATCTTCGTTTTATCAGTTTTGACCTTTCCCAAATTCAGAATTTATCACCACAAAATAATAGCAAAAACCTGATTGTACATCAAAATCTGGGTACTCTATCCTTCTAGTTTTTTTTTTTTTCAAAAATTACTATGTTTTATTGCAGAGTTTTCTTGCATGATCTCTTGCATAGAACACATTCTAAACATGTCTAAATCACAATATCAGAAGGCCTTGCAACTATAATTTGTTTGGCTATTTTATTTTGAAATAAAACCTACAATTAGCACATAATCAGTTCAGAATTTTTAGATTTCAAGAATAAATGTTAAAAGTGTTTTCTTTTCATAAAATCTTTTGAAAGGTGGTTTCTTTTTCACAATATAAGAATGTTAATATAACAATAATAAATTCTCAATCAAAGAATGCATGTTGTAAATTTTAAAACCTAAAAACCTTCATTTTTCACTACTATGGCAGCAATCAAGAAAATCAACGGAAAGAGCTAACTCCGTCTCAAACAACTTCAGAGGAAAGAGTGGGTGTCTTCTAGCCTTCGTTTCCACCGCGAATGTCAAGAAATCAATCTAGGAATGGTGCTTCAAATTTATGTTCTTGTGCAGAATTTCTCCGTAAGCAATACTTTAATTAAACTTCGGCTAAAGGAAGAAGGAATTTCGTGTGAGGGGAGAGAGAAAAAGGGAGAGATAGCTGTTAGGGTGAATTAGGACTCAAAAATCTGATTTATTTGGGTTTTTATAGGTGAATTATGCTATGTTTAGGAAATAGAAAAAGAATTAAGAAAAATCCTATTTTCTCTATGTTTTATCTAAATAAAAGCTTCCTTCAATTAATTAATTATAATCCTATGGAATTTGGAGAGTTAGGTGGTGACACATAGGTGTGGGAATAGGATAGGAATATTCTCTAATTTTTCCTACGCATTAAAGAATTAGAAATAATAAATCCCCTTCAAGATAATTTTCCAAATATACATGAATTGGATTTTCTCCCTTTTCCTTCTCTTAAGAGGTGGCTACTAGGCTTCTAGAAGCCTAATAATTCCCTCAAAATATTCTCCTAGCTAGAATAAATATTTAATTTAAGAAATTTCAATTTCTCTCCAAATAAAATAAAATAAGAAGAAAGTCTTGCTAGTCTAATATTTAAATACTACCTAAAATTAATACACAAGTAAATAATAAAATAAACATATAATGAGTGTTTAGTAAATATATAGCAAATACACAAATATATTTTTAATATATATAAATATGTGATTATTTAACAATTAATAAATTGTTACCTAAATTATTTTAATTAACTGTTACTCAATAATTAAATATGCAATTTAGAGTTAGCTATCTATTTATCTATATATATATATATATATATATATCCCTAATTAATAGTTTCATACTAGAATATTCTATAAATAATTATTTCAAATAGTGATTTATTAAACATCACGAAAGTGCAACAATTCTTCCACAATAATACTCAAGCAAATTTATTCATATCATGCTAAATACGTCTATATGTAAAAATGTTCGTGCTATATGGGCCATGTATTTTCCCATTTCTAGGGGCATTTAGAGTGGGGCGTCACAATTAAAGCCCAAAACGTAAAAACATTCTTTCGCTTCATCATGCTTCCTCATCAACCATTTTCAAAGAAATTTTATATTCAATATAGAAAGTGGGAATGATGAATCATATAGAAATTAGAGAGGTTTTTGGAGGAGGTAAGGTACATAAAAATTATTAATCTCAACAAAATTAAGCACATACACCTCATCCACTTGCAACTCTTTAAATACATAAGCCAATTCTTCTATACATGAATGAAAATGATATTTAAAGAATACATCAACAATCAAAGCATCAATTATCCTTTCTAAGATATCATCATAATCAAAACCCCCCAACTCCAAATTGTAGCACTTAAAGAAGTAATCAAGAAATACTTACTTTGCAATGTATTGTCTATAATAGCTAAGTTACCTCCCTTTGAGTGGGGTGATAGGCATGATTAGTTATCATCATCGTTGGCCTCATTTTGCTCCATGAATTGAGAAGTACCTACAAAATTATGTGACAAAGAGACATTAGAATTAATCGACCATAAAGGAGAATGGAATCCTTCTCTCTTCACATTATTCAATTGTTCCTCATTTCCTCTCATTTCTTCGTGAGGATGTTTATCTTGTAGACTTTCCCACAATTGCTCAATCAACTCATTCTCTTTTCCACATGTAGTAGAGTCACTTCTTCTTCTTCACTTGTATAGGCCATTGTGGATCCTCACTTAAGTGGCACAAGTTGTCTTTGATTGTCTCCAATGATAACTCAAAGCATTCCCCTTCTTGCACTTCATCTTACTTTTCTTCAATAATCTTTATATGGTAAGAAGCTTGGTTGTTCAATCCTTGAAAGGATTCTTCTTGATGCTTAAGAGAAGCATTTATGTTGGCAACAAAATTATTTACCAATTCTTCATGTAAAGGCATAGTTTGTAGAGGTGGAGGTGGCGGGTCCTAAGAAAAATGCTCTTGATTACTCCAATATAAACTTGCATGATCATGCCACTTCGGATTGTATATCATGCTCTAGTTATTTTCTCCAAAGTTATAAGCTTGTTCCCATGTATGTTGGTTTCCAACTCCTATTTGTTGAGTGGCATAATTAAAGTATTCTTCCTTATGAAAATCATAACTCATATCATTCTCCAGAGGAGTTACATTCCAGTTATCATTTGTACCACTTAAAACATCAATAAGAGTTTCTAATCTTGCCAACTTTTTACCATTACAATGCTCTTGCATTTTTGTCCATGGCCTTATCATTCCCCATGAATTACTAGCCATGATGATGATTCAAACAACTCAAAATCTCAAAATAAAAGGAAAAGTTAGTAACAAGAAAAATCAAGCATTAAAACTACAAAAGATACAAAAATCATACATAAATAAATAAAAGCAAAAAATTTAAACCAAACCAAAACAAAAGAAAATATTCACAAATTTAAAAAAGCTAAATCAACAAGAATTAAGGTTTTCAAAATATTGCTATAAACTCTCCAGCAATAGTGTAAAAAACTTGTTGTGTGTTTTTGAGTGTTGGAAATAATATCAACAAAAGCAACAAAAAATCAAGTTTTAATTAAAATGAAAAATGCTAAAACCACACAGTTAGGCACGTATACCCATCGTATAGTATAGAAAATAATAAGTATCGAATCCACGAAAATTTAGAAATTACCACTATTTTGCTTAAATCTCATTGTCGAACTAATTAAATAGAGAGCATAAGCAAATAAAACTAATTATACTATCCTAATACAATAGAGAATACATCAAATCCACACAAGAAAAATGACAAGGATTATTAAGGAATACGAATGAAAAGAAAGTCCATGTAAAAGAATTAATTCCCCTAATATAGTGAAGTAAAGAATATATCATTAAGCATATCAAATTCCAATTCAAGCACCGGTAGGACATTTACGCAAGGAGCCTACCTTGATAAAAGGAAATCAGAAGTCATAATGGTGTCCGCTTTACAAATCAAATCTATCTTCAAGTATTGCGAGATATCATACTTGGTCCCTTTGGTGGAAATCAAAGAAGATGACTATCAAAAGGTTCTGGACAATGTAGTCCTAGTATTGGATGAGTTTGGAGCTATGATACCTAACGAACTATACAAACGATTGCCCTCTAGATATGCAACAGACCATAAATTGAGTTGGTCCCAAGTTCTACCCATCCAACCTAAGTATCCCATCATATGTCTTCTATTAAGTGGGTTGAGTTAAGGAAGCAACTTGAGGAATTCTTGGAAACCAGTTGCATGGTTCCTTTGAAAGCTTTGTATGATGTCTTTATATTATTCTAGAAGAAGTCAATTTTTTTAATAAGATTCTCTATAGATTATAGAGCCTTGAATAAGTTCATTATCAAGAATGAGTACCCGATTCTTAATGCTATAGAATTGTTCACTGGGAGGTATTTCATGAAGATAGACCTGAGTTTGAACTACTGACAAATGAGACTTATCAAAGGAGATGAGGCTAATACTATTGTGGTGATGAGATATGGATCATATGAATTCATTGTCATACCATTTGGTTTTATTAATATTCCTGCCAACTTTTGTAATTTAATAAATGATGTTTGAAGAGTGCTCATTATACATATATTTTCTATGGTAATTGTACTTTAATTGTAGTAAAATCTTACTCAAATTACTACTCACCGCACCCTTTTCATCTTGTTTAGTTTATAAATTGAAAATGAACAATGATGAAAAGGGATGCAAAAGGAGCTATGTTGAAGAATTTTCCAAAAAATGAGACTACCTACCTCCCTGGGTCCTAGGAGTAGTATTTTTAGCATTCTATCTGGGGACCTATAGCCCAGGTTATCTAGTCTAGTGGCCTACATTTCTCAAGGCCACCTTCTCTCTAGATAAAGAGGTGGCCCAGGCTAATCGGACCTCTCTGGGCCACCCATAGTTGAAAAAATTTATTATTTCGACATTTTTTGAAAAATCTCGAGGGTTTGGCTATAAGTACACCATTATAGCCTCAAAATACAAAAAGGAGCCATCTTAGAACCATGATCCTTGGATTGAAGGTTTGCACACAAGAAGAAGAGGAAGACCAATGGATTCAATGAAGAAGAAGAGAAGATTGCGAGAGGCTTTCAAGGAAGAAGAAAAGAATGGCTTGTCTTTGAGTGTTCTATTCCCACTTCTTTATAATCTTACTTTGCAATTTATGCTAAATTTTGATTTTTCTAGTTGTAATAAAGGGTTGTACCCTATTTTATGCTTTAGGTGGTTTTTGTTCTATAATATTTGGTTATTTATGTTTATTGTGTTAAGTTGGTTAATATAGGTTTTAATTGAATTTGTTCAATTATGTGTTCTCCTTAATGAATTCGAGAGATGACGTTAAGGTTTTCAACATCCACTTGACTAATTAAATATTTTTCATCATCAATTAACCCGAGAAGGAGGTTGTGGATTAGGGCTAAGTAACCAAAGGGCTTATGAAATTATCTAAAGATAGGGATTTTGTAGCTTTCAGAGTAATTGGGTTTGTGAGTGGTAATTAATGCCTCATTGGGCCTAATTAATTAGGTAGAGATACCAATCAATCAAAACCAGGGATTAGAAATCTCATAATTCAAGAGAGAGTGTGATTGATTTTTGACTTACACCGTTACCTCGAGTTAGAATTTATGGATCCAAGAGGTACTCGTCTTTTAGGTGTTTAATGAAGGAATTCCTTTTATTACATGGCCTTTACCTCTTTCTAATTCCTTGATGAATTATGACTCTTCCTTGTGTAAGAACTTGGTACATTTCCTCTTGTAGTTAATTAATTGTAATTTGCATATTCAATTAGCTAAATAATAAGAAAAGAAGGAAATAGAAGTAATTACCATGTTCTATAAGGTTCTCCAATATTTGTCATGTTATCTATGCTACACAATATGTGCACTGACCTATATATATGTATTATATGAATTGATTTAGCATTTTAAATTATAAAACTTCTATGATTGTTGGGCATTATTAAATTTATTTCTATATATATGCAAAGCACATTATCAAGTTTTTGGCGTCGTTGCTATAGCAATGTATATATTTGTGAATATTACTAATTCTTTTTTTGTAAATACTTGTTTATATATTTGTGCATAGTACTAGCCATTATATGTACATATTTATATATAGGCTTCTTTTCATTTTAGCCCTTTAAGTGTTTTAATTCTTTCATTGTAATCATAGAGATAGACAAATTGTATTACGTTCTAATTTTTTGTCTCATTATCCTTTGTTATATTCTTATTTTTATTTTATTTTTTTATATTGTTGTATGTTGTTTTGGGTAATTGTATACACATTGGATTCTATTGATTTAACTTTTGTTCTTGTTGAAAATTGTTGCTGTAAATTGTTATTAATTGAAGAGATCTTGTTGTGGAATAGTTAGTTTAGTTGAAGTAGTTGTAGTAAGGTTGGATATTTTGAGGACTTAGTTGATGATTGTTGTTGTTATTGGTATATTATATATATATATATATATATATATATATATATATATATTGGTGTTGTGGTAGTTTTAGTGGTTGTTGTTGTATTGTACTTGGTGAAAGTTAAGAAAGTGAATTGTAGTAGTGGTAAATGTGTTGAAGAGTTGGTGGATTTGTATAGTTAGTGTAATGTTTTGAGAAATGTTGTTGTTTGATTGGAGACTTGTTGAGTTTAGTGAACCTTTTGTATAGTAGTTGTCGTAATATTGAGACTAATTTTTTATTGTTTAGAGACCTTATAGTGCTTTTTAAAGTTTGTAGCATTAACAAGTGATTGTTGTTCTAGAAATATTTTAATTTCTTTTAAATAATCTTTGAGCCTTACATTTTTCTTATTCAATTTAATGATCATAATTGTGCTTAGTGGTAGAATAAGAGAATTAAGAATAAGATTATTTTGCTTAAGAGTGATAGAGACCTCTTAGTAAGCGGATACCTATTGTTTTGCTCATTTGTATAATAGGAGTGTACATATTAGTTTGGTCTTTTGTTTCGTGGTATTATTATATTGGTATTAGTGTAGTTATTAGTACTAATATATGTTTTGGTATTGTTTGTATTAGTTGATTTTGTAGGTTATTAATAATATTTGTATACATATATTAGTGTTTAGTGATATCTGTTGTTGGTACTATTGATGCATACTAATAAATGTTTTTGTATTGATTGTGTTATTTGCTTAAGTTAGTTGCAATAACTCATTGTATCCTTGTTATTTATATTTGCCTTTGAATAATTTTCTTTGTATGTTATTTCTCTCTTGGTCTTGTGGTTATTTGTATCCTTGTTGTTATTGTCTCTTTGGTCTTGGTATACTATTGTTGTAACACTCCACAACCTACGTACCCAAAAAGGGTAGGGATGGCGCCCCATCCAAAGGATAAGAGGTCTATATAACGAGGTAATAAAAGACTTATCCAAAGAAATACATCAAATAAAAACTTAAATGTTTTACAATCTAAATAAAACACATACAGCGTATGAAAATATAGAATAACAAAGTTACGTCTCTAAATGAAACAAATAATTGTAAAATTCCAAAATTTTGGACTCTAGTTCCAGTCATGTCAACAGTTCTCACAACTTGAAAACATGCATACAAGGAGTGAGAAATAAATTTTCCAGTAAGTCCTGTATAGATGGAAGTGCTCATTTGAAACCATTTCATGAGATGCATTTTGAAATACCAAAAGCACAATTGCATTCTTAAACAACCGTTTTAAACACCGGAGTGATGTTTTCAATTTGCAATCTTATTAATTAACTTTATCTCAAGTAAATCAACCACTTAACAAAAACGTGGACAATGAAACCTTGCATCATAGTCCAAGTCATGAAACCTAACATCGTAACCCCTGCTAATTGTATTGTAATACTACTGTAGTATAGTACGGCGGGTAATCGGCCCACCGGGTAGGGATGCTCATCCATCTCCCGTTCCCTTGCTAACTTCAGTTGTCCACACCAGAATATAAATACCATTCCACTTGCAATCGGTTTGCTAGCTCGGACTGACATGACTCCCTAACAGTGTCGCCTACTCAGGAATGAATTTATCACCCGGAAGTGGCCACCTATCGAAAAACTAGCTCGCCCATCATAGACTAGTGATAGTAGCCTACCCTTATTAAGTATTCAACGATCTTGCCACAAGAAAACACATTAGCATCAAGCAGTAACCAATAAGAAAGTATCCAGTATGGCTTGGTCAGCCTTTATAAAACCAATTGGTCCAAAAAAATTAAGTGAAGATTTTCGAAACTCTTATTGTTTAAGAAAGAGTGCGTGAATTGGAAAAGAGTAGGAAACCTGGCCATGCCAAACTTTTATCACATTGAACCATGTTTCTATTGATACCACAAAATATTTGACAACTTACAATTGCTACATTTTACAAACGGGTTTATGCAAGGACTTACCTCAGAAGAGCACATTAATTTATTATTCGAAATGAGTGAATCCTTGCTCTTGATAACCTTCCACGTCTAAAATTCACAAAGTAATCCAATCACAATCTAGTCCTAGCATTTCAAGAAATCAATTGCATACAACAAGCAATCCAATTAACTTTTCACCCAAATTTCTACTTCAATCCCAAGTGTCATTCCATAGAATTATTCACAGAAATATTGCATAAAGGATTGACTAGTTATTAAAATAGAAGTTGCTCAAGAGAGTGTTTAAGTTATCTAATGCAAAAATATTAAGTGACTAAAGAATTTAAATAAATAGATATTCATTTAATTATTTACTTAGTTAATTAAAATATTATTTGTTTATAGCTATAGAAAAATTAATAACTAAAGTATTATATTATTTAATGAATAGGTAATTTATTAGGTGATAAATGCAGATAGTACTATTAAAAACAACAATGAGAATAATAATTCTATCGATACTAATGGTAATAATAATATTAGCAGTATTAATATTAGCAATAATAATAATGAAGGTACTAACAATATTAATTTTAATACTAATAACAATATTAATGAGAGTTAATAAAATAGTGGCACTATTAGTGTTTCCTACATTAAATCCTTTATTACATCCTAATGCTTTCTTATACCATTGTTATACATAAAAAATACATATGAGTTAATAATAGAAAGTTTCTTCAGCTTTTCTTAGGTTAAATAGAATTTCTAACAAGGTATCTCAGTTCTTTCCAAAGACATATTACCTATGAATACTCCTCAGATTGACCTCAAATTTTACAGAGATACACTTTAACACATATAGAACAGAGTTCAGGTGGTCTTGCATGCAAATTAAGCCCCAATTGCACTCAGAATATTTATTTTCGCTGCTGTACTTTTCTATCTAGACTTGTCCAAACTTAAAGAAAAATTTGTAATTCATTAACCCCTCATCAGAAAATTACAAAATTTTTCATGGAACTTCTACACACATAGGGTTACAATGCTGTTGTTTTGAACTTTCCCAGATTCAGTAGTTTTCTACACGAAATTACTCATGCAACGTAACTAACCAGTAAAAACAGAACACTCTATTTTCTCATTTTTTAAAAAAAAAAATTACCGAGATCAATATAAAGGTTTTCTTGCATGAACTATAGCATAAATCACACCCTAAACATGTATAGTAAACAATTGCAAAAGCCCTTGCAATAATAACTTCTTTGCTATTTTATTTTGCTTTAATCTTAGAGCATCAACAATTTTCCATATCTCATCAATAATGCACAAAAATGTATTCTTTCCATCAAAACTCTTAAAAGTTGTTTTTTTTTTTAATACTTAAGCATAATCTAATGATAATGATCAGACTACATGCAAAGAACACATAAGATCATATTTCGTTTTTAAACCAAAACCATAATTTTTCCTCCTTTACAGACAACAGTCAAGAAAATCCAAGAAAATGAATAATTTATCGTTACCTCTTGCTTTGCCTAACTCAAGCAATCTTAGAAGAAGGAGGTAGATGGTTTTTAGCTTCCATTACCACCAAGAATGTCAAAGATTCGACTTTAGAATGATACTCCCAAGTTACTATGTTCTGCAGAATTTTCTCTGTTAGCAAAATAATTAACTTTGGCAAATAGGGAGGAGGAAGGGATTTTTGTGTGGAAGGGAGAGGGAGAGAAGGTATGGCGGCTAGGGTAGGAATTAGGAGAGAAAATCTGATTAATTAGGTTTTATATAAATGAGTTTTAAATGGGTTTAGGAAATAGGAAAAGAATTTTTTTTAAAAAAAACCTATTTTCTAAAGGATTTATCTAATTAAAACTCTAATTAATTAATTAACTTAAATCCTAAGGAATTAAGGCCTTAGGTGGAGGCACACATAAGAGAGAATAAGAAGGAATATTCCCTAATTTTTCCTAAGCATTATAGAATTGGGGGGGGGAAGAAAAACAATATTAATATTCTTTTTAGGATAATCTCCCAAATACACAAGAATTAGTTTTTCTTCCCAATGTGGCGGCTAATAGGGCTTCTAGAAGCCTAGTAGTCCCCTCTAAATGATTATCCTAATCCAACCAAATATTTAATTTAAGAAATCCAAATCTCTCCAAGCAAAATAAAATACAAAGGAAATTCTTGCTAATATTATATTTAATTACTTTCTAAAATTTAATACCTAAGCAATTAAATAAAACAACCATATAATGCGTGTCTAATGGATATAAATAAAAAAATTATTCAAGTATGACAAGGACATAACTATTAATTATTTATCGTCTAATAATTAGTTGCCTAAATTATTTTAGTTAACGCCGTCCTACACTTAAATCCATCATCATATGCACAACATTTATTCCACATAACAAGTTCACATAATTCATCTATACTATGCCAAATGTATCCACATGCAAGCATGCTCATGCCATTTAGGTCACACATACCCTACTTTCAGGAGTACTTTAGATAGGGTATCACATCCTTCCCCTCTCAAGAGAATTTCTCCCTGATATTCCTACTAGTTTGTACCTTAAACTATCTCCAGATATTTCCGTCTCACCCATTCTTCAGTCTCTCAGGTAGCATCTTGTGCACCATGATAATCCCACAAAACCTTCACCATTGGAATTTTCTTGTTTCGTAGGATCTTAATATTCCTGTCTATTATCTTTATCGGCTTCTCAATATAACTCAAATTGGGTTGCAGAATCAATGGTTCCTCATTGAGTACATGCTTCGGATTAGAATGGTATTTCTTTAATTGTGATACATGAAACGCATTGTGTATTCTCGTTAAACCTTCTGGTAAATCCAAGCGATATGCCACTGATCCAATCCTCTTAATAATCGAAAATGGTCCCATATACCTCGGCTTCAATTTCCCTCCTTTCGGATGCTTCAGTATCCCCCTACTAGAGGTCAACTTCAAGAATGCCTGATCTCCTACTTGGAACTCCAATTCTCTTCTTCTATTGTCAGCGTAGCTCTTTTGGTGACTCTAGGATGCCTTCAACCTTTCCCTTATCAACTTCACCTTTGTCATCATCTCCTGTATGCACACCTGTCCTACTTTACTATTTTGCCCATCTTCTATCCATCCCCAATGTAATGGTACTTGGTATTTTCTTCCATACAACGCCTCGTATGGCGCCATTTCAACTGACGCCTGATAACTATTATTGTAGGCTAGCTCGGCATAAGGCACACATTCAATCCATTTATCACCAAAGTCTAGTACACATGCCCTCAACATGTCCTCCAAAATTTGAATGACCCTTTCAGATTGCCCGTTCATTTGAGAATGAGCTGGTGTGCTGAACTTTAACTTAGATCCCATGGATTCTTGGAATTTCGCCCAAAACCGTGAAGTGAACCTTGGATCCTGATCTGATACAATGGTTGAAGGTATCCCGTGTAGTCTCACTACTTCATGCACATAGACCTTAGTCAGCTTGTCTAAGGAATCCCTTATATTTGCTGGTATGAAGTGTGTTGTCTTAGTCAATTTGTCAACCACTACCCATATTGCATCTTTTTGGCCTTTCACCGTAGGAAGTGCAGTGATAAAATCCATTGTCACTTCTTCCTATTTCCATGTGGGTATTGGCAATGGTTGTAACATTCCCACTAACTTCTTGTGCTCGACTTTGACTTTTTGACAAGTCAGGCAAGTCAAAACATACCTCACCACATCCTTCTTCATTTTGGGCCGCCAAAAAATTCCCTTCAAATCTTGATACATTTTTACTTCCCTGGGATGAATCGTGTACTTGCTCCTATGGGCTTCCTCCAAGATCTTCTTTCTTAACCCTACCTCCTTGGGCACACATAAATGATCTTGGACGTGTAATACTCTATCGTTGTCTACTGGAAAATCTTGTCCTTTTCTGCTCACCTCTCTTTCTTTAAATTTTTAAAACTCCACATTATTTCGCTGAGCCTCAGTTATCTCTTGTTTTAGATCCAGCATCAACTTTAGATTACTTACGTAAATCCTGCCTTCCTTCACTTCCATCCCTTAGAGTAGCATCTCCTCCACAGCTTTTACCTCCTGCACCCTCAAGGTAGCTATCTTCACTTTCGGCTCAAAGCATCAGCCACTACGTTAGCCCTTCTGGGGTGGTAGTTTGATTAGACACTTGTACTCTTTTAGAAACTCCATCCATCTACGTTGCCTAAGGTTAAGATATTTCTACATGACTATGCATTTTAAGCTCTTATAATCAGTGAAGATTTCGTACTCTATCCCATATAGGTAGTGTCTCCATTTCTTCACGGTGAATACTATAGCGGCTAATTCTAAGTCATTTGTTGGATAGTTAACCTCATCAGGTTTTAATTTCCTAGATACATATTCTATAACCTTTCTTTCTTGCATCAGTACAGCCCGCAATCCTTCCTTAAAGGCATCAGTATACAGGGCATAAGGTTTATCCTCCTCTGGTAAGCTTAGCACAAGTGCAGTCAAAATAGCACTTTCTTCTTTAAAATCGAGTCATCGGAGTAGCTAATATGGAGAACCCCTTGATGAAATGACGATAGTAACCTGCCAATCCCAGAAAACTCCGAATCTCGATTACTATCTCAGGTTGCTTCCAAGTCCAGCCAGAACTCACACTTCCTGAACTTAGCATACAACTTATGCTCCTTCAACTTTTCCAACACCAGTCTAAAATGCTTTGCGTGTTCTCCCGGGCTTTTCGAGTAGATCAATATGTTGTCTATAAATATCATGGCAAACTTATTTACGTAAGGTTGAAACACTTAGTGCATCAAATCTATGAACACAATTGGTGCATTTGTTACTCCAAATGCCATCACTACAAATTCGTAGTGCCCATATCTTGTGTTGAAGGCTATTTTCAAAATGTCCTCCTCCTTAATCCGCACTTGGTAATACCCTTGCTGAAGATCCATCTTTGAGTAGCAGCAAGAATCCAGTAACTAGTCAAACAACTCATCAATCAACGAAAACAGAGATTTTTTAGCCCCCAATAATCGATACACAGTCTTAACATCCCATCTTTCTTCTTAACGAATAACACCGAAGCTCCCCAGGGCGGCCTTATGTACCCTTGCCTTACTAACTCTTCCAACTACTCCTTAAACTCCTTTAATTTTGTAGGCGCCATCCAGTAAGGAGTTCGTTAAACTAGCTCAGCTCCTAGTACCAAGTCAACAATGAACTCAACTTCTCGTGTCAAAGGAAGGGTAGTGAGCTCTATGGAAAAAACTTCAAGAAACTCCTTCACTACCTCTGTGTTCATCAAGGTGCACTGATCCTTTGACTTGTTAATCAAATATGCCAAGTACCCTGTACACCCTTTCTTAAGTAGTTTTCGCGCCTTCATTCCTGCTATCATGAACTTCAACTCCTTTACTCATTTTCCATTAAACTCTAGCATATTACAACCTGGTCTAACAAACTACACCGTCTTATTTTTATAATCTACCTGAGCTCAATATTCTGCTAACTAATCCATCACCAATGTTAAGTCATAATCTTTTATAGATAGCACAACAAAATTTACTTTTAAATTTTCTTTTCCCACCTTTACATCACAGTCATGCACACATTTCCCCCCTTCCACCATTTTTCCTAGGGGAGTGCTCACTATCAAGGAGTAGGGCATTTCTAACTTGTCCCACCCCAAATGACATGCACTATTATGATTTATGTACGAATGTGTTGACCCATGGTCTATTGAAACGGAAACAGAATAGCCTTAGATAATGAACATACCTTCTACCACCGCAACTCCATCCTCAACCTCCCTTCGATTTATTGCGAATACCTTTGCCTTCACTTGGGGCTTCTGTCCCCCATTTCCCACTGCTCTAGTTGTTACTCCTTTATTTCCACCAGCGGGTGGGGCAGTCGGTAGTCCAATCCTTAATAACTTTGGGTAGGTATTCCTCAAGTGGGTGGTATCCCATAGTTATAGCATCTTCTCGCATTTCTCTTGGACCAACAATCTCTTTCCACGTGGCCCCACTTTCCACAGAAACAGCAAGTTGGTAGGTTCAGGGCAAGTCCTGCTGGAAGAGTCCAGGCTTACTTCCCCTAGTTCCCAAACTTCTATCTTGTTGGCCTCTTGTTAACCATTTAACGAGGAGCTTGCCTCATCGGCTGCTGAGGTCTAAAGGTCACTCGACTCTTATCTTTGTTCTCCTTGCAGGTGGCTACATCAACGGCCATTGTGTAAGTCAAGGGAGGGAAGGGTGCCAGTGCCCGTCTTAGCTCTGGTCTCAATCCTTTGATAGATTATCGGACCCTATTTTGCTTAGTATCGACCAGTCTCTTGCAATGCTTAGACAGTTGATTAAACTTGGCTGCATATTGAGCCACTGTCATACCTCTTTACATCAGATTTTGAAACTCATACTCCCGTTTCTCTACTACCCATTGGGGAATATACTCTATTCAAAAAACCTCCATAAAGTTATCCCATATCCAGTCCAGATTAGATCTTTCCCAATCCTCCTAGACTCGCTGCCACCAGTCTCAGGTTGGGCCTTTTAGCCTGAATACCATAAATTTCACTCTATGCCTTTGTGTGTAATTCAGGATAGAGAAGATGTCCTGCATCTGTTCCACCCATTGCTCACCCTTTTGGTGCAATTCTGCCTCATCATGAAATGTTGGTGGCTGAAACTTAAGGAATCATTCTAAGGCCTCATCTTCTCCCTCAAGTGCCTTCTTTTTTTGATAGGTTTTGAAGTATCTCCATCATCCTATTAAAATCCTATCCCAACATCACCCCTATGGGACCTTCTGGAGCTACCTCCTGTTCTTGGCCATCATCCAATTTGGGCACAGGCGTGGAGTGTCGCATCAACTTACGATCTGGAGCCGGGGACCCGCTCCGTCAGTCAGTCTTGCTACGGCTAACAACTCTGCACCTTGGTGCCATTTCTAATCCATACAAAACCTCAAAAAAATTCAACATTCATGTACATAATAACTAAAACACATATAATCAAGTCATAAACATTTCACAAAGGGGACAATTCTCAATCTCAACATGCATAGGGCCATAAATCAATTAATTCACAAAAAGGTTAACCCTTTATCAAGAACGACCTCTAGTCTTTTCAAATTGTATAATTAATAAAGAAAAGAAGAATGCACACATGACACCCTTAACCCATATAACAAAAAGTTCTCAAGTAGAAAATAGTAAAGAGCACCATTTATTGTCCAGCAAGAAAAAGAAATGCTTCCAATCCCCTCTGGCAGGTCCGCTCAACTGCTTCCCTTACCCCTCTTCTCCTTAAACTCCTCAGAATCAGACTCATAAAGTCAACCCCTAGTGTTTTCAGAGAAATCTATCCCTTTGCCATCTACAAATCCCAAGGTCCAAGGCTGCTAGGTGACTCTATCGGAACTCCCCATAGCCCCAATAGGTCTCCTCGAACTCTCCACCTCTGTAAGTCCCACTCTCAACCTTGCTCTCCTAACCCACTCCCGCGTTGAGCCATGAACTCTTCATATTTACTCCTGGGCGCCTCAAACTCTAACTCCTCAGAGTCATCACTATATGGAGACAAAGCTATCTCAGGGTCTGGTGGGTTAGGCTCCTCCTCAACTACTTCCTTCTCCTCTTCCTCACTCTCTTGCTCGGCTAACTTAGGTTCAGACTTAGAATCTGAATCAGATGGTGGAGGGGGTACAGGTGGTGGTGGTGCATTGGGTCCACACAAGGGAGGCTAATTGTTGCAAATTTTCTAGTCATCCTATCCAAAAGTAACAGCTAAGTCAGAATAGGTTTTGAACACAAATAAATAATCTTGTCAACATATACATATTGTCGAAACTTAGGCTCTGATACCACTTATAACACCGAGCTACCTACGTATCCAAAAAGGGCAGGGACGTCACTCCGTCCAAAGGATAAGAAGTCTTTATAACAAGGTAATAAAAGGCTTATACAAAAAAATACCTTGAATAAAAATTTAAATGTTTTACAATCCAAATAGAACACATACAGTGTCTGAAAATATAGAATAATAGAGTAACTGTCTCTGAATAAAACAAATAATTGTAAAGTTTCAAAATCTTGGACTCTAGCTCCAGTCGTGTCAACAGTGCTCACAACTTGAAAACATGCATAAAAGAAGTGAGAAATAAATTTCTCAGTAAATCCTATGTGGGTGGAAGTGCTTATTTGAAACCATTTCATGAGATGCATTTTAAAATACCAAAAGCGCATTCTTCCACAACCATTTTAAACACAAGAGTGGCGTTTTCAATTTGCAATATCAATAATTAACTTTATCTCAAGTAAATCAACTACTCAACAAAAAGTGGACTATGAAACCTTGCATCATAGTCCGAGTCATGAAACCCTACATCATGACTCCTACTAACTGTACTGTAATACTACTGCAATACAGTACGGCAGGTGATCGGCCCACCAGGTAAGGATGCTCCTCCATCTCCCATTCCTTTGCTGACTTTGGTTGTCCACACCAGAATATAAATACCATTCCACTTGGAATCAGTTTGCTAGCTCGGATTGACCTGACTCCCTAACACTACCGCCTAATCAGGAATGAGTTTATCTCTCGGAGGTGGCCACCTACCGGAAAACTAGCTCGCCCATCTTAGACTAGTGATAATAGCGTACCCTTATTGAGTATTCAGTGATCTTGCAACAAGGAAACATATTAGCATCAAGTAATAACTAACAAGAAAATATCAAGTATGGCTGGGTCAGCCTTTATAAAACTATTTGGTGCAAAAAAACCAAGTGAAGTTTTTTCGAAACACTTTTTGCTTAAGAAATGATGCGCGGATTGGAAAAGAGTAGGAAAGCTGGCCATGCTGAACTTTTATCACATCAAACCTTGTTTCCATTGATACCACAAAACATTTGACAACTTGCAATTGCTACATTTTACAAACGATTTTATGCAAGGACTCACCTCAAAAGAGCAAATTAATTTTTTATTTCAAATGAGTGAATCCTTACTCTTAATAAACTTCCACATCTAAAAGTCACAAAGTAATCTAGTCACAATCTAGTCCTAGTATTTCAAAATATTAATTGCATACAACAAGCAATCTAATTAACTTTACGCCTAGATTTCTTCTTGAATCCTAAGTGTCATTCCATGGAATTATTCACAGAAATATTGTATAAAGGATTGACTAGTTATTAAAATAGAAGTTGCTCAAGAGAGTGTTTAAGTTATCTAATGCAAAAATATTAAGTGACTAAAAAATTTAAATAAACAGATATTCATTTAATTATTTACTTAGTTAATTAAAATATTATTTGTTTATAACTATAGGAAAATAAATAACTAAGGTAATATATTATTTAATGGGTGGGTAATTTATTAGGTGATAAATGCATATAGTACTATTAAAAACAGCAATGTGAATAATAATATCAATATTAATGATAATAATAATATTAGCAGTTTTAATATTAGCAATAATAATAATGAAGATACTAACAACATTAGTTTAATACTAACAACAATATTAATGAGAGTTAATAAAATAGTGGCACTATTAGTGTTTCCTACATTAAATCCTTTATTACATCCTAATGTCTTTTTATACCATTGTTACACATAAAAAATACATATGAGTTACTAATAGAAAGTTTCCTCAACTTTTCCTAGATTAAACAGAATTTTCAGCAAGATATCTCAGTTTTTCTAAAGACATATTACCTATGAATACTCCTCAGATTGACCCCAAATTTTACAGAGATACACCTTAATAGATATAGAACAGAGTTCAAGTGGTCTTGCATGCAAATTAAGCCCCAATTACACACAAAATATTTATTTTCACTACTGTACTTTTTTGTCCAAACTCGTCCAGCTTAAAAAAAAAATCGTAACTCATTAAACCCTTATCAAAAAATTACAAAATTTTTAGGGAAATTTTGCACACATAGGTCTACAATGTCTCTATTTTGACCTTTCCTAGATTCAATATTTTTATACACAAAAGTATCCAAGCAACTTAACTGACCGGTAAAAACAGAACAATCTGTTTTCTCATGCTTTAAAAAAAAAATTACTAAGATCAGCATAATGGTTTTCTTGAATGAACTCTAGCATAAATCACACCTTAAACATGAATATTAAACAATTTCAAAAGCCGTTGCAATAATAACTTCTTTACTATTTTATTTTGCTTTAATCTTAGAGCATCAACAATTTTTTAGCTTTCATCAATAATGCACAAAAAATGTATTCCTTCCATCAAAACTCTTAAAAGTTGGTTTCTTTTTAATACTTAAGCATAATCTAATGATAATAATCAGACTCCATGTAAAGAACACATAAGATCATATATATATATATATATATATATATATATTTAAACTAAAACCCAAATTTTCCCCTTTTACCGACGGCAGTCAAGAAAATCCAAGAAAATGAATAATTTATCGGGACCTCTTACTTTGACTAACTCAAGCAATCTTAGAAGAAGGGGGTAGATGGCTTCTAATTTCCATTACCACCAAGAACACCAAAGATTCGACTTTAGAATAATACTCCCAAATTGCTATATTGTGTAGAGTTTTCTCCGTTAGAAAAATAATTAACTTTGGCTAATGGGGAGGATGGGATTTTTGTGCGGAAGGGAGAGGGATAGAGGGTGTGGCAGCTAGGGTAGGAATTAGGAGAGAAAATCTTATTAATTAGGTTTTATATAAAGGAGATTTAATGGATTTAGGAAATAGGAAAGGAATTAAAAGAAAAACTTATTTTCTAAAGGATTTATATAATTATTTAAGGCCCTAGGTGGCGGCACACATGAGGAAGAATAAGAAGAAATATTCCCTAATTTTTCCTAAGCATTATAGAATTGGAAAAAAAAAAGAAAAAAAATATTTATATTGTTTGTAAGATAATTTCTCAATTACACAAAAAAATTAGGTTTTCTTATTTTTCTTCCCAATGTGGTGGCTAATAAGGCTTCTAGAATCCTAGTAGTCCCCTCTAAATAATTCTTCCATCCCAACCAAATATTTAATTTAAGAAATCCAAATTTCTCCAAGCAAAATAAAATAAAAATGAAATTCTTGCTAATCTTATATTTAATTACTTCCTAAAATTTAATACCTGAGCAATTAAATAAAATAACCATATAATGAGTGTCTAATGGATATAAATAAAAGAAATTTCACAAGTATGATAAGGACATAAATATCAATTATTTATCGTCTAATAATTAGATGCCTAAATTATTTTGGTTAACGCCGTCCTACACTTAAATCCATCATCATATACACAACATTTATTCCACAAAACAAGCTTACATAATTCATCTATACCATGCCAAATGTGTCCATATGCAAGAATGCTCATGCCATTTAGGTCACACATACCCTACTTCTATGTGTACTTTAGATGGGGTATCACAATTGTGTTTTTTTCTTCTTTTTGTAGGATTGAAGATTTTCTTCTTATTAGACAACCTTTTTTTTCTTCTCCATTCTATGACACATTGAGCTTCAAGATATTTGAGGAGTTTTGCTTATCATTCTTCTCCATTATTATATTTCTTCTCATCCCATTAGATATGCTATTATTGTTTAATTTTTGGTCAATGAGGATATTGTCGAGTTTAAGTATGGGGAAGGAATAGAACAATATTCTTTTCAAACTTTTATTAATTATCCTTGGCATTTTTTAATATTTTAGGCTAAAATTTTGGTGAATTTTTTGTTCTATTTTTTTTTATTTGCTCTAAAAAAAATTCTCCAAGAATTTTTGGCATGTATATAATATGTGTTAGTTTTGTGGAGCTATTATTTATCTTTTTACTTGAGAATTCTATTTAATTCTTTTGCAGGAGAGTTAGTTTTATGTACACTTGTACATTAAGTTTGATATAGGCTAGTATTTGAGAAGTGAGTTAACCTTGTTTATACCTTTAAAAATGTTGTGAAGCATGATGCTTTGTGAATGGATGAGAATGATGAGATGAAATATAGAGTGTGGATTGTTGGCTTATCTCTAATTTCATGGCATCCCCAATCCTTTATTTATTTATTCTTTATTATATTATATTATACACATCTCTGTTTGTATATTTGTACTCCAATGTAAAGGCAAGTAAGAGCATGAGATAGCTTGCTCAATGCACCTATCGAAGTAAGGAGAAAAAGGCTATAGGAATGCAAAAAGTTTATCCTATGACAAAAAACAAAATGTGATATAAAAAATAAAAAGAAATAAGAAGAAAAAAAGTAAAAAGTAAAAATGCAAGGATGCAAAAAGAAGCACTTAAGTCAAAATATTATGAATGCATTCATTTGTAGAAAAATGATGAAAAATGAAAGGTTCTTAATTTTCTATTTCAAGTTGAAATGTACAATTGTAATGTTGTATCAAATGGAAATGTAATGTTGTAGTATAGTGTAATATAACATTTTTATTGGTTGTCATGTTTGTAAGCCACGAAATTAGAATTAGCGGATTGGTCCTAACTTATAAAAATCACATTGTTTATATTCTTGACTCAAGGAGTGGAGTGAATCACATTGATTTTGTATAAGCTTGTTTAATTTAATTTTAATAATTTTGATTGTGTCTAACTTAATATATGGGTGTACATGAAATTGACTTAGATAGATAAGTGTTGGGATGAATTCTAAGGTGGGGGAAGAAATAATTTTTATGTCATTTTGACCTTATTGCATATATGTTAATTTGTTCTTTTTAATTTACCTAGAATACTATGTAGAATTTTTCAATCTTGTAAACTATTTGCTTGTTTGTGAATAATTGTATTTTCCTTAAGGACAAACAAAGGTTTAAGTGTGGGAATGTGATGAGTGCTTACTATATACACATTTTGTGTAGCATTTATACCTTAATTGTGATCAAATCATGTTTAAATCACTACTTATTACACCTTTTTTGCCTTATTTTTGTTTACAGAATGTAAAATATCAATTGAGGATGAACAAAGATAAAAAAAAGGCAAAAAAGTGGAGCACAAAGAAAAAAATTTTAAAAAACAAGCAACCCTAGGTGGTTCGAACCACCCTGGGCTACCTAGGCCACGTTTTCTTGAGAATGTATAGTAACCAAGCTGCCCTGGGTTGCCTGGTCTCTAGACAGCTAGGCGGCCAAGGCAGTTAGACTACCTTTGGGCTACCCAGTTATGTAGATTTTCTCTATTTTGTGATTTTTACGATTTTTTCTATTAGGCAACTATAAATACCACATTATAAGCCCTAAAAATATAGCCTAAGATGTCTAGCAACCGAGAGATCCTTTAGAGAACTAAAAAAAAATACCAATAAAAGGAGGATGATGCTGAATCTTTGAAGAAGATGAAGGGAGTTGTTCAACGTCTATGAGTAATGTTCTTCCTTTTGTTTGTTTTCTACATTGACAATATTATATTTCAATACTTTAAATTGTATTTGAATGATGAACTATAACTTTATGTTCTTGGATTGAGTTATTATTATGATTTATTGAATTTCAATATCTTGAATTTGATTACTTGGGTATTGTTGTGTTGGATTGATTATCAAAGCTTAATTGTTTACTCAATTGATTAGTTCACTCTTAATGAATTCGAGTGATGGAGTTAGGAGTTAAATACCAAATTAATTAGTCTAATGTTTATTTTCTTTTGATTAACTCGAGAGAGAGATTAAAGGATTAAAATATGGTAATTTTTGGGTTTTCAATATTGCCTAAAGATAGGGATATTAGGGCTTCTGGGTGCCTTTGGTAATTGGGTTAACTTAATGCTCTCGTTGGTAGATTGATTAAGTAGAGATATCGATCAATTGAACTTGGGGATAGGGATTTCATAACTCGAGAGACAATGAAATTCTCAATAAAGACTCATACCGATGCTTGAATTGGAATTTTATAGGATTAATGATACATTCTTTACTTGATTAGATTGGAGGAATTACTTCGTTTACATGTCCTTTCTCTTCATTCTTATTTCTTGATGATCCTTGTGACTTTTTTTTACGTGGATTCGATGTATTCTCTATTGTAATAGTTTAGTATAGTTAGCTTTATTTGCTTATTCTCTCTATTTGATTGGCTAGATAATGATATTAGAGCAAAATAATAGTAATTGTTAAGTTCTCCTGGATTTGATACTTGTTATTCCTAATATTATGTGATGGATATTCTTGCCCACCTGTGTGGTTTTAGTATTTGGCATCTTTATTAAAACTTGATTATTTATTATTTTTGTTGATACTACTTCTAATACTCAAAATTACACAACACCTTTAATGTGTGGTATTATTACAGTCGTTGCCGATATCAAGAACTCATTCCTAAGAATAAGATCAAAATCATTGAAAGAAACCACCATAAGATTTCAACAATTCTACCAAGGGTCAGCTTGCCCATTAACACTTGTCATACTTTACACTGGCTTAGCTTCTGAGTTAACCACCTTTATCGAATGTTTAACAATATTGAGCCCTAATCCTCTCACATTGTGATTAGTGACAAAATTGTATGTTGTACCTGAGTTCATCATAGGCAACATCTCATTATCATTGACTCAAGCTTTAAGGTACATCAACCCAATTTAAGGAGGCTTCCCCACCGATAGGGTATTTAGCAATTTCAAAGGATTGACATACGATATGGTCACTCCATGGCCATCCTAAACTTGGGCTTTCCTAAGCTTTCCATGATTATAGGTGCTTTTCCATGGTAGTTTTCTACAAAATGAGGACCACCACTTGGGAAGCAACTATCTCTAGGGTCCTCTTTGGACATAAACCTGTCTTCCTTGTTCTTCCAAGTGTCCATATCTTAGGGTATTTTGTCTTTCTTTTTGGCCTTGTTCTTCCTATTATTAGGACCAAACATTGTCTTGTGAGCAACAAAAAAATCTGCAACTGCCATCATTTGTGCCAAGTTTTGGATTCCTTGGCATCTTGACTTCATTGGTGCCCAATTCTATAATTTAGTAATGAAATTAAAGAGTTTATCTTTCTGGAACATCTCTTTCATCTCCAACATAAGTGAACTGAACTACTTCATATAGTTCCTCATAGAACCAGCCTAATTAAGGCTCCTTAGGACCTCCTAAGCCAACCATAAAGTGTTAGTTGCCAAAACTCTTGCTTCCGTTCTACCTTGACCTCCTCCCAAGTCTTGAACGTGGATAGGTGCTCATATGCCATGCATATGTGCTACCACAGTTTGGCATCTGCAACTAAGTACATACTAATAATAGTTACATTTTTACCGTATAGAATAGGAGAAACTAGGAAGAACTATTCCATGTCCATAGGAAATTTTCTAACTTCTTCGTGATTCGCTACCCATTGAATGCCTTTGGCTTTGACACCTTTAACTTGGGTAATCTTGTTGTCCTATTACTACCTTATTTGACTACGATGTATTTTATCACTCCACCTCAGAGCTTGTACTTAAACTAGTATTGGTGCTAACTCTACCACTCCAAGACTCTACCCAACTAGTTGATTCTCTATATATTACATCTGCCCCATACAAATATTGATGGTTTATGTAAAGTATACCATAAGCAATTTTGAACCATTGACTTTTATTGAACTTAACGATGTCACTAGTTAGACCTCGTAATGCCACCCCTCCAAGTTGCATACCCTGGATGGAGTTAGTTCCCTTTCTGAACCAGTGAAGAGGATTCAGCTCTAATATCTACTAAGCCCACATCTTAAAACAAGAAGGCCACTATTATCTTTAGTTGAGCAATTTTGTCAACACACTCTGCCATTAAACTGCTCTATAGAAATCATGCTCTGATACTACAATTGTCTCAAGGTTAAGTTTAAACTGGAATTTTTCTCTTATGTCAGCAACAATTTAATCTGAGTCAACTAAGATACCTAAAAGCCACACACGCCACAAGTATATAAAGTACAAGTAAAGAGAAAAAGAGAATACAAACCTATTCTAATCTCTCGTATATCTTTCAAAAAGACCTTTTTCTATGACTACAAAAGCGAATAATATCAATACAATTGAATTCTACTAACTATTTATAAGCCTCCTTTGAATAGTCAACAAGGTATCCAAAAACTAACTTCTACTTAAACTTAGCCATATTTTATTTATTCTACAAGTTTTAGAAAATCTCTACTTTCAAGATAAGACCTTTGGCTTAGCCTTGAATAAGACTTCTTTTGGGATTAAGACACTTCTACTTTCATGAGCTAAGCTTATAACCATATAACAATCCTTAGGTCTGTTTCAATGCCTTAGGTCTAGCTAATGCAAACCTTAAAAAGTGTAAACGTACTCATGCATTCCTAAATCAATATCTAGGCTAGTCCCAAGCTTGGCCTAATCCTCAATTTTGGCCAAGCCCACATAGTCGTTTCTGCATTCTATAGTCTACCAAGGGGTCATTCACCAAGTTATAGCCCAACATCTTACTACTAACCACTATTGGCCTTAACTGTGTCTATTGGCTTGTTTCAGTCTGTCTCACAAGTGATCTAATAGTATCTCGCGTGCTTCCATGTCAAACTTAATGGTCTAATAGATTGTTAGGTGATAACCCTACATATTATATTACTATGAAATTATTTGACATTGGCCTCTATTGGTAAGAATGTTGAAAAGAACTCAAGCTATTCAAACCAAATCAATCCAATTTAAAAATATATATTATTTTTTCTTTATGTTGATTTGATTTTTGTTTGAAGGAACTTTAAAACTAAAAAATTACTTTGATTTTAAGATTTTTTTCAAACCAAATTAAATATAATATATCTTTGTTATATATATATATATATATATATATATAATACTAATTAAAAGCTTATTCTGTGGATGTTGTTGGTTTTAAAGACATTTCTAAGTATCAAGGATCTAGATTTGCAAAGCTGTTGGAAAAATTTTAATATAATTACTACTCCCTCCATTTCAAAATATTTGTTCATGAAACCCTTTGCACACAAATTAAGGGTATTGAAAACAATATTATAATTAAGATAAAGTTCCTATTCTACCCATATTAAAAACATGATAGCTATTAGTTAGTGAAAATTCCCAAAAAGTAAGAAGATAAAAGAGTTTTGGAAAGTTGTGTAGTTGACTTAGAATAAATATAAGTAAAATGGGGAGAAACTAATCATTAATTCTATTAATATGTACATGAACAAGTATTTTAAAATAAAATAAAAAAATTTCATGAACAAGTATTTTAAAATAGAATGAATACTTTTTTAACTTTATTATAAGAAATTTTCAAATGCAAGCTTTTAAGTGCTAAATCAATATATGTTTAGATGATTAATAACTACTTGACATATTCAGTACATACTTAAAAGTACTTTATTCAAGCTTATTCTATTATGTGTTATTTAATAAGTTGTATCTCTTGTTAATTTTTATTTAGTAAGATCTTTATAATATGAATTACTGGATGTTTTTTTAACCTAATTATATTGATAATTTTTATGAATGCATCAAATGTTTTTAACTTTTTTATTGTTGGAAAACTTTAGTTAGTTTAATATAACATAGTTCTTTGTCTTATGTTGATTTTTTTAATTTCTAAGCTATAGAGACTAAAATATTGTATGCATCTATAAGGTGTTTTAAGATTTTTACTTGTTTTATTAGGTAGCGGGTTCTTTAATAGCAAACTGTCCAAACTATCCAAACCTATTGAAATAGAACACCTAATAGCTTGAGGCTTTGAATAGTTTTCACTACTAGAAAAAAGATGATTATCAACTATCCAAATTGATTAATAATGAGTTGAAATCGATTGATATTAATGATTTACTAATTGATTATTAACTGATTTTGGTCGATTGGCAAAACACTAGTAGATTATTATTACCAACTCTTTTTGTTTTAAGTCTCTTAGTAATTACCAACATAAATTCTATTTGTAAATTAAAATTTTGATTTTTAATTAGTCATCGAACAAAATATCGAATTTTACAATTTTGATTTGTAACACCCCTCATTTTATTACATTAATAGGCTTATAAGAATCAGGATGTCGCCCCACCTAAACTCCAAAATAAGGGATCTTTATAATAGATTAAAGCTTAAATAAGTAAATAGAAATATACTATTCAACTAAAGTCGCATACTAGTTGGGTTTGATATGTACAACTCGAACATATATACATACATACATACATTTATACATATATATATATATATATATATATATAAACTAGTCCTATAGCCTATACATAGTAAAGATACATAACCTTCACGTTTCTAAACAAAGAAGAGGGAGTTTGGTGTCACCTACATCTTCTTTAGCTTCAGGCCCTAAAAACAACGGAAATAACACATGTATGAGTAATATACCCAGTGAGTCTTGCATATGCTAGTATTTTTTTTTAACGAAAAACATATAAGAGGATTTTGTTGCATTTTTTCACTGAAAACAACTCTCTAAGCATTGTAGTTAAAAATCTTATCAACCAATATCAAAAAAGTTCATGTATATTTGGAAATCAAGGTTTATTAAAAATCGATGCACCATATTTAAAGAAAGCGGATATTTCTCTTATTAGAAAGACCATCTGCGTGCAAAGTCTAAAAGGTTTCGCCTTTGACTATAACAATCCTATTGTACTAGGGTTTACCCCTTTAGCATTGAACCATATTGAATTGAAATGGTAAGTGTCACAAGCACTTTACATTATATAAAGGGATATTTTACTTGCTACTGTAAGACTAAGATTCCCAACTTTAATGCCAATCACCATCGAGGTGGCAATGTGTTAAACACCGAGTGTCCCTACCTATTATTCTATGAACAACCCGAATATCATAATAGGCAATTGCAATGAAAAAAATAGCTAGCCAAAGATGGCTAATTTCAATATCCTATCACTTTGTTTAGAGTAAGATAAATCTTAGAATTGTTCAGGTTACTTGGAGTCACCTCCCTCTAACATAAGTTAGTACAAGAAGAAAAAACCCCGCTAAGTACTCAACATCTTCACTGATACAGAAGCTCATATCCAAGCAGAAGAAAAATTATTTTTAAGGCCTAAATATCATTTTTTTTAAATATTTGTCATATTCCTTGTAACAATTCCCAAGGTTCATTGAGCATAGAAAATAACATGTCTTTCATATGATGAATGGGATGCTTTGAAAGTAATAAGGTAAAATATGATAAGATTTTATAGCATTTAGTAAGAAATGGTCCATATTATGAACATATACTTTAGAAAAGAAAAGAATTCATAATTATCCATAACTTGATGTATAAAGATGAGACATTGCAACTATAAACATTTAATAATGATATACTCAAAAATTGTGCAAAAGTCTGAAACCAATTAAGTAAAATGCTCGCATTTAATTTTAGCAAGAAAATTCCTAGCTAGAATAAAATTTGGAAAGCCAATGGACTCATAAACTATCCAAGAATCTTGAATCAATTGAGTAAAAGCTCATTTTTAAATACAATGGAAAAACATATAACCAAAATAAAGTGTGAAACCCAGAGCGACTCGCCTTATTTAGTTAATGCTAATATATACACTGTTGTGAGTTTAAAAGTTCTTCGAGTTCGGTTCACCTACAGCAACAAACTATCCAAGAATCTTGAATCAATTAAGTAAAAACTCACTTTTAAACACAGCGAAAAAACATATAACCAAAAAAAAGTTTGAAACCCAGAGGGACTACCTTATTTAGTTAATGCTAATATATACACTGTCGTAAGCTTAAGAGTTCCTCAAGTCTGGTTCACCTACAACAACAAGGCATTTCTAAAATAATGTTCGAATCTAAAAAATAACAATTATATTATATAATAATGACATATTGTGTATCACATACTTCAAAAAACCTATATCCTTCTCACCTTAATATTGAATGCTTAAAAGAGATTCAATTTCCCAAGGTTCCTAACCATTCAACAATGCAAAATGTATTAACACAACAAGTATTCTCTGTTAGAAAAAAACAAGCAACTAACTCGCACATCAAGGCAACCTTTCGTGTTAACTTCATACTTCTGGTATACTACTCTAATTGAAGCCAAATTTGTCCCAAAATGTCCCTAAGATATTTATTTATAAGTTTCGGTTCATAAGGCTACCATACACTTAGCTATTCAGTTCAGTTTCCAATACAAACAACTAGCTTGCATTAACAAGCAAAGTAAGACCATACAAGGGTGAAATGTTACTTAGGTCATTCCCACAAATTCTCCAACATAACCTATCTTGTCTCAGCCTTTCAAAACCTTTTTTATCATATAAATTAAGATGTTATAGTCAGCTTATTACCTTAGCAACACCCAACTATCTCAAACAGCAATCATCTTCCCAAGAACATCAAAACAAAATTTTCTTTGCCTTTATCATAGCAACTTTGATCTTCTCTATTATCATAATGTTCTTAGTATCCAAACTCCATAAACTCCACTCCAAGCTTCTCTTATCATACCAAGACGTGGTTAAGTTCAGCTATCTCAATTAAATAGAGGTCCAAAATTTACTAAACAAAATCATTTAGTTTGCTCTTTTCTAACAATATATAGCTTTGTCTTATCTTCCTCTCATAAATTATTTACCATGTTTTTCTTAGACCAATTCTCAACACTTTACGACTTCAAACACATCAAATGGAGTTACAAATCACAACAAATACTTCCTTTTAGCTGCCAATTATCACAATCACATAAACAACAATTCCACTATAACTTTTTTTCAAAAGTATATTAATTCAAGCACAAAAATTCAGATCAAAATAATCCTTGTCTTGTATAAAATGCTTTAATTCTAGAAGGAAAGGTCTTACCTACTTGATAAAGTAAGATTCCAGCCTCAAAGTTATCTCTTCCTTCTTCCCTTTTCTTCTCGCTTCTTCTCGGTTTCTCTCTTTTGCGGTTTCCTTCTTCTTCTTCCTTCTTCCATTTTTATCTTGCTTCACTCATGATCTGGCAATTTTAGAAGAGTTTAGAGGTTATAGGAAGGTCATGGAAGAGGATAGAAGGTGTAAGAAGTTTCTCCAACCTTATAAAGTCCAATGAGCTTTTTACTTATAGCTTAAATATCTAAAGGTTCACTAAATATGGGGGGCCACCACATAATGAATATAATGGGCCTAATGGGCCATCTCTTTAATATCTCCTCTCTCTTTTTTTTTTTTTTTTTAAATGGGCCATACTTAGTTGGCCTCTCTTTTTCTATTTTCTTACTAAATATCAATATATCTATATATAGCTATATTTCTCATCAAATAATTTTTATTTTTAACAATTACTCAGGAAGATGTATTAGAATCTCCCCTCGTAAAAAGAAATTTCGTACTGAAAATTGGTACCTACCTTCAAAAAGTTCCGAATGAGTTTTTTACATTTTTGCCTCTATTTCCCAAGTAGCATCTCATATAGGATGATGGTTTCACAACACTTTGACAAGCAGAATTCATTTTTGACATAATTCTTTATTAGTATATTCTAGGATCTTAATTGGTTTCTCTTCATAATTCAAGTCCAGAGTCAAATATATGGCATCATCATTCAGAATACACTCAGGATTAGCTATGTATTGCTGAAGTTGTGACACATGGAATACATCATGGATGCCTTGAAGTTCTGGAGGCTATTCTGGCTTATATGCTACCTTCCCGATCATTTCTATAATTGAAAAAGGTTCGATATAATGAGGGGCTAATTTCTTTCTCTGTGTCTTTTTTCCCATCCTTCATTGTGGTTTCAACTTCAGGAATACTTGGTCCTTTTCAGCAAAATCTAGGCATCTTCTGTGGTAATCGGTATAACTCTTCTACTAACTCTGAGCAATCTCTTATCTTTCTTTGATTTGCTCTACTTTTTACTAAGTCTTTTCAAAATCCAAAGCATATGACCTTGATTTCACCCTAAGTTTTTCTAATAGAGTGGTGATCGGCACTTTCGTTGACATAGGGCTTCAAATGGTGCTATTCCAATAGTGGACTGATAATTATTGTTATAAGCAAATTCACATAAGCCAATTTATCAACCCACTTATTTTCAAAATTGAATACACACGCTTTTAACATGTTTTCTAAAATTTGAATCACTCGTTTCATCTATCCACCTATTGTGGGTGTATTATAGTACTAAACTATGTAGTCCCACATAATTGTTGCATTTTTTTTTCCCAAAATCGTGAAATAAATCTCAGATCTCAATTAGATATAATATTGGAAGGCACTCCATGTAATCTTATCACTTCTTCCACATAGATTTTGCTCAATTTCTCCAAGAAGTCCCATTCATTAATGAGAATAAAGTGAGAAGATTTTGTTAATCGATCCACAATTACCCAAAATCGGAGAATCCCTCACTACATGAAAAAAGGCCTTTGGTGACAAAACAATTTCCTCGCGAAAGGCCCAAGTTTCCAAGCTAAAAGCCTTTAGCGAGGAAAAAATTTTCCTCACAGCTTTCGCACTGAAAAGCCCTCGCTAAAGTTTCTTGGCGACATTTTGTCACCAAAGGTTTTAGTTTTGTCCCTAATGATGATTTTTAGCGACAAAAATATTTTGTTGCTAAAATTTTATCACCAAAAGTATTAATTTTATTTAAAAAATTAAATATAATGGTGAGAAAATTTTTATAAAAAATAAATAAATTTTCATCAACTTTGGCCAGGAAATGTTTCCTCACCAAAGACACTAATCTCTTTGGCAAGGAATGAAGCTATAGCTTTTGTCGCCAATGACCTTTGGCGACCAAATATTTCCTCACCAAAAAGGCCATTGGCTACAAAAAAATTTAGAATATAGATTGCACCTCCTCAATTTAATTAAGAAGGTTCTAAAAGGTTGATGCTCACGAGTTTTGAACTCGCAACCTTCCATTGAGAGATTGAAGAACTCAACCACTGAGCCAAGTTTAATTGTTTGATTATATCATTTTTTTATTTAAACTATTATCAACATACTTTTGATTTTTTTAAAAAAAAAATTAGAGTAATAACAAAATATAATAATCAAATTAAATTTACTATCAAAATATATAACTCAAAATAATGAATTATTTTATACCTTTATATAATTTTAAAAATTTAAATTCTATTAATTATGTCATCTATTTTATTAAATAATTTTATATATATAGAGCAATTAGAAAAAAAAATAATCATATATTATATTTTATATAAATAAATAAATACACATACACACACACACACACACACACACACACACACACACACACATATATAATTCTCATTCCATCATGAACTTGCACTAATGAAAATCGCATATCTAAAAGAGAATAGGAGAATATATATATTGAAGTCACACATCCTGAAGAGGATAGGAGACTATATATTCATATATATATATATATATATATATGGATGGATATGTATATATGTGTATATGAAAAATATGAATATATATATATATATATATATATACATATTCATATATACACACACACATACTCATATACTTATAGATATACATATTCATATACAAAAATAGATACGTATATATTTATATATACTTATATATACCCATACACACACACACACACACACACACACACACCAAATATATGTAGGACCCTGAAAAGGTCGATTTAGCCAATGCAGAGTATAGACTTCTAGAACTGATCCAGTTCTTTCTTATTGCCAATGTCAATTAGTTTATTCCATTCGAAAAGCTAATATAGACATTAGCATGTTTCCTACTCTTCACTTTGCTAGAGTAGAAATTACTTCTTACTCATTAATGACTTTCAAGTTACTTAATTCTTTGATCATTGATGATGCAACATATACTATGGATCTTCCTCATCCTCTAAATTGTATTCTTAGGAAACTTTTTCAAAAAATTGAAGGACCAGTCCACCTATTTCTTGAGAGCTCTCCACCTGAGTGGATCTCAGCTCAAATTGAACCAACAATACATTAAATCCGGATCAGCACTCTTGAAACAGGACTACTTCCTGATTCCGAACCAGATTCAGAATGGGAAGCTAGTACAACTTTGGAATATCAACTTAAATATTGGCGTGCCAAGATGATAGACTCATAATGGAACTTCTCAGCTAATGACCAAATTGATTTCTGTTTAGTTGGTGAAATTATGACAGAAAAGTACTACTGGCCAAAAGAATATGGGACTCAGTTTTTTCCATTCCAACACTAGACAGTAGACCCTAGACTTATTCTCCATTATGAAGAAAAATATCCCCAACACGAAAGGGATATGGCTTCAATGTCCAGATCAGATACTACTAATCAGGCTGAAGATGACAAATCTCCACCTACTCCACCATCTTAGTTGCAGACCCCAGCCAGTTGATACTCATCTTCATCAGAATGTAGACTTACTGAACTTTTATTTTAAGAAAAATAAAAATAATTCAAACTCATAGAAGTTTATTGCTTCAAACTACTTGTTCAACAAGTTTTCCCACATGATTGGTATCTGTAGGAAGACTATGCAACTCTGGGGTAGGCTTCCAGGCCTATTTCTAGAGCCAATGTATAGTAGACGTATGTTTTCCTATGAACGCATGCTTATTTGCTATACCCTACTCATACCAGTCATTACACATATTTCCTATCCTTATGGGTATATTAGCTGGAAACAGACAGCACAGCCGGTAGAGCTAACGCGCTCGGGGAACCTAATTCCTTGTTGTCAAACACAAAGCCACGTACTTAGGTGTCGGAAATTTGTGCCCCTCACCCACTTTGGTATTAGAGCATGGTTTGGTTTGGAAACTGTGTTCTTACTTTACGTCTATACTCCTTTAAATCACTGTAAATGTGTTATACATGTTTGTTAAGATTTATTACTCATTCTTTTCTGTTATGGATTATCACATAATTGATTATCTTGACTTAGCTTTAGGTTCATCTGAAAAAATCTGGAAAAAAAAACTATATATATATATATATATATATATATATATATATTAATAGACTTTTTAATAGCCTAATAAATATATATACATATATATTAATAATTAATATCTTTTAATACACACACACACACCAAAAACATGTCAAAAAAATATATACAGAAATACATATATACATATATATATATATATATAACTATATTTATTATTAATATGTATACACACACACACATACATAAATATATATTAATATACTTTTTTAATATATTTATATATATATATATATATTGAAATACATATATATAATTAATATATATTTTTAACATATGTATTTGTATTTATATTATATGTAACATATTAATATATATTAATATATATAATATATAACTATTTTAGTATGTTAATATATATATATATATATATATGTGTGTGTGTGTATGTATGTATGTATGTATGTATGTATGTATGTATGTATGTATGTATGTATGTATGTATGTATGTATGTATGTATGTATGTATGTATGTATAGATACATACACAGAAAGATAAACGTATCGAATTAATGATCCAACCGTTAAATTTATTAAAACTACTGTGAAAAGTGTCATAACTGAATATGAAGTTAATTGGATAAATGTTGACACATAATCTAGCATAATATCTATAAAAATGCCCAAAATCTAACACATTTACAAAGATTCGCATATCAAATTAATGATCCAACCGTTAGATTTTTTAAAATTATTGTGAAAAGTGTTATGACCAAATTTGATGGTAATAGAATATATTTTAATATATAATCTAGCATAATCTTTATAAAAATACCCAAAACCTAACATATATACAAAGAAGGCACGTCAAATTAATGATTCAATCGTTAAATTTGTTTAAATTACTATAAAAAGTGTTATAACCAAATTTAAAGATAATTAAATATGTTTTTCTACTTAATCTTGCATAATCTCTATAAAAATACTCGAAACCTAACTCATTTACAAAGATAGGTATATCAAATTAACGTTCCAACTGTTAGATTTATTAAAATTAATAAAAAATATATTGTGACCAAATTTGAAAGTAACCAGATATATTTTACCACATAATCTTGTCTAATCATTATAAAAGTACCCAAAATTTAACGCATTTACAATGATAGACATATAAAATTAATTATCCAACCGTTAGATTTATTGAATTTGCTAAAAAAAAAAATGTATTATGACCAAATTTGAAGGTAATAGAATATATTTTAGTACATATTCTAGTATAATCTCTGTAAAAATGCCCAAAACCTAACACATATATAAAGATAGACATGTCAAATTGATGATCCAACCATTAGATTTGTTGAAATTACTATGAAAAGTGTTATGACCAAATTTAAAAATAATCGGATATGTTTTGCCACTGAATATAGTATAATCTCTACAAAAATGCCTGAAACCTAATCTATTTACAAAGATAGGCATATCAAATGAATGATCAATTGTTACATTTATTGAAATTACTATAAAAAGTATTATGATCAAATTTGAAGCCAATAGGATATATTTTAGCAATCTAGTATAATATCTATAAAAATATCCAGAACCTAACACATATACAAAAATACGGACGTCAATTTAATAATCCAATCATTATATTTATTAAAATTATTATGAAAAGTGTTATGACTAAATTTGAATGTAATCAAATATATTTTGCACATACACTCGCATAACATCTATAAAAATGCGCAAAACCTAACACATATATAAAGATAGGTACATCAAATGAACGATCTAACTGTTAGATTTATTGAAATTATTATGAAAAGTGTTATGACTAAATTTGAAGGTAATAGGATATATTTTAGTACATAATTTCTGAAAAACAAATGCTTAAAACTGAACACATATACAAATATAAGCATGTTAAATTAATGATCCAATAGTTAAATTTGTTAAAATTATTATGAAAAGTATTATAACCAAATTTGAAGGTAATCAAAAATATTTTGCACATACACTCGCATAATATGTATAAAAATTCCCAAAACCTAACACATATATCCAATCGGACCGTGAACCGGTCCGGTCCATCCATTTAAACCGAAAATTTCAAAAACTGTTGTATTTAGTTCAAACCGGTTTGGACCGGTCGGTCCAACCAATAAACCGATGAACAGGCCGGTCCAACCAATTGAACCGATTCTCTTTTTTTTTTTTTTTTACCTCTTAAATAAGATAATACATTTATAGGGAAAAAAAAAAGCTATACAAATGGAATAAATAATCTATAATAATAGAAAAAATATCATATTTTCTTATAATTTTATTATTTATGTATTTATAGACTTGAATTATACTATATTATTGATCAATTTTATTCTTAAAAATATTATATTTTTAAATTTTAAATAATAATATTACCGGCTCAATTACGGTTCAATTGCAGTTGGACCATTAAACCGCGAACTAGTAAATTTTTCGGTTCAATGTCCGGTCCAGTTTTGAAAACAAAGCCAAATTTAAAGATAATCAGATATGTATTTCTACTTAATCTAGCATAATCTCTATACAAATACTCGAAATATAACCCATTTACAAAGATAGGCATATCAAATTAACAATGCAACCATTAGATTTGTTAAAATTACTAATATATATATATATATATATATATATATAACTAAATTTAAATGTAATCATATATATTTTACTACCTAATCTTGCATAATCATTATAAAAATACCCAAAACCTAATGCATTTACAATGATAGACATATCAAATTAACGATCCAACCGTTAGATTTATTGAATTTGCTAAAAAAATATATATATTATGAGCAAATTTGAAAGTAGTTGGACATGTTTTGCCACATAATCTAACATAATTTCTATATATTAGCTCAAAATATAATATATTTATAAGTAGTTAAAAATTTAGGGACTAATTTGTAAAATTTTTGGGATTATATTTTAAATATTCTAAAATTTAATGACCAATTTATAAATTTTTTTAGCATTTTATAATTTTACAAAATTTAAGGAGCAAATTGTAAGATTTGGGGTCATGTTTTATACATTTAAAAATTTAGAGACCAATTTATAAAATTGTTTAGGGTCATATTATAAATATTTTAGAATTTAGGGATCAATTTACAAATTTTGAGGTCATTTTATAATTATACAAAATTTAAGACCAATTTACAAAATATTTAGGGCCATATTGTAAATATTTAAAAATTTAAAGATAGGTATTAGTTATAAAATATGAATTTTGTCGCTAAAAGTATAGTTAATAGTGACAAAAATTAATATTTTTAGTTAAGAAATGAATTTTCATCGCTAATGATGCATTATTAGCGAGAAAAATTTAGTTAGGAAATGAATTTCATCACTGATTTAGAGACCAATTTATAAAATTGTTTAGGGTCATATTATAAATATTTTAGAATTTAGGGATCAATTTACAAATTTTGAGGTCATTTTAGAATTATACAAAATTTAAGACCAATTTACAAAATATTTAGGGCCATATTGTAAATATTTAAAAATTTAAAGATAGGTATTAGTTAGGAAATATGAATTTTGTCGCTAAAAGTATAGTTAATAGTGACAAAAATTAATATTTTTAGTTAAGAAATGAATTTTCATCGCTAATGATGCATTATTAGCGAGAAAAATTTAGTTAGGAAATGAATTTCATCGCTGATGATACATCATTAATAAGAAAACTTAAATTTTCCTTACTAATACACTTATTTCCTAGCTAAAGTCATCACTTTTAGATAGAAAATAAAAACTTGATAGCCGAAGGTCTTAATCAGTAGCGACAAAAAGTTTTTGTCGTTAAAGAAAAATTTTCCTCGCTAAAGGGTTCTTTTAGCGACAAAACTTTAGCTAGAAAAAAAATTTGTCACCAATGCATCATTTTCTTGTAGTGCCTGCATCATCTACTTAGAAGTCATTATCTATTTTTCCTTTACTCTTCGTCCTGATCTATTATAATTCCTCATCCTTCCCTTGAGCTTCCTTCAATTGTTATAATAATGAGGGTTGAATTGAAATACTATTCATCCTAATCGTCCTTCAATCATAAATGTTTCTAGCTCCGGGGAATGGGCCATTCGAAGGGCTAACATTTTCACCTTTCTATTTAGTACATCTGCCACTACATTTGCCTTGCCCAGATGGCACTTGATGGGGTGTTAAAATTCTTCCAACAATTTTGTCCATCTTTATTGGCGCATATTCAAATCCTTTTGGGCGAATATGTACTCCAAGCTCTTATGGTCAATGAAAACCTCAAACGTTGCTCCATAAAAGTAATGCTTCCATTTCTTTAGTACAAATACAATAATTGGTAGTTCTAAATCATGGGTAGGGTAATTCATTTCATGGGCTTCAATTTTCTTGAAATGTATTCTACCACTCTCTTCTCCGACATTAATACTCCACCCAATCCTTCTTTTATGGTATCAATGTACACTTCATAAGGTTTATCCATTACCAGTAAGTCCAGAACTAGTGATGTACTTAACCTTCATTTTAACTACAAGAAGCATTTCTCACAATCTTCTATCCAAATATAAGGCACTTTCTTTTGAGTTAAGCGAGTTAAAAGTGAAGCAAGTTTTGAAAAGCCTTCAATAAAGCTTCGGTAATATCCAACTAATCCCAAGAAACTTTGCATTTCTATTGGGTTTTTTAGATGTTCCCATTTCATTATAACTTTAACCTTTGCAAGATCCACCATAATCCTTTCCTCAGATACTATGTGCCCTAAAAAGGCCACTTTATCTAACCAAAACTTGCACTTACTGAACTTGGCATAAAGTTTGGCTTCTCAGAGCTTCTTATGCATTTTCGTAAGTTCTCTTCATGCTTTTGTGGATTCTTAAAGTATACCAAAATATCATCAATAAAATTATCTTAAATATAGTTGAAAGACTCGATGCATTAAAGTCATGAATATTGCAAGAGCATTAGTGACTCTAAATGGCATTACAACAAACTTATAAAGCCCATAACGCGTATTAAACCTAGTTTTAGGAATGTCCTCCTCCTTAATCCGAACTTGATAATACCTTTACCTTAAATATAGTTTAGAATAACATCCAGCACCTTACAGTTGATTAAATAACTCATCCACTATTGGTAATGGATACTTATTCATCACCATCAGAGTATTTAATCCTTTGTAATTTATGCACATTTTTAAAGTACCATCTTTCTTTTTTATAAATAGCTTTGGTGCTCTCCAAGGTGACGTACTAGGATGAATAAATCAACAATTCTTGCAATTGTTTCTTCAATTCTTTTAATTATGCATGTGCCATTCGATATGAGGTTCTGGAAATTAGTTCAGCAATCAGCACCAAATCAATGGTAAACTCAACTTCTCTTTCTAAGAGAAATTCTTTTAATTCAACTGGAAAGACGTCCAAATATTCACAAACTACAGGTATATCTTTAGGTTTCCTAGGTTTAGTTGGGTTATTCAAAAGTAGGTTAAATATCCAATATAACCCTTATGCAATAATTTTCGTGCCTTCACTCCCAATATTAAGTATTAACTTTTTCTTACCTTCTCTTCTTAGAATTCTAATATATCTTTCCCTGATTCACAAAATTGAACAAATTTAATTTTACAATTAACTCGAGCATGATTTCGAGATAATCAGTCCATTCCTAAAATAGTATCATAGTCTTCTATGGGTAGACATATAAGATTCCCTTTTAATACCACATCCCTTACTAATGTTTCATATTCCGAATACATTCTTTCACTACTCTTCTGTTTCCCTAAGTGAGTGCTAACTATTATTTATAAGGAACTTTTCTATCCTTAATCCCCATCTTTTGAGCAAAATAGTAAGCAATAAAGGAATGAGTAGAACCTGGGTCTACTAAAATCTTAGCTTCTTTGCCAAAGATAAGAACTTTACCTTTCACAACTGTTGCTACATTGCGATCCACTTTGTCCAAGGCTACCACTTGTGCTTTCATCAATGGTTTACTTACTGATGGTTTAGCGGTAGAAGTTCGAGCTTAATTTTCCCTTATTGGTCTAGGCCTTGGTCTTGTGTAACTTCCCGTCAATTCACTCATGCTGTATGTTGCCTACGGTGTGGGCAATTTATTATTTTGTGTTCCTCCCCTCCACAATTATAATAGCATATAAACTGTTTCCCTATATTAGCCCTCTATTTCTTTGGACATTTTCTCTTCATTTGATATTTAGGTCCTCCAGGTCTTTTATGGTTAGAAGGTCGAAATCCCCCTTTATTTCTTTGTTTAACTTGATCCAAATCTTTCCCTTCAACCCTTGAGGCTATTTCCACTGTTGCACGGTAGCTATATGGTGCCACACTAAGCAAAACTCTTTTAAGCTCAGGACGCAAGCCTTTGACAAAATGGCAGGTTCTGTCAGATTCATCTTGAAGTAAGAGGGGGAAATACTTGGAGAGTCGTATAAACTCTGCAACATGCTTTTTCACAGTTCTTCCTTTCTGCTTGAAATTCTAAAATTCATCCTCTTTCCTTTCTACTATCCAATAAAATATAAATTCCTTTTTGAACTCCTACAATTCAACAAATGTCTACTCTTTTTGTTTCTTCTTAGTGTATACCAATCTCAAGCTTGTCCTTGGAGTTTCAATGTAGCAAATTGCACCTTTCTCTGCTCTGTACAATTCAAAGCCGTGAATATATTTTCTATTTGTTTGATCTATAACTCTACTTCTTACTCTTTATTAGGTTTTCCCAGAATTAAGGGGGATGGAACTTTAAGAATCGCTCTAATTCCTGATTGGCCTCAACCTCCAATCATCTAGTGGGGGTCTCTGTCACACGTTGCAATACTTCCGTCATCTCCTGAAAAGTTTGCATCATAGTATTCTCTAGTGGTTTAGTTAGTATTCTTTCAGCTGAATTATCTGCAGTTTGCTCCCCCAGGTGATGGTGGGTAACGCACTTTAGTGGCATCTGTAAAGGTAGTATATTGCTTAATTATTCTACTATTAATGCCTATCACTAGAATGGTATATGCATAAAAAAAAATCGACATCACGTAGATAGAAAATATAACACACATCTATTTTATAACAAAACATGGTTTGTAGCACACAAAATATGGTACAAGCATATCTACTTCTACTTGCTAACTACACATACTGATAATGTTCACAACATACTACATATACAAGACTCTCTACTTGCTATCACTACTGGACTCAAAAATTGGTGGTCCAGAATCTGAAGATACAAAGTAATACTCAAGCACACCCAACCTATGGCCTCTAGGCCCTCAACCTCCATCCTATCATCATAGTTTGGGTCACCTTCTGCTTCATACTCCACTACAGTATCATCTTCACTATCCAAGGCTTTGACCAAAACAGGGCCAAATTCATTTGCCCACCCAAAAATAGGGTCAAAGTTTGAGGTACCCCCTTGCTGGAGGGTTAGGTTGTGTGCCACCTTGCGTCTAGTAGACGCGAGAACTCCTGTCACTGTCCGGCCTTAATTCGAGGCAGAAAAGGCAATCTCACGTTTCCCTAACTCGAGATTGTTCTTTTTCTTTTTCTTTTTTTAATTTTCAAATATTTTTTGAAAAATGCCTATCCTATTTTTTAAATTTGTAAGTTTTTATTTTTTAAAATAATATTTTAAAATAACACATAATACATTCCATTCCAATTATATAAAATTGTATATAATTAAAAATTATTATTTTAATTTTGATTCTAAGTAAAAAGAATATGTATTTAAGTTTATAATCCCTTTATATTTTAATTGATTTGAAAATGATTTTTTTTTTTTTACTTTTAAGTTAAGTTTAATTTAGAACATATACATTAATATTTGAGATTTATATTTTTTGAAATTAAAATTAAATGATAATATTGAAATAAATTAATAATAATTAAAAATTATTTTAAAATGATCTCTTACAATAAACATACGAGGTTAAATATTTATTGCTGTCAAAATATAAAAACAAAACATAAAATCAAGTACGAGAAAATAAAGAAGATAAATACAATACTCTAAAAAGATCCTATGGATATAATTATTATTATATAATTTTACATTAAACGATGTATTTTTCTTATTATTGAATAATTTATATTGAATGACAATAAAAAAAAACTATACTCAATTTTTTTAAATACAAATTAAATTTGAAATATATTGTTATTACAAGAGATAGATTGGTATTTTTCAAAAATTTTAAGAACTTAAATCTTTTTAAAATAAAAATTAAATAAAAAATTACAAATAAATTAAATCATTAGTGGAATAATTATTTTCAATAATAAACATGTAACATCAAAGAAAAATAATAATTTATATGTGTCAAATCGTCTATGACTTGTTTATATTGATAGTGGTCAAGAATAATAAGTTATCTTGTATGATCTTCAAACCATGCACTTTAAAATTCGAAACTATATATTTCGAATCCCTAAACCTTAAAATCCCGAAACCCTAAAACTCCCACACCCTAAACTCAAAACTCTAAACCCTCCCCCCCACCAAAACCCTAAACTTTAAAACCTCCGAACCTTAAACTTTAAAACCTGAAACCCTGAATTCTAAACTCAAAACCCTAAACTGTAATCATTCTTATTTTTTATGTATTGGCATAATATATCATTTTTTTTCCTTTTAGTTTTACGTTTGTTTGTTGACTGGCTGAGAATATTTCTTTTACTGGTGATCACGTGTGATATATTTTTTGACTAACAAGCTCATAATCATTGTCAGGGACTATTGAAGGATGGAAGCAAGAGGCGTAAAATACCTTTAAATGAGATAAGTCAACCCTTACCATCAAATGGAACTTGGAGGAAGGCCAATATATTTAGAGCTTACAATAAAAAGGAGAAAATATACACATAGGGTTGGTCTTCCATGGATGAACCACTTTGCAAGGTCTGTCATGATCCTTCCAAGTAAGATTGGAGTGTTGACGTTCCTAAGAAAGTAAAGCTTGCCCCATATTCATGGGAATTTCACGTCTTTTCATGTTTTTAAGGAATGACACTGCCAAGAAGCTTGAATTCTTTGAGAATCTCTTCTGCAAGTTGGAATACTATTCAAAATGGTATAGGTTGTGAACTAGCAATAGATACCTTCGTGAGAATGTGGAAGACGACCTCTTGGTTGAAGTTCCTGGCAGTGCATATTCCAGAGCGATTACGACACGAAGTCCAGAGCAAGAACCCTCCTCAAGTTAAAAAGTGGGAGGTGGTATGCCTAAACAATATTTTGACAGCAATTATTAAAAATATTTAACTTCATATGTTTATTGTTAGAGATAATTTTTAATTATTATTAATTTATTTCATAATCTTCGTTTAATTTTAATTTAAAAAATATTAATTTATATGTTCTAAATTAAACTTAACCTAAAAATAAAAATTCATTTTCAAATCAACTAATATATAAATTACTAAAATCAATCTGCCAGGTGCGAGGTGCTTCTTTTTCTTTTTTTAAATTTTAATATATATTTTGAAAAAATGCTTATCCTATGTTTTAAAGTTGTAAATTTTTATTTTTAAAAATAATATTTTAAAAAAACACATAATACATTCGCGATCCAATTATATAAATTTTATATAACTAGAAATTATTAATTTAATTTTGATTTTTATTAAAAAGAATATATATCTAGCTTTATAATTTTTTAATATTTTAATTTGAGCAATTTATATTTTAATTGATTTTTAAATTAATAATTCTTAATTATATAAATTACTCAAAATTTTAATCTCAAATTTTAATTTTTTTTAAATTAATATTTTAAATATTTTAAATTAATATGTTAGTTTAAATATGGGTTGCAATTGCAATTCCAATTGTCAAGTGCAATTGTTTCTTTTTCCCAAGCCCGCGTGGGGGCTTGAGCAATCCCGCTTGGGATTTGTGCTCAAGACCGCGCGGGGGGCTAGTGCAAGCCGCTTGAGGCTTACACATTATATATAAAAACAAATTCAACAAGATTTAAGTTCTCAAATATCTTTAAAATAATTATTCCATTAATGATTTAATTTATTTGTAACATTTTTAGTTTTTATTTAAAAAGATTTAAGTTCTTAACATTTTTGAAAATATACCTATATATCTCTTGTAATATTTACATTTCAAATTAATTTCTCCTACTTGATTTTATGTTTTATTTTTATATTCTAACAGCAATTACTAAAAATATTTAACTTCATATGTTTATTGTTAGAGATAATTTTAAAATATTAATTATTAATTTAATTTCAATACCATCGTTTAATTTTAATTTGTATATAAAAAATGTAAGGACTTAATTTTTTTTAATATCTCATTCAATAGTAATTATTATTTTTTGTTTTATTTGAAAATGAATATAATTTGATAATATTTAAATAATTTAAATTGAGATTTGTTAATTTTATATAAAACATAATTTAAATTTTATATAAAATATATTTAACAATAATTACGTCTATTATTTAATTTTGCCCTACTTCTTATTCAAATTCAATTAACATATAAATTAGTTGAATTAAAATATAAAGGAATTATATAAATTTAGAGACATATTCTTTTATTAAGATCAAATTTAAATTAATAATTTCTAATTATAAATTATTTAATATAATCATATTTGAATGAATGTATTATGTGTTATAAAAATATTATTCTTTTAAAATAAAAATTTATAAAATTTAAAAATAGGATAACCATTTTTAAATCTTTTTAAAAAATATATTAAAATAAAAAACAGCAAGTCTACCCGAAATTGAGGGGCAGCAATAAGAAGTCCTCACGTCTGGCAGATATGAGGTGGCAAAACACCTCATGTTTGCCAAACACGAGGAACCATCTGCAAGAGGATACCTCAAATTTAGCACCTATTTTGGACAGACTAAATGGTTTCTACCCTATTTGGTCAAAACCTCAGTGGAGAAATCATAATCAAAATTACCTCAATCTCTTCTTCTATCTCTTCTTCTAACTCATTGGAAGAAATCATAATCAACTGAGGTTCCTTAGATTCATTTATCACATCTACACGTAGTTCCACATGAGCTTCTACTTCCTCAGGCTCACTAGATGTTTCCTCTGAGCAACTAGATTCTATATGCCTCTTTGATCTGACTCAAGGTCTCAGACCTCCAATAACACTGCAAAAATAACTAGGACTAGGTCCTATCAATGTCTAAACCTTTCTATTCTTTGGGTGAGAACATTTTCCTTTTTCCTATTAGCCGTTATTTGTAGTTTTTTCTTCTATTAGTCTCTTACCTTTGTCATTATCACTAGACATACCTACAAAAGAAATATCATATCAGTTTTTATCTAACCTACATGTCTACATTTATGACTCTGATACCAATTGTAACACTCTTAATTGCATTACATTAACAAGCTTATGAGGATTAGGATGTCGCCTGTCTGAACTACCAGGCAATTGGGACTTTATAACAGATTAAAGCTTAAATAAGTAAACAGAAATATACGATTCCATTAAAGCCGCATACTATTGGGTTTGATATGTACATCTTGAACCGAAATATATACGTAAGTAGTTCTACAGTCTATACATGGTAAAGATACATAACCTTCTCTAAACTAAGAGGAGAGAGTCTAGTGTCACCTATATATGTCTTCAACTTCGGGCCCTAAAAATCACAAAAAAAACACACGTGTGAGTAGTATACCCAGTAGGTCCCGTATGTGTTAGTATTTTTCTTTTTATGAAAAATAGATAAGAGGGTTTTATTGCATTTTTTTTTACTAAAAACAACTCTTTAAGCATTGTAGTTGAAAATCTTGTCAACCAATATTAGAAAAGTTTATGTATATTTGGAAATCATGATTTATTGAAAACCAATGCCCTATATTTAAAGAAAGCAGGTACTTCTTGCATTAGAAGGACAACCAGCATGTAAATTTTAAAAGGCTTCACCTTCGGCTATCATGGTCCTATGGTACCAGAGTTTACCTCTTTAGTACTCAACTGTATCAAGCCAGAACAATAAGTGTCACAAGAACTTTACCTCACATAAGGGGATCTTTCACTTGCCACCATAAGCCCAACGTTCCCAGCCCTGATGTCAATTACTATCGATGTGACAAGTGGTTGAATGCACCAGGTGTCCCCATCTGGTATTCCATAAACAACCGGGATATCATAATTAGCAATTGGCAGGTAAAAATGGCTAGTTAGTGACGGTTAATTTCAATGTCCTGTCGCTCTATTTGAAGTAAGATGAATCCTATAATTGATCAAGTAGCTTAGTGATAATTGTTCATTATATACATATTTTACATATCATTTGTACTTTAAATTCTTGAAAATTTGATATAAATTGCTACTTATCCCCTATTTTCTACTTATTTGATGTAGATTGCAATAATTGGAAATTAAAAGTAAAATCTAGGAGAAAAAGATAGAAAAAAATATTAACTAAAGCCACACGTCACTATGCAAGTCACACTGCATGTTGTCATGCAGCATCTAAGCTTCAGAAGTCAAGATAGTGGAAGTCCACGGTGGTATACCCGTAATCTTCTACGGCACTGTACATCATCAGTGATTCAAAAATAGCAAACATTCTTGGAGTTGACGGTTTTGTGCACCTCAATTGCGATGTCATTGTGCACGATTCCAGCACACAAACAATTCAAATATTATGATGCCATTTGAAGTTGAATCAAGTAAAGGAAAGTTTGTACGGTGACGTGCAGATTCCACTGTGTCATGCAACATCAAAAACTAATCCCTATTCCGTAATTTTTAGGGCTTTTTGAAGGTAAACCTATAAATACTAGTCATTTGAAGCAGAGTCACACGAAATACAACTGAGAGAACTCCTTGGAAACATCAAAGAGAGTTAGGAGAAAAGATCAAGGCAAGATTGGAGAAGAAAATGAGCACCCCAAAGAAGATTCAAAGTAGAAGGATGACATTTGTCTATGAGTTTTCCTTTTCTTCTATTTTGTATATTTGATTTGGGGATGTTAATATTACTTGGATTTAATTGTAATTAAAGAGTTATACCCTAATTGGATTGTGTATTGGACTATTGTTTAGTTTATTGAATTCTATTTAGGTATTCTATCACTTGGCTTTGATTAAATGGATTGATTGATTGTGCTATTCTTTTGTATTGAATTTGAGAAAGGATGTACAAGATGGATACCTATTTATATTGATTTAAAAGATTTGTTTTCCCTTGATGAACTTGAGAAAGGATTTGAGGGATTAGAACTTTTTGATAGATAAGGTTGTTGGGTCACCTAGAGATAGGGATTTGATACCTTTTGGCTTGAGATTTGGGGATCTTCGATTTATATGCATCCTTAGGTTTGATTTATATGATAGAAATATCCAAAGGTTGGGCTCAAATATAAGAAACTCATTACTTGAGAAAAAAAGTGAGTTTTATAATATTGGGGGACCCTTGCCAATGCTTGAATTTGAATTCAATTAATAAAGTGATATTTGATACATGATCATTATTTAGAAGAATTCACTTTCATTACATGTCTAATCTCCTTTTCTTACTTGTATCTTAATCTTATGATCTTCTAAACTCTTCCTTGCGATTGGGTTGGTGTATTCTTGTTGTACTTGTGACATCCCACCCTAAATGCCCCTAGAAATGGGGAAAATATATGGACCATATAGTATGAGTATTTTTGCATATAGACATATCTGGCATGGCATGAATGAATTTATTTGAGTATGATTGTGGAAGAATTGTTGTGCTTTGGAATGTTTATGAAATAAGGATGGATAGAATACTCTAGTATTAAATTTATTAATTGGGGAATAACACACACACACACACACATACATACATACATACATAAAAGAAAATGTAGCTAACTCTAAATTGTGTGCTCAATTATTGTGTAGCGTTTAATTAAAATAATTTAGGTAATTATTTACTAGTTGTTAAATAATTGCATATGTATATATATTTATAATATATTTGTATATTTTCTATATATTTGTTAAATTCTCATTAAATGTTTACTTTATTTATTTACTTATGTATTAATTTATAAAATATTTAAATATTAGTCTTGCAAGACTTTTCTCTTATTTTATTTTATTTTATTTTATTTGGAGAGAAATTGAATTTCTTTAAATTAAATATTTATTCTAACTAGGAGAATATTTTGAGAGAATCACTAAGCTTCTAGAAGCCTAGTAGCCACCAGTTATGGGAAGGCAAAAAGGGACAACCTAATTCTTGTGTATTTGGGAAATTATCTTGAAGGGATTTATTAATTTCTAATCCTTTAATGTTTAGGAAAATCTTGGGGAATATTCTATCCTATTTCTACTCCATTGTGTGGCCACCTAGCCCTCTAAACCCCCTAGGATTATGATTACTTAGTTAAATGAAGCTTTTTATTAATTAAAACCTAGAGCAAATAGGATTTTTCCATAAATTCCTCTTTTTCCCTTAAATTCCTAAATCTAATATAATTCCTTAATAAAAATGTAGCTAAATTAGATTTTTGGGAGACCTAAATACCCTAGCAGTCGTCACTCTCTCTCTATCCCTCTCCCTAGCATGAAATCCCTCCCTTTTGGTGCCAAAATTAATTGCTTCAATTGCTTATGGAAAATTCTGCACAAGCTACATAGTTGAAGCAACAACTTGGAGTGAAAGCTTAGAAATTTAGGTGGAAACAAGGGTTAGAAAACACCTTCTACCCCTCCCAAGAGTGATCAAATTAGTGTGAGAAGAGGTAAGGATCCAAACTATTCTCTTTATTAATTTTCTTCATGTCATCGATACAGACCAACATTAGGATTTTTGTTGAATAAATTGGCAATATATTTTTCTAGACCAAGAACGATTATGCATGTGTGTCTAAAGATCAAACCTACTTAACTCTTGGTAAATGAGGCGTCTCTCCAAGGATTGACACCAAAGGAAATACTTTTTTATCTTAAATAACTATTTTTACAAAAGCTGAAATTTTTCCTAAGGAAAAGATAATTTCTTGATGTATTCTTGGGTAATCTTGATGTGTTTGATGTTAGAACTGCTAATGTTAATTTGGGTTCATTGTATATTTGTGATTTCTTGGGTTAACAAGTCTAAGAGATTGATTTCTTTAAGGAAATGATAAACTTGATGCTTGCTGAAATTTCTAAAAAATATATTATAGTAGCTTGATTTAGTTCAAAATAAATTAGCAATATAATTTATTATTGTAGAGCCTTTCGATGTTGGCTCCTAGACATGTAAAGGAAGTTATTTATGTTAATAATTATGCAAAAAATCCCTAGTTTTAAGCCCAGCAATTTTCGAAAACCCTTAAGGGACAGAGTGCCCTGTTTCTGCTGTACTGTCAGATGGATGCCATTATTTTGTATGATAAATTCTGAATTTGAGAAACATTAAACATAGAAAATGTAGCTTTATATGTGTAGATGCTACCTGTAAAAGTTCAGAATTTTCTGATATAGGATTTAAAAGTTACGAATTTTTCTTTAACACTAGTCTGTTCTAGATAGAATGCAATAGTAGAGAAAATAATTTTTTTGAGCCTGTTTTAACTCTGATTTTCATTTAGGACAACTAAATCCTATTTTAAATGCATTAAGGTTTATCTTTGTAAAATTGGAGGTCAATCTGAGATGTTTTTCTATGTATTATATACTTAGGAATGAAGAGAAAACTTGCTAAAAAATGTATTCAGCATAAGAATTTCTAAGGAAACTCCCTATTATTAATTTGTTTCCTTTTTTAGGTGTAATCATTATAAGTAGTGACACTGGAGATGTAGTAAAGATTTAGATAATGATTTATTTGAAACCTTATTGGTTATCTATGAATACTGAATAGGGAATTAATTATATAAGGAACATGATTTCCTAAAATACTAGGATTAGGTTGTGACTAATTTATTTTATGACTTGTAAACTTGGAAGGAGGGTAAGAATAGGAATTCACTCTGTGGGATTAAGAAATTAATTTTCTATACCAAAATAAGTTCTTGCATTAAAATTGTTTGTAAAATATAGTAATTGCAATATTGTCAAGTGTTACGATTTGCCATTGGAAACATAGGTTTTGTATTAAAATGTTCAACATGGGTAGTTTTCTTACTCTATTGCCACTTATGCATTGATTTCTTAAACAAAAGGGATTTCAAAATAATTCATTTGACTTTTGCACTAGATAATTTAATCAAAGTTTACCAAGTTTTGCTGGATATTTTTTTTAATTACTACTTGATGCTAATGAGTTTTCTTAATGCAAAACGTTGAGTACTCAATAAGGATAGGCTTCTAGCACTAGCCTAATAAGGAGCGAACTAGCTTTCCAGTAGATGGCCACCTCCAAGAGGTGAACTCATTTCTGATTAGACAATAATGGTAGGGAGTCAAGCCAATCTGAACTAGCAACCAGTTCCAAGTAGGACTGTATTTCTCTGGAATGGACAACTTGTAAATTAGAGGCGTTTAGGAGAAGGAAGCATATCCCCACCTGTGGGCCCACCATACTGTGATGCAAGATTTCATAGTATAGGGTTATGATGTAGGGTTTCATGACTCAGGATTATGATGCAAGGTTTCATAGTCCACTTTATTATTGAGTGGTTGATTTCCTTGAAATAAAGTTATCTATTAAGATTGCAAAATGAAAATGCCACTCTTGTGTTTAAAACTGTTGATTATAATTGCAATTGCGCTTTTGGTATTTCAAAATGCATATCACGAAACTATTTCAAATGAACACTTTCATAGAGAAGACTTATTGGGAAATTTATTTTTCACATTATTTGCGCATGTTTTTAGGTCGTGAGCACTACTGACAAGGTCCGGGCTAGAGTTCAAGATCTTGTACTTTACATTTTAGTTATTTTGCTTAGAGAAAATATTCTGTCAAACTTTGTTTTGAGAACTCTATATAAGTTTTACTCTAGCTGTATATTGTTTAAGTTTTTGTTTGAGGCATCATTTGGATGAGTTATTTATTTATCTCATTACAAAAACCCTTGTCCTTTGAACCGGGCGACACCTACGCCCTTTTTTGGATTTGTAGATAGTAGGGTGTTACAGTACTCCTAATTTATAGTTAGTTATACTTAGTAGTAGCTAGTAGGAGTAAAACAGAGTATATGGAATGCAAGTTTAGTGGTAGCAGAAACATAGCTCAGAGTGTAACTTTGGAAGGTAGAGATATACCGTTAGCTGATTGTTTGCGTTATCTAGGATCTATTATTCAGAAAGACGGAGAGCTCGATAGTGACGTTGCACATCGAGTTAAGGTGGGTTGGTTGAAATGGAGGAGTGCGACTGGTATTCTTTGTGATCGTAATGCACCGTTGAATTTAAAGGGAAAGTTTTACAAGGCAGTCGTACAACCTGCTTTGTTATATGGTACGGAATGTTGGGCAGCTAAAAGGTGTCATATTCAAAAAATGAAAGTAACTGAGATGCGTATGTTACGGTGGATGTGTGGATATACTAGGAAGGATAGAGTTAGAAATGAGATCATTAGGGAAAAGGTGGGTGTGGCATCTATTGATGAAAAGATGAGAGAAAGTCGTCTACATTGGTTTGGACACATTCAGAGAAGACCGATTTATGCTCCTGTTAGGGCGATGGAGAGAGTGAGGCAGGATAAGTTAGACAGAGGAAAAGGTAGAGGTAGGCCTAAAACGACATGGATAGAGGTAATTAAGAGAGATATGTCTTTGTTAGATTTGGATGAAAGTATGACGTTCGATAGAAGAAAGTGGCGAGAGAGGATTCATATGGATGACCACACGTTGCCTGACATTGGTTCATGTAGCCGACCCCAAGTTACTTATGATTAAGGCTTAGTTTATTGTTGTTGTTGTATACTTAGTAGTAGCTAGTAACTAATTTCCTTACTTTAGTTGATTGAAGAATGAAACAAAGATAGAAGTAGGGGTAGTTGATACAATTCCTAGGGATTCTTTGATACTTACCAACTAAAATCTATGTTACATGATGGATATAATTACCCAAATGTGTATGTATTTGAGTTAAATTAGTATGTTAAATTAAAATTTGATTGAATCTTGGATACAATTCTATAGCATACTAGTATATGCACAAATGCACACATAACACTTGGGGTCATCTACCTCTAACATAATCTAGTATAAGGAGAAAAGCCTCTGCTAAGTACTCAATCTCTTCACTGATATAGAATATCATATTCGAGCATAAGAAAAATTATTTTTGGGGCCTAAATATCGTTTTCCAAATATTTGTCCTATTTTTTGTAACAATTCCCAAGGTTCATTAAGCATAAGAAGTAACATGCCTTTCATATAATGCATGAGATGCTTTGAAAGCAATTAGGCAAAATATCATACGATTGTATAGCATTTAGTAAGAAAGCATTCGTATTGTGAACATATACTTTATAAAGGAAAAGAATTCATAATTGTTCATAACTTGATGTATAAAGATGAGACACTTGCAATTATAAAGATTTAATAAAGATGGATTTATAAAATGTGCAAGAGTCTAAAACCAATTAAGTAAAATGTTCCTGTTTAATTTTAGCGGGAAAAATACCAAGCTAGAATAAAATTTGGAAAGCTAATGGACTCATTAACCATCCAAGAATCTTGAATCAATTGAGTAAAAGCTCACTTTTAAACACGACGGAAAAGCACAGTAAAAATAAAGCTAAAAACCCACAAGGACTCACCTTATTTAGCCAATGCTAATATGTACATTGTCATAAGTTTAAAAGTTCCTCGAGTCGTGTTCACATACAATAACGAGGCATTTCTAAAATAATGTTCAACTCTAATAATTAAGAATTATATTATATAATAAGGATATATAGTGTATCAAATACTCATAAAACCTATATCCTTCTCTCCTTAATATTAAAGACTTAAAGAAGATTCAATTTCCCAAGGTTCCTAACCATTGATGAGCCCAAAATATATTAACACAACTAGTATTCTCCATTAAAGAAAAACAAGTAGCCAACTTGCACATTGTGGCAACTTTCTATTTTAACTTTATAACTTCTGCTATACTACTCCAATTGAAGCTAAATTTGTCCCAAAATATCCTTAAGACATTTATCTATAAGTTTCTATTCACAAGGATGTTATATCCTTAGCCATTTAGTTCAGTTTCCAATACAAACAATCAACTTTCATTAACAAGCAAAACAAGACCATACAAGGGTGAAATGTTACTTAGGTCATTCCCACAAATTCTCCAACAAAATCTATCATGTCTAATCCTTTCAAAACTTTGTTTAACATTTAAATTAAGGTATTACAGCCTGCTTATTGCATCAGCAATTCCCAACCATCTCAAACAACATACATCTTCCCAAGAACATCAAAATAGAATTTTCTTTATCTTTATTATAGCAACTTTGATCTTCTCTATTATTATGATGTTCTTAGTATCCAAAACTCGATAAACTCCACTCCAAGATTCTCTTAACATACCAGGACATGGTTAAAAGTTCAACCATCTCAATTAAATAGAAGTCCACAATTTACCAAATAAAATCATTTAGTTTGCTCTTTTCCAATAATATATAGCTTTATCTTATCTTCCTCTCATAAACTCTTTACTATGTTTTTCTTAGATCAATTCTCAACAATTTGCCACTTCAAACACATCAAATAGAGTTACAAATCACAACAAAAACTTCCTCTTAGCCGCCGGTGATCACTATTACATAAACAACAATTCCACCATAACTTCCTTTCAAGAGTACATGAATTTAAGCACCAAAATTCATATGAAAATAATCCTTGTCTTGTATAAAATAACTTTAATTCTAGAAGAAAATGTCTTAACTACTTGATGAAGCAAGATTCAAGCCTGAAAGTTATCTCTTCTTTCTTCCCTTTTCTTCTCTCTTCCTTTCAGTGTCTCTCTCTCTCTCTCTCTTTCTTGGTTTCCTTTTTCTTCTTCCTTCTTCCCTTTTTATCTTGCTTCACTTATGACGTGGCAATTTTAGAAGAGTTTAGAAGTTATGGGAAATTGATGGAAGAAGATAGGTGTAGAAAGCTTCTCCATCTTTATAAAGTCTAATGGGCTTTTTACTTATGACTTAAATATCTAAAGGTTCATTAAGTAAGGTGGGCTACCACATAATTAATATAATTGGCCCTTTAATATCTCCTCTCTCTTTCTTTAAAGGGGCCATACTTAGTGGGCCCCTCTCTCTTGATTTTCTTACTAAAAATCGATATACCTATGTATAACTACATGTCTTACTAAAAATCAATATACCTACATATAGCTATATTTCTCATCAAATAATTCTTATATTTTAATAATTACTCAAGGAGGGGTATTACATGATTGGTAATTACCAATTGTAATTTTGGTTAATAACTCAGTTGGAAATTACCAACTAAAATTTTAGTATTGGTAATTTATTTAAAAATAAAAATTTAATACAAAAAATTAAAATTTGCTATGTGGTGCCCAATTTCAGATTTGGCATGTAACCCGTAAGCAAAGGCCAACATTAATTGAAAAAATATTTTGTCACATGCACACTACTAATTTCAAATCCATGACTTTTGAATTGTTTTGCATAGTACCTTCCATTGTGCTAGCTGCTTAGTTGCATTAATGTTTGCTATTATTTGTATATATTTTTTCAATCAATTAAAATAATACTACATTATATATATATATATATATATATATATATACACACACACACACACACACACACACACACACACATATATATATATATATAGAGAGAGAGAGAGAGAAGCATATATTATGCACACATAAGTAGTAAATATTGAATTCTTTCTATTTGAATTCTCATATCATTCATAATTATTTACTCAATATCAAAATAAGAATGTATTTTGATCGAATTGGTTAGATTTCTTCATTTACTAAAGTGCATATCTCATTTTAGAAGAAAATTATATTTTCATAATTTTTAGTTAGTATAATTTTTTAAATATATATCCAACTCATTTATAAACTCTCTTATTTCATCTAAAACTATCTTTATAGATATATAATTCAAAACAAATAGAAATATATAATTATAATTATAATTTGAAATTTTTGTTTTTTTACAAATAATATTTAGTAATAACATCAATTATATATATTTTGAAATTGAACTAATAAATTGAAATAAATTTTAAAATAGAATTCAATTTCAAACATACATTATTTGCCAAATTCAAGTTAATAAAATACTTAAATCTATATTTATCTATACATATTAGACTTTAAGACTAAGTACTTTGACCAATATATTAAATTAGTTTGGATTTTATTTGGAAAATTAAAATTTTAGTACGCGATACATATTTTTTAGTGTAGAAAATATTATTAACAAAGTCTACAATCAATTAAGTTTTAATTAAAATTCTAATCACTAAAACTACACATATGGGTAAGTATACCCATCATATAGTATATGGAATAGCAAGTATTGAATCCACGAGAACTTAGACTCCCATTTTACTTTACTCAAATTTTTATTATTTAGCTAATAAAATAAGAAGAGATAAATAAAATATTAACCTAATATACTAGAGAAAAGGTCAAGTCACACAAGAAAAGTCAGAAGGATAATCAAGGAATGAGAATAAGGAGAAAAGACATGTAAATATATAGAAATCCTTGAATACAAATAATGATTAACTAGCTATGCTCTCAATTAATTATTATCTTGGCATCATGAAGGATTAAAGTAGACCAACTTCGTTTGCTATCCATGGAATCACTATCTTATAATTAAATCGGTGAATATATTCTATCTCAACCAATTTGCCCAAAAGATGCACTAGAATCAATCCTCACACAAATCCATATATTCTTTCAATTAATTATTATCTATTCTCTCAATTAATTATTATCTTGGCGTCGTGAAGGATTAAAATAGACCCACTCCGTTTGCTATCCATGGAATCACTATCTTATAATTAAATCGGTAAATATATTCTATCTCAACTAATTTGGCCAAAAGATGCATTAAAATCAATCATTACACAAATTCCTATATTCTAGGTGATTTAAGGTATAAAATTAGCCAATGAATCTATATTCTAGAAATCATCAACTAATCTTTGATTACCGAATTTCCTGACAATTAACCCATTTTTCAAGCAAATTAAGAGATAATAAATATGAAATAAATTAAATTGAAACTACTATCAACCCTTTTTGTAAGCAAGTCAACAAGAAGAATCAATCAATCAATTCCTTAATTAAAACAAGTAGTCAAATACAAAAAATAATAAGTAATTGATCAAATAATTAAGATCAATAAAAAAATCATGAATCCAAAAGAACATCCTCTAAAGATAATTAAAATATTAATCTCAAATTGTTAATAAATTATAAAGAAGAAAAAAAGAAACCGCTCATAGATAAGTAAGCATTCTTCTTCTTCCTTGAAACCTTCGTGAGCAACCTCTTCGTCTTCTCCAAGAATTCTCCTTGATCCTTTTAAATCTTAGTATTTCTCTAAAAGTTTTCTAAAGATATTACATTGAAGAATTGAAAACTATTTTGTACAATGTTATTCTCTTATATTTATAGGAGTTCTAATTGCCAAAAAGTGCCTGCAAGAGTCATTTTCGTGGTTGAAAGAGTTTCCAAAAGAATCCAACTGAAATTGCCAAAATCTATATGGAAAAGGGAACCTGCTGCCTTAATCTCATTGGGCTGGCGTCAGCTCAGCCCCTTATGGCCGGCACTGGCCGTGCTCTAGTTGGCCTCGTCGTGCTCTATTTTTTTACCGATTTTTCCCTTGTTTCAGCCTAAGGGCGGCGCTACACAACCGATGCACTGCAACGGCCTTGATTTTTTCGTATTTTTTACTCAATTCTGTACAAAAACTCCAAAATACCTTTCCAAAGGCAAAATATCAAATATAAAAGAATATGACTAGTTATTACATCAAATGTATCACAAATTATTCTCAAATAACTAGAAAATTATTGATGAATTTAGTCCCCATCAATACATAATTTAATTTCAAATTTAAGACCATTTTTATAATGGAACATTATTTTAAATAATGAATTAAAAATAGTTATTATTTATCTTGAAATTTTTATTTAAAGTTTAATACTTTTGTTATAAAAAAAAAAAAAAAACTTCCCCTTCTATGTAAATTATTAAGAATGGAATAAGTCGGTTAATAAATATTTTTATACTAAATTACCAACTAAATAGGTTACTAATTTTGTTGGAAAAATTTTCCAATTATGTTACCAATTGATTACCAACCGAAATTGCTGCTAAGAAAAAGAAATCAATTGGTAATTAGTCGGTATATATAATTTTTACTAAATTACCAACAAATTACAAATTAAATAAATTACCAATTGATAATTGTTAGTAGGCAATTAGTTGGTAAAATTTGTCTAATTAAGTTATCAATTAACTGCCAACTATACTTATTATCAACAGAATAATTTAGTTGGTAATCAACTAGCAAATTCTTTTCCCGCTAATTTATCAACATATTAACAATTAAATATGTTACTAGCTATGAACTTCGATTATTGATATGTTGATAAATATCTTCCTACCTAATTACCAATTGATTACCAATATATTACCAGCCAACCTTATCCAGTTAATAACCAATCGAAAGATTTTCAAATTTATTCTTTTTTATTTTATTCATAATTTGTTAGTAATTAGTTGGTAATTATCAACCAACTATAATTGGTTGGTAATAGCAAATTTTTAAGTATTGTTTGCTTGGTTTTAAAATTCTAAATTGAAACTATTGATTTGATTCAACAAATAGATAAAACCAAACCAAATCAAAATATAAATACCCATTGCTATTGGTGCCTCCAAAGTTATTTTAATCTAGACGTCTTATCTATTATGCTTCATTGTAAGAAATGGCAAGGGTTAGTACATAAAATAAAAAATTTGAAGTATGGAGTTTAAATTTTGAAATTTAAGGTTTGAATTTGAAATTTTAGTTTATTATAATTCATTGGAAACTTAGCCTACTTGGTCCCTAAATTTTGAGGCTTGTATATTTTCGTCCTTAATGATTTTTTTCCACTATTATAGTTCTTAATGAAACTATAACCTACTAAGTGGTGTCCAACTCTTTTTCAATGTAAACTCCAATAAGAAGAAGTCATTTTCATTGCACATGATTTTTTTTAAAGGAAAAATAGGCATATTAGTTGATCACATGCAATTAGAGTGATTTTTTTTTTTTTTTTTGCCACAAAGAGAGTTAGGAACTACTTGATAGGCTATAATTTCATTAGAGACCATAGTGGTAGAAAAACCATTAAAAATGAAAACATTACATGCCACAAACTTTAGGAATCAAATATGCTAATTTCTCTAATTCATTTTCATATTATGTTTTTGTTATATTTTATTCTAAATATAAAATGATAAAAAAAAATGATTAGATAAGCATGTAACATATTCATTTTTCAAGTTTAAACAATTTTCATTTTACTTAAATGCATAATAGGATTTCAATATATGTAGAAATAAGAACAAGGTCAAGATGGGTTGGAGATTAGAAATCTTGAACCCCTGCCTCTCCAATATCCTAGTATTGTTGGATTGTATGCCCTCTTAGACTAGGTTTCTGATGTAAAATCGAATATTTTAATAAAAGAATTTATTTTCAGAAATTGTTTGTGAATTTACTTTTTGTTTGTGCACAATTTTCGTTCGGAACAGACCCATTGTGTTTAAATAAGTGATCCATGTGCATAGTGGTCTTTCACAGTAAGGTATAGATCACGAGTTATTTAACATATAAATATTTGTTCTTAACCTATTGATGAGATTGAGAATCTCATCATGTTTAGGTTATTATGTTATGAATTCTAAATGGAGAATAGCTTACCTTTAGCCAGTGAGTAGTCCACTCACTTCATGACATAAGCGTATTTCGAATACGTAGGACAGGACCTGTAGTAGTGGTTTCTAAAAGTACTATATGATAGAAACCTAGACTACTACCGCAACAGCGTGGACTAGTACTCTACGACTTGAGTATGAGTTGGTGGTCTGACGAAACTAGAAGCATATGCTTTGATATGCTATAGTTGAGGTTCTATAGTAGAACCAATATACTTGTGTATTAGGTATATGTAACTAGTTAGTTAAGATAGACTTATATAAGATAGTTTCTACACTATATCGCCCCTTGTGGTTGTCCGAATGGTCTAAAATGTCCAAGGCCCTGAGAAACATGACTCGGATGTGTGCTTTAGGGTAGTTCCCTTGGAAAGTGAAAACATTCCAGGAAGTCGTGGATCATTGGACTAGAAGCCTAAGGATGGTAGATGTCATTTAGAGGGGTGTTAGTACACTTCTTCCTCTCTAAATGTACGGCGATGTGTAGAGGGGTATTTTAGTCATTTCACCTGTAGGTCGGAAACTTTGCTAATGCAGCATTGTCCTTGGGGTCAATATTTTCTTATGGTGATATTAGGAAATATTTAAAATGCAAAATACAGCTATTTATATAGTAGGGGTATTTTGGTCATTTTAGCGACCAATGCGATGTGTCTTTTTTGTCCTCGAAATAGCCCGTAAGTCCTAACTAATTTTGAGTTGAGGAATTAGTCTCAGTTCAAGAGGATTTTATTTTATTTTATTTTATTCAAGATGTCTAATTTATTATTAGATTGGAATAAAATAAATAAATAAAAATAGGAGGTGAGAAAAATTAATTATCTGGTTTAATTGGTTAATTAATTATTTAGGGCCTAGGTCCAGTATGAATAATTAGGAAATTAATCTGGGCTTAAACTAGGGGAAATAATTAATGTTTAATTATTTATTGGGTTATTTATATAAGCCCAAGAAATAAATAATTGAAGATTAATTATTTCGGTTCATTTGGGCTCAATTAATTATTTATTGGGTTATTTATATAAGCCCAGAAAATAAATAATTAATGTTTATTATTTTGGGCCTTTTGGGTCTAAGAAAAATAATAAATATTATTTCGGCCCAATAGCTTGGACCGTAGGGTTTTTTCTAGATACGGTTCAGATGAGTTTAGGGTTAAGCCAAACTTATTCTCAGGATAACGTCCGGGTGTTTGAAATATAATATCTCGAGGATATGTTTATCAAATAATCAGAGACCTAGTTTTGGCTGACCAATAAACAAGTCTCTGAAGAAAGAAAAACCCTAATCTCCCTAACAATAACAAGGATCACGCAGCTCTCTCTCTCTCTCACGTCTCCTCACCTCTGTTTGTTCTCCTTGGAGCTTTGCTGACCAATAGCAAGAGAACCAAGGAGACTTGAAACCGTTCTTCTTCACCGTTGTGTTCACCGACTAGAGGTTGGGCAGTGGCATATTCTGAGAGCTGAAAGGCTTGGTGTTCATGCGAACAAGGCGAAGTAGGAGGCTAGCGGGTTTTCAACCGGAAGCTTCTTCAAGTGGGCAAGGCGAAGCGATTCCTATTATTCAATCCACTCATATTCAACCTAATAGGTTTAAAGCGCGCAAAGGTATGATCTTAATGCTTCCATGCGGCCTTTAAGGCTTGCGTTTTTTTTTCCTCTATTTTTTTTTTTCGTTCAAGCATGCTCCTCTATTTCTGCCCTTCAGGTATGTCCCTATCCTTTCTTCGCAATGGAAGGAGGTGGGGATCCCATCCCCAATCTGCTAGAAACAAAGATCATCTATGGCTCGACCCTTCCCTGGGTGGGGAAGTTGAGGGCTAACGAGTTAAGAAGGAAAAAATAATTTCTCGAATTGGACCTAAAAATTTAAATAAGCATGAATTATATTAGAAATACAACACTCACAATTTGAGAATCTAAAATTCACAATAAAAATAATAAAATACTAAAATATAACCCCAAGAAGCAACAAATAAAATATAACTAATTACAACATCAATTTAATAAAACATAATAAATTATGAAAATTAATAAAAATTTGATAATTTAAGTCTCTAAATATAATTTTGCATATTTTAAGATGTAAAAAATTATAAAATAAAATATGAAAATGTAATTACTCCCCTCCCCTGGAGGTTAAGTAAAGGGATAAGAATGAGAGAACCTTAAGGTTAATGATTTTGGACCTTTGACTCTCAATTTATTAATTATAGAGAAAGGTTAAGCGCGAGAATCTAAAACAAGAAATGTTTAGTTTATCGAGAAGAGAGTTTTCGTGAAATAAAAAATTTAAGAGAAACCTTGACTTTGCACGAGATCTGGACGAGTTAAGCATGAGGCAAAAAACACAAGATTACTCTACATAAAACGTAGATCATAACAAAATTTTCAAGGTGTGAGTGATTCATAAAGTTAATCGTAGTTAATTTAATATTAATCGAAGTTAAGAGACCTAATGCAATTTATTTAGTTCTTTGACAACTAATTAACCCTAATCCAAACTTAGAAAGGCTTCATCATTGGTTAACCACATGGTAATAGAGAGAACAATGAAAGATATGGGTTAACTAGGGTTAATTAGGACTGATAAACCTTGGGGGTGAATAAGATTTATAGCAAACAAAAAAATAAATTTTTAAAGATTTTCTAAAATCTAAAAAGAACCCGAAAGTTGGTGAGTTTCAACAGAGAAGCTTTTCGGTCCATATTTAAATGCAATTAGGGATTTTTTAAAGTTCTACCGAAAGATGAGAATTAAACTATGTCTAAGAAGGTAAATAGTAGATCAGCTTCAGATTCTTACTTCAACATAAATATGTCAAACCAAATCAGTAAATGCAGATAGAGTTGCTATGTTTTCTAGTCAGATGAATAGTGAAATTTCAGTCAACGAGTTCAAAATAAATACAAGAGAATAGACCCCATCATGCTATGTTTGAGACTATGCAGCAATATATGGCTTTTATAGGAGTTCTCCCATCATGCTGCCATTTTTTAGGTGTCCTCACCATCATATTCATCACTCTGTTTAGGCACTTTTCTGTTTTCGACAATTTTGAATGGAACAAATGGTCCTTTTTCAATAGATTCCATAACTCAAAATTAATTGAGCATACATAGCTTCATTCTATTTTTCCAGAATATATAGTTACTTCCATTGAATAATGGTGGTATGTTTATTGAAGACCACTCAATATATGGTAGGGACGAAGTATTTGCTATATGGATCTTTCCTACAAGGTTGTTAGGCTAAAAATAATGTAAACTAACGCTCTGATACCAATTGGTAACCCTTAGGGGTGAATAAGGTTTATGGCAATATATATATATATATATATATATATATATATATATATATTTAAAGATTTTCTAAAATCTAGAAAGAACCCAAAAGTTGGTGAGTTTCAATAGAGAAGCTTTTCTGTCTAGATTTAAATGCAGTCGCAGATCTTTCAAAGTTCTACCGAAAGATGAGAATTAAACTATGTCCAAGAAGATAAATAGTAGATCAGCTACGGATTCTTACTTCAACATAAATATGTCAAACCAAATTAGTAAATGCAAATAGAGTTGCTATGTTTTCTAGTAAGATGAATAGTGAAATTTCAATCAACGAGTTCAAAATAAATGCAAGAGAATGGACTCAAAGATTTATAGTGGTCCGATTCTCAAATGATCTACATCTACTACTTTAAACACCTACTTAAGGATTTCAACTTAGCCACTAAAACCTTTTTTTCCAAATCAATGGTGGTAGGCAATACCAATTTTACAATAGAGGGTCACCACACTTGGTTTTACTCCCAATCTTTATATACCTCAACAATCAAGGCTCACCCCAACTAGGATTTACTTCCTTAACCTTGACATAATTTAGATTAATGAAAGAATACAGATTTAGCTCACAGATTGAGCGAATGTACACCAAATAAAGTAGCTTTACCTTTTTACCTTTTAGAATAATGGATCTCACTTTGAAGCGTAATGTAGATGAGGGATTCTTGTTTTTCAAGTGTCTTTAGATGTTTATGAAAGTGTTAGTGCAAATCTCTTACTGAAAATCGTGTTTAAGTGGCTTTTATAGGGGTAGAAATCAAAGCCACAGTGGCTAGTTGCTACTATTAGTTTTTGCTGGATTTTAGACTCACAGAGTAAAAAAATTGTGTGTCCAAAAAGTGCATCCAAAACATTATTTTGTACCATGAAGAATATTCTGAACAGCTTTCAGTTTTGGCATTTTGGAAACAAGCTTTGGAGGGGCGTTTTGGATTCAGAGATTTGTTCAAAAACGATTCTACCAAAGTCTCAAAAATATTTTTTTTCTAAAATTATTTTTACAGAAAAAACATGGATAAGAAGAATACCCTCTTTTTGAAATGGTTTTGAGTGCTTCAATATGAATAAATTGAACTTAAAGTAAAGAAGCATAAGAAATACAAATGATATCTTAACCATAATTTTCAAGTTTATAATTCTTCAAAAGTCTTCATGATATACAATTTCTTTAGGTAGGATTTAACTTGATCAATCCTTCTGGTACTTCATCATCTATAAGTTTCTTAGCAATCCTTTTTGTAAAACTTGAGGAACCGTGGTTAAACATGTCATAATCCAAAAGGCCTATCATATACAAATCACACATGTTAATCCACATCAATATTTGTCATTTATCAAAACATAAAAAAAAAAAAAAACCCTTTGGGCTAACAAGGACTTAATATGGGTGTTAAAAAATGAAGTTTGAGTAGTTTGTGTGAAATAATCCTCTAGTTTAGTATGCAACCAACCCTATGACACCTAATGGTAATTACGGGTGCTTAAGTCAAGGTTAATTGAGGTTAATAAGGTTGAATAACGATTTATATATTAAATAAGATTAATTAAATTGAGTAGAGATTAAGGGAAATTAAGTGAAATTAGCTATTTTGTTGTTAATTAATTTTAGCACTTGAATAGACATTTAAGCCCAAAACTGGGGCATGAGAAAGGGCCAAAATGTCCTCTTTATACCTCTGATGCTAGAGTATTCTATGTTCTATTAGATGTTATATGATTTAGATGAAAATAAAATTTTAAAAAAAAGGCAAAAAAGAGAAAGAAGTTGTCGAGAGCAAGGGGGAAAGAAAGAAGAAAACTTTCTGCCATCTTCAAGCTCTGATTTTACTCATTTAATCTAGTAAGATCAATCTTCCTTGAACAAATGATGTTCCTAGTATGATTTGGATTCATTTGATATAAGTTTTGATGGCTAAGAATTCAAAAACATGAAAAGAAGTTGTGAACTAAAATTGTGATTGTATGTTGTGGGGTTTTGAGTGCAACGAAACACATAGAAATTAAAGGAAGCAAAACTTCCACTATAAAGAACAAAAGCAGGCAAATTGGTACATTTTGGAATGTAGGGCTGTTTAGGCATATGTGAGAGACTTAAAATGAAGGGAACCTTAAAAAACCCTTATTTAGGCCTTAAACAAGGTCTAGGAAGATTTAAATATGATCAATATGTAGACAAATTCAAAGAAACAACTTATGTGAGTTGTGATCACAAAAAGGTGAAAACAGGAATTATGTTTTGCTCAACTGAAAGGTGCAAGCTATTTTGGTTCATTATGGCCAAATGAATGGTTGCCCCAAGAAACTAAATCTACTTCAACCCTTTAATGTTAGGAATAGAATGGTATAGGTTTTATGGGGTATTTATTGCACAAATGACCTTACTAAAACTACTTAAGACATTATTAGTGAAATTATGTTTTGCATCATTCCTTGTAACAACCTCACATTGAATGATTTACAACTTTCATTCATATACATTTTGAATCTTGATGTCTTTCTAAGGGTAGGATGATTGAAGACCAATTTTGGAGTAGTTTTGAAATAGAACAAGGTTATAGAAAACATTAGAAGAATGGAAGTTTTATAGAAATTGATATAGTTTGAATACTTAAAGTTCTATGTTATATATTTAAGAGGTTTAAGTATTAAGTCAAGGGAATGAAATGGAGCTTTATTGTAGGTGAACCCAATCTAAGGATCCCATAAGCTCATGGAGACATATACGTAGTTAATGAATAACCAAATTGAGTCCCTCTATTTTGTAAATGTTTGCCTAAAGTAATACTTTGTCATGTTTGGACATGATCATGTCCCATCTTGGCTCATCAAATTTTAGACGTTTATAAATCCCTTGAATCCTTTCTTTTCTCAAGAAAATATTATTAGCCTAAACGTGCTTCAATATTAGTTGACAAAATATTCCATGGCAATTGCCCACTTGCTTTCAAATCACCCAATGCACCTTTTAAGATGTGTTTTACTTTTCTCCAACCAATGAACTTTGGAACTAACCATTTTAGATCATACGACAAAAGTTTAGAAAGCAGTATTCAAGCCCCAAAAATGATTTTCTTACACTTGGAGATGCATATGTGTATCAGTTAAGACATTGAGTACTCCACAAGGGCGTTTCTCTCTATACAAACTTGCGTTATAGATAGATGATCTCAAGTAACCTAATCAATTGTGGGATTCATCTTACTCTAAATAGGGTGACAGGACATCAAAATTAGCATCCCTAGCTAGCTCTTTAAGCCTGACATTTGCTTACATATGATTCTAAGTTGTTCACAGATACTAGATGGGGATACTTAGTGTGTTCTACTCTTTGCTACCCAATGGTGATTGACATCAGGATTGGGGACCCTGGACTTATAGTGGCAAGTAAAATATCTAAAAAATGAGGTAAGGTGCATTAGAGCCCTTATCACTCCGGCAAAACATGGCTGAGTGTTAAAGTTTGAAACTTTAGCATGAAACACCATTAATAGCCAAAGGTAGAGTCCATTTCAGGCTTTGCATACAGGTCATCCTTCTATTGAGAGAAGAGATTGCTTTCTTTAAACCAAGTGACATTATTTTAAATTATAAAAATTTGAAAGAACACTGGAATGCATTTATATTCATAGTCCTTTGTGAAAATTACATTTCTGTATGTGTTTATTTTTCTAACATTAAAACACAAGCACAAACGAGACTCTTTGAGTACAAACTCACACGTTATTTTTCTTTCTTTTGTAAGATTTGGATCGGAGAGCAAATACTAGTGAATAGAACCTATCTTCTTTTGGTTTTACTTATTCTAGATTTATGAAAGTTTCATTTTGCTAAGGTTGTAATACTATAAATCCATATGTATATTAAGTCTAATTTCATTTTGAGTTACATGTATCAAAACAGAACTTCTGTGCACATTTTATGGAATCATACAACAATGCCTATTTCTTTTAAGTTTACAAATTGTTATAAAGACCCCTTGTCTAAAGCTCAGGCAGGGTGACATCCAGTTATTACAGGATATACAGCTCTTAAAAAATAGGGGTGTTATAGAAAATCATTTACTTTTATATAATAAAACATTTCTTATGCTTTATCTGGAAAATAAAATGTAAAATCTTTTTCATAAAAATTCAAATTCAACCTAAAAAATACATCTTTTACAAATAAATTGTTATTATTTATCTTTTAGAGAAATTCTATACACGTGCGCACGCACACACACACTCGCTAGGGAATCCCTAGAGTACTCCCTAAGTTGAGCCTCCAATTTAAGTGGAGAAATTGTTACTCCTTAATATATCCTAAATAATTAAGTGATAATAAGAATTTATTTATCAAGTACACTGAAATAAATAAGTATTTAATAATAATTATATCAAATATACTTAATTGAATAAATACTTAATCAAGTTAAATAAGCACAAGCGTATTTGATAAAGTTAAAGTTTGAATACTAAAGTATGAATATTTAAGTATAGGATTCTAAAATTTAAAGTATTATGATTGAATTTTAAAGTTAGAGCTTGAAGAGTGAATTAATTATAATTCGTTTTTATAATGTATTTTACTACAATTTGAATAAAATAAAAAAATTATAATTAGATAGGTATATAACATATTCAAATCTCAAATTTAAGTAACTTTCATTTCTGATGGTACTGTCAAGGAATTATACTTCCACCAAAACAAAATTGATAAAATGCCAATTTGATCCTTGTTTAGTAAACAATCATTCATGCTATTTCTTTCTCCTCTTCCCATCTTCTTCTTGCAATAAAATTTTCTCTCATCTATGCTTCCTCACCTCTAAAATCCAATAGTTTAACTATTAATGTTGTCATCTTTGACTCTCTCATCTATCTTCCTTTTCCATGTCTTCTCATTTTTTTCAACTTTCTTCTCTCCCTCTTTAGTTATTTCTCTATAGCTATATCTCTGTGGGATTTCTTCATACGCTAGTTCCTAGCATGGCAACGTAATGGTTGTCAATATTGGTGTAATGTCAAAGACTGCAATATTTTAGTATTATTTGCAAAACCATAGGCTACAATATATTTTGGAAGGTCAAAACAATTGAAGCGGTATGAATATATTTTTCATTATAGTTGTTGATGATGTTGTTTTGGTGGCCAATAGCAAAGGTGTTATAAAAACGAGTCTAACTAGAAATTCTAATCTAATCATAAAAATAAAATTTGCTCATTAAGAGTTGAATGTTCAATCCAAATTGATTTATCTTGAAGCCTCAAATTGATGAAGATAGGGATGACTACGTTAGGCAATTAAACATTGTAAAAAAATAGAAATGAAGATAAAAAATGGAAGAACAAAATGAAAAAGGCGGCAATAGTGGGCAACTTCCTATTTGGGCTTTTGTGTATTGGGAGTGGGGAAGGAGAGACAAGTGTTAATAGGAAAAAGAATGGAAGATTATAGGAAAGAAAAGCCAGGAGTTCAAAAATGACTTTGACTGGAAAAGGAAAAAATTGACATTTTATCAAATTTTACGTTGGCAATACCTTGGGTTGTGTACTATTCAGGTTAAGTTAGGGGTGGCCCTAGTTCTTGAACCTGCTGTTGTTGGTTCACAATTGACGGTTAACTATTGGCCATTTTGGCTAACCTTAACTTTAATCCCCAATCTCAATTTTGGTGGTTGAACTAAATCGGCAGTTGGCGGGTAAGATTATGATTGGCAAATTGGACAACTATAGATTTTTTTTTTTTTGAATTTTTAAAAAACTTTTTTAGGATGTAAAAAATATAAAAATGAATCAAAAATAGTTAGAAACATAAGATATGACAATAATGAGCTTGAAATTAATTTTAGCTTTCTAAATTAAGTTGCATATATATTTATATATATATATATATATATATATCATCTTAAGGTGTAAAGGAATCAAAACTCTCATAGTTCTCTTACCTTTTAATCATTTCTTACCTTAATCTTAATGATTATCACTTTCATTTGTACTTGTAGTTTCTTCAGTATCCACATCCAAAAATTCATTGATATTCAGCCACACATTTTTTTGTTCATGAATTTCGGCTTTAGTCCAATCATCTAAGCATAATTGAATTTCAACAATCGTAGTGCTATTGTGGAGCAATTTCTGTTTAAAATATTTTCTCCAGTACTGAAAGCTTGTTCTACCATAACAATTGAAATGAGAATAGTAAGAATCTTTTTTGTCATTAGTGCTATAATAGGGGACTTATTCCCATTCTTGACCCACCACTTTAAGATATCAAATGTTTCACCTATAACACTCTACTCTAGTCGCACATAGGTTACAGGGAGGAAGCATTCATTGGGCATGTGTATATGTGCATGTAGGTGTGAATTATCAGTATCTCATGAGCTTGCAATTTTGTGTTTGATTGCTAAGTGAATATTTGAAATTCTCTTGAGCGTGTGATACTTTTAATTTTATAATTTAGTGAGGTATATAACTGTCGAGAATTATTATTTTGATTATTGTGATATGAAATAACTTGTGTGGATGGAAATTATGGTTCCTAGATTTTGAAAGGTTTCTTCGTGTATTTTCTTAAAATACAAACCCTATAGTAGAATTTTGTTTAAGATGTGAAGTTGGGTTTATTTTGAGAATTTAAATAAAATAAAATGATGGCTGGAATTTTTGAAAACCCTACTTTCCTAAATTTCCTCCTTGTATATCTAAAAGGATCCAAAAATAATCTTCTCCACTTTTAGATCATCTTATCTCTATAATTTTTGTGCTTTAGTTATCCTAGGAAATCAAGGAACCAATCTTTTCCTAATTTTTATCTTTGCAGCCACCTTTAAGAATTCAAATTCCTACAGTTTCTCTTAGTTTCCTTCTTTTGGCCGTCCTTCCTGGTTTTCTAGTTCCTATAGATTTGCTAGTAATTTGTCAAGAAAATCTTGGTTGATCATCTTCCTGTTTCTTCTCCTATCAACTGCCACCTCTAGAGTTGATAACATTCAAGTCTAATCCTTTTCCTTGTGGGAAAAATCTTAAAAGAATCTTCCCCTTAATTTTCCTCCTCACCCTTGACTACCTCTTCTAATTTCCCAACACCATGATCATTTCCCTCTTTTCCAACAAACCTTAATAGTGTGATCAAGGTAATGCAAGGTTGGATTTTATTTTCAAAAAAATCATAAAAAGAAATTAAAATCATGGCTAGGAATTGAATATTGAATTCCCTAGAACTTCTCCTATTTTCCCTCACTTTGGCCACCATTCTTACTCCTGACAAGCTCATGATTTTTTCTCTTTCCCTTGGTAAGCAAATCCTAAACCTAGACAACTTCTTTACCCTAATTACCAAATTAGTTATCATTCACAATCTTTCTTCCTTAAACACATGGTTGTCTCTCTTCTCTTAAACAAAACCTAGCCCTAGAATTTTTCTTGGACGACACACACATATATAGCACTTAAGTTCCTTAGCTATTCTTAGCTTTTTTTAAGAGTTCCAATGAATAATCTGAGGAGAGAAGGTACTCATCATCCTAGGACTAAACATTAGTTGTTTTTTCCAAGAGATATTCGAAAAATTCACCCTTTTTTCTTCCTTCCAACATGCTACCACCCTTAGGTAAGACAATTGTAATTTTCGGCCCTACTATGATTAGTTGTGCTATAACTTGCTTTAGGGTGACACGAATTTTGATGATCTGAGTTATTTCTTGATTCAAAAGAGGTTTATATGAAAGAAGTCATCTTTTACCTTAAATAAACTTATCTTAGAAATATGAAATTTTCACAGCTTTTATATGTGTGTTCTTGAATGATTCTTTTATGGATCTGCAAAGAGGATAAGCTTCCTTGATTTTTCCACTCTCTTAGATATGCTACGAGTTAATCTCTTGAGAAAATGAATCCAAAAACCCTTTTCATGATGCATGAAAGTCATATGTACATTATGGAAATTTTGTTATTATATGGTATGTCAAGATTAGGGTTTAAGAAAGTGCATCAAATTAATTGTTATTAAAGGGTCTTTATGAAGCTTGTTTTTATACATATTTATGTTATTTTTCATATAGGAAAGTATGCTAGAAACTACTAATTTAAATTGCAAAAAAGTTTACAAAACGGAGATATCAAGAAGACTGATTTTTTAGTATTTGTTATATTATATTTTGAGTCTATTTTGTGACCCATATTATGCAAGAATTTGAAGGGCTGTAAGGGTGAAAACACAGTATGGAATGTGTACTTTTAGACTGGAAAATTTAGTATAAAACTAAGTTCAAAATCTGAAGCTTTTAATTTTTAAGCATGGTGCTATTCCTATGATAGAATTTGAGCAATTTGCAAATAGAAATTTTTACAACTTATGTGGATATTATTTGTTGGGTTTTCTAATTGTATTTTATCCCTTATATATTAACTTTGTGTCTTGACATTTGAGGTCATTTAGGTAAGGACATATAGGGGGTTTTTTCCTCAAAAACTGAAGACTGTGTATGTTGGAATTCTATGAGCAGCTTGGTACTTATTTGTAAAGTTATTATACTTTAATTTTTTTTTTTCATAGACTAGGTTAGTAGATGATTTGTATACTAAGTTGGGAATGTTATAAGGCCTTTAAGACTGAATATTTGTGTACAAATTTGTTACCTTAGGAGCTATTTATCTATTATAAGGTAACAATGTTAATGCATAATATATAGGCAAAATCTCCAATTTAGTCCCTTAACAATTATTTTCTATTAGTTATGGTCCTCTTTTTTTTTCATCTTTTTAAATCCCCTAAATATTTTTTTACATCTCAGTCGGTCCTTTCGTTAGTGACACCGTTAAGTAACAATTTTTTGTAAGGGTAAATTTGGTATTTCACTGTACTATCTTCACTAAGTCAAAAAGCAGAAGAATATTCAAGAAAAGGCTCTAAATTTTGGAGTTCTTGATTGGAAGCGTTTGGAGAAATGGAGGTACAATAAACGCATGCCAGCAAGTAGTCAAAGAAAAGCATCATTGAGTAGTAATTCCTCATCTACGGCAAATATGACACCTTCATTTTCAAAAAATTTTCGGGGAAAACTATCCTCAGCTGAGTTGTATCTCAGATCAGCTCATGAAGAGGACTATTTTAGGGCAGGAGAAAACTACTTCAGTGAGGACTATTTCAGGGCAAGAAATTGACATCTCTCAGAAGGTGAAGTCTTCTGGTAGGAGTTGCCCTGAGATGGATAAGGTGAAGAGCATTAGGATCAAGGTAGATCAAAATAGTCCAGCCATGATGCAAACATAAATTTTGTCCTCAAGCCAGATTAAACAGACCTTACCGTCTACATTTCCAATTACAGATCAATGTAAAGAAGAAAGGATAACAAAAGGTGATGAAACCTATCCTTGTCCCAAATATGCTGCTGATGAACCAGAGCCAATTGTACTCCTCGTACCGAAACTTCCTCCCAAAAGGAAAAAAATTAGAATATGTTGTTGAACTCAATGTTGCTGAATAAGTCATGGATCTAAAGAAAAAAGTTGTAGCTTTTGTTACAATTGCTGAGATGAAATCCATCTACAGCCTATATGAAATGCTCAGGGAATCTGTTCTATATATTGTCGATGTTAGAAAAGGGGATAAAGGCCCACCTGAGGTTTTGCCTAACAGGGAAATTGCTGCCATGATTGTTAAAGACCCAGCAACAAAACTCAATGTTGGAGAGCCAAAAGAAGCAAGTGACAACAAAGAAGGGTTGGTACAGTGTTCAACGGGTGATATTAGAGTAGAAAAAGAGAACTTCAATATTACAATAGCGATTCTTCCTGGGGGTGTTCATAGTTCACCAATGGTGGCACACCTTCACCGTTAATCGATCGACGGAAATTTGGTGGATTGTGTGATTGTGAAGGGTGGGATATTGGTTGCAAACTAAGAGTTCTCACTGATAAGGGCAAAGAAAGCAATTGTTCAACAATAGCCATGAATTCCTCTGCTCTTGAATATATTGATCTTTTCAACCTGGTATACTATCATGCTTCACTACAGGTAGCCTTCTCCTTTATATATATCTTTTTGAAGTGCATCAAACATTAATTGTTAAGGGACTAAAATAATACAGTGAAGTACCAGATTTATCGTTACAAAAAATGGCAAATTAACGGTGTTACTGACTTAAGGATCGATTGAGATGTAAAAAAATATTTAAGGGATCTAAAAATATGAAAAAAAAAAAGTAAGGACCATAACTGATAGAAAATAATTGTTAAGGGACCAAATTAGAGATTTTGCCTAATATATATTTGGAAAATTTGAAAATTTGGGTTTAAGCTTTAATGTTTGAGATGAGTAAGATAGAATTTGAAATTGATTTATGAAATCTTCTTAGCAGACATTGGAGGATTCTAAAGGCAAAGACCAATACATTAAACTAAACTTACATACTGAGTTTGAAACAAGGTAAGTTTCCCTTACATTTATGAAATATTTGAGCATAAGTTATTTTATAAAAAGTTTCTAAATTTTTCAACCGTGAATTAGGAGCCAAGTATCAAACTTTGTACTATATTTTGTACACTCAAATTATGAATTTAAGTTCATGAATGTATTTTTAAAAATCATGACATGACTCATATGTGGCCCTTTATTTATGAACTCTTGCATTATAAATGTTGATTTTGATAATCATGCCTTTTGAAAATCTTTGTATGATTTGAATAAATTGTTTGTAAATGTATTAAGTTAGCTTTGTAAGAAGCCTACCATGGGAGTTTTGTGAAATTCGAAGAATGAAAGCATTGAGCACTCAATAAAGGTAAGGCTATATGCACTAGTTTGTGTTAGACTATAGGTGTCTTCCAGTAGATTGGCCATCAAACGAAGGCTACTCCTTCCCATGCAGGGTGCCAGTGCTTGGTGGTTGAGCTAGTCTTAAGCTTGCGATAAGGTTTTAGAGGAACCAATGGCTAGACGTAGGATAACTGGATTGGAATTAATAAAAGAAGAAGGAGAATCTCACTTGATAAGATATATACTTACCAAGTATTAGGGGTCATATGTTTCACGAAAGTTAGAACCATCTTTATACTCTTTCATCACATGGCTGAAAAGATCGTGGTAATAAATCAGAGTTAAAAAAAATAACACAATGGAAGTCTTTAAAATTTTTTACCTTTTCTTTTTAGCTTAACCGTGGATTGCTTAGGTTGTATTTGAATAGTAGATTGTTGAACTTCTTGTGTTCTTCTTGAAGACTCTGGCTTTTATCTAGCCAGTCTTCTACTTCATCACATAAAGCTCCAACCTTTGATCTTTTGAGGTATAACCTACCTAATACTAACTTGAGAAAGCCTAGTGTTACGATTAAAAGGTTTTTTCTTGACTCACTGCTACAAAGGATAATCAAGAACACCTTTCTCTTTAATTCCTATTAACTAGAAATCAAGAGAAAACTGCATACTCTAGAAAGTTTCAACCTTTCCTATAGTAGAAAGAGAGAAGGGATGCGGCCAACATGAAGAACAAGGAGCTTAGGGTTTTTTCGGTTAACTGAAAAACAATGTTCGTTAAAATCTCACAAATCCCTGAATGATATAAATGAAATTTATATCAAACAAAACTAGTCAGCTAGGGCTCAACCAAAGCCCTAGATGTTCAAGCCCTTTCATGGCCGGCTAGCCCTAGCCCTAGTGGGCTAGGGTTTGCTCCTTAGATTTTGGTCCAAGTTATTGAGTTAGACTATTAATTATTTATTTAATCTTGGACCAGAACAAGTCCAAAATCAATAACTAAATATCCCAAATGAACTAGGTTTTTCCTTTAAGCATTTTTATGGTTTAGGCTTGGGCTAACTTTAATTATCCAACATGGGCTCAAGCCTTGAATAATTAATTAACCTATAAACTAGACTATTAATTAATTCTCTCTTTGACCTTTTATTTTATTTTAGCCCAATAGGCTGACTAATAAAATAAAACCCATCTTTACAAGACCATATCTTTAGCCCAAAAATAACTAAACTTTACGGGTTTACCTCAAGGACCAAAAAACATATCGTCCTTGACTACTAAAATAACTAAAATATTCATGCTATACAAATAGTTGTATTTTACATTTTAAGTATTTTCTAATATCACCATAAGAAAATATTGACTTCAAGGATAATGTTGCGTTTAGCAATATCTCTAACCTATAAGTATAATGACTAAAATATCATTTATATAACACCCATTATTGATATAGGAAAAATGTATTAACACATCTCTCAATAACATCTACCATTCTTAGATATCTCGTCTAATAACCCTTCACTTCCAGTATATACTCACTTATTCTTAGGAGCTATTTAAACACATACAATACTATGTCACATTCCCAGAGTCTTGAACTATTTAGATTATCTTGGATAGTCACAAGGGGGCAATTTCTCCATTTAGGAGCATAGAAGCTATTTTATATGAATCTGTCTTAACTTTCTAGTCATATATATCCAACATACAATTATATTAGTCCTACAATAGAACCTCACCTGTAGAATATAAAAGTATATGCTCCCAACTTTGCCAGACCATCAAATCATACTCAAGCCATATGGTATTAATCCATACTGTAATAGTAGTTTGGGTTTTTTCCATTTTAATACTTTTATAAAACGCTATTATGGATCCAGTTCTGCATATTCTAAATACATTTATACCATGAAGTAAGAAATTTACTCACTGACTAATGGTAAGTCATTCCCTACCCAAAATCCATAGTATAATAACATTTGTCATGATAGGATTCCCATTCTCATCAATTGATTAAGAACTACAGTTTATGTGTTAAGTAACTCATGATCTATACTTTACTGAGAAAGCTTCCATTCACATATATCACTTACTTAAACGCAGTAAGTCTTATCTAATATAAATCGTGCTTAAAAATTAAAGTAAAGAATACAATCATTTTTTAGAATAAAACTTTATTTATTACATTGAATTTACATCAGATACATAGTTTGGAGGACATACATTCTAACAATGACAAGGGTCATATGCTTCACCAGTGTGAGAACTACCTCTATACCCCACAATATAAATTTGGTTACTATTGGTGCTCCACAGACACATATAGTTTTTTTTTTTTTTAATCTGATATCTACGAATCTCTTGAATTGGTTCATCATAGGAATTTTCCAAGGATATCTTGGACATTTTATTTAAAGCTCAGTGTATCTGTTTACTGTTAAATATTTTTCAAACAAAATGTTTTGCACTCACTTCACACCATAAGCATTCATAAGAGCCCTTTTAAATATGGAATTTTTTTTTTTTTTTTTTTGCTAAGGCATGTTTTACTCACTTGAGTACTTCAAAACTTCGCTTCTACATGCATCATGAATAATCTTTTGCTTAGACATAAGCACACATAGGGACTTGCTAAGATTTATTTCTCACACCATTTTAAACCATAATTTTCAGGGAGTATTAGATTCTGACAAAGTTGGAAGTTCGTAACTTGAATTTTATGTTTTATGATGCTCCAATGTTTATCTTTTAGACTCTTAGTTTTGGAATGTTTATTTTATTTGAGGATTTTTTTGTATAAGTTTTAAGCCTTGTAATAATTCTTGATTAGCTTTTCTTTTAAATTATAAGTTTGCTTTTGCATTTTCATTATAAAGACTCCTTGTCTAGTGGATAGGGGTGACGATCCCCGACCCATTTCGGGTTATATAGGTAGGTGAGGTGTTACATCACCAATTTCATTTTACTTCAAATCACAATTTAGATATAATTTAAGTTCCGCCATGGAACTTGAAGATCCTCTCAATCATTTTAACCTTTCTAACATAAGAAGCCTTGTTTGTTAATTCTGCAAGATCCGGATATCAAAACTTCAATAATTTGAGTTGTTTGAACAATTAAACCATATCTTCTAGAATATTCATGATATAACTTACAAAGAATATTCCTTACATTAGCTATTATATAAGAAATATTATGAGAGAATCTAAGATCTTGAGTACTACTATCAGCATCATTATCATCATCATCTTCAGAAAATAAACTTCATAATAACAAGTAAAATAATCTTTTAACCATCAATTCTCATACGTGGATTAAGAACACTAGCAATTAAATTAAAATAAGGCATTTTTAAATAATATTTTGACCATTTAGCTTTCATAATATTAATAAAATGAGATAAAGGCTATCATTAGAATATTCATTAAAAATACTACTAACATTAATACATTCTTGAATAACTAAATGTGAAGTGTGATTGTAAATACTAGCTAAACTATAAGTAGCATCATTAAAAGTTTTTTAAATATTTAAAATATCCTCACAAGCAATCCATTATTGAGAAAATCAATGTATTCCAACAACTTTATTTGCAAAAGAAGCACACATAAGTTCTTTATATGGAAAATATGTATTTAATAATTCATATATTTAATTCCATCTATTTGGGGCATCCCTTGAAAATTGTTTTGGTTTAACACAATTATATTCACAACATTTGCTCTCTTTTTTTAATAGAAGCCCTAGACCATAAATAAGAAAAAGTGACTTTACTGATTAAATATAAAGATCAAGACTTAGACTAGTAACTGAGGCAATATTTGCAGGAGTATTATCAAAAGAAATTGAAAAAAAAAATCACTAAACTATATTCTTATAAAATAATAATTAATAGTTGACAAATGTTCTCAGTAAATTGTGGATCATCAAAGCCCCCATAAGCGAGTAATTATTTTTAATATTCTATTAATTATCTATCCAATGACATGTAACACCTATATAAGAATGACTTTGCCAATGATCACTTCAAATATTACTACATAAAGAAACTTTACTAGGCAAATCTAAAAAAAAAAAAAAATTAAGCTAATTGTTTCTTAATTCCCTATGTAATGTTTTAAGTGTATGTATAAGGGTAGTATAGAAAACACGTTTTACAGTAAGATTTAAAGTATTTTGACAATATTTATTAAAACGTAAATTTTATCTAAAAATAAATGCAAGATGTTCTACCGCTGCCATTCTAGCTAATTCTTCTCTTTGCAATTTTTCAAAAATATTTAAAAAACTAACAGAAGAAGGAGTACAAGTAACAGTAAAGTACTCGGTAATTTATTATTCTTTGGCAACCAAAGAGTACTCTTGAGGATGATGCCTTCTTAGATATTGAGAGAGTATAATATAACCCATTCCTAACTTAAATACATACAATTTAAAAGTAACAATGCAATAATTATACTTAAATTTCATTTCACCAGAAGACATTGTTGTAATGGTGAAATACTTAGTGAACATATCAACTTTCCTTTTTCATGCTTTCTTTATTGTAGTCTCAGTTTCAATCTCGATTTGTGCTTCACTTGGATATTGAACACTTTCTTGAGTATTAATGTAAGGATGTTATTGTTGAGTTTTAACTTCTTCACTAACTTGTACTAGTTGGTTAGTTATTGGAGGAGAAAACATCGCTAAATTTTTTTTGATTAAAATTAGCTCTGATTGAAAATTTAGATCATAGCTAGCACTTATTTTTTTCCTTACCTTAGAGTTGCTTGGATGAGACATTATTTTTTTAAAAAAAATAAAAAAAAGTAAATATAATAATGATATATTATAAATTAAAATTGAGAATTGAGAAAGAATTGAGAGTTGAGAAAAGTGTGAAAAATGAGGGGTAGATTGAGGGACATATTTATAGAGGGAGGAAGAAAGGACAAGAAAAAAGCACAAGAACAATGGCCAAAAAATTGGCCGTTGCATGTAACAATCTAATTTGTAGCCGTTGTTGCTTGCCATATGCAATGGCCCATTATGATAGGCCACTACTATAGGCCCTTTATATTTTTAATATTTTTTAATTTTTTATACATTATCATGCGTTAGCATCAAATGCTAAAACGTGTTTAGAAAAAAATTTAAAAAATAATTGTTGGAAAAAGCTCCACCCACAACTAAACCATTAACCATAGTTCTGATTAATGATCTGAACCATGTGTTGGAAATATACTCTTAAAGATTAAAAAAAATTCTAAAGATATTTATTTTGGAATAATAAAAGTATTCTTTTTTATTAAGTTTGTTTTTGCATTTTTCATGTATGCAGGTCCAAGTTGTGCTTCATAGTAAGGTGCAAGTCATAGTTACTTACACATGCAAGTAAAAGAGTTCTTGGTCAATGGATAAAATTGAGTATTTCATCAAAATTTAGATTATTACACTATAGTTTCTAGGTGAGGAATGGTTTTTCTTTAACTAGTAAATAGTCCTCTCATACCAATAGTGTAAATGTATTTGAAATACATAAAATTGGACCACGTAATAGTAGTCTTTATAAAAGTACTATAATAAATAAAGATCAGACTATAACTCATACTGTGTGGACTAATACTCTATAATTTGAGTATAAGTTAGTGGTATAGTGAGACTTAATGTATATACTTTGATCTACTATAGGTGAGATTTATGCTATGAGATCAATACCCTTGTATGTTAGGCATATATCTTTAGTTTAATCAAGACGGGCTTATACAATAGAACTTCTACACCTTTCTTTATAAAAAGAGTTATCACCACCTTTACGATGCTCTAAGATAATCTTTGAGAATTCAGAGTCCTAGGAAATGATTAAGAGTAATACTTTAAGACTTACTCCTTTTAAATAAGTGGTTATACTCTTAGAGGTCATAAATTATGGATTAGATGTCAAAGAATGATAGATGTCATTGAGAAATGTGATAATACCAATCAATCTTATCTCAATGATGAGTGTTACATAGAGGAGTATTTTCGTTAATACACTTGTAGATCAAAGATAATACTAATGCAATATTATCTTCAGGATCAATATCTTCATATGGTAATGAATGAATATATTTAAAATACAAAATGTAACTATTTATTTAGCAAGGGGCATTTTGATTTTTTTAGCAGCCAAAGATAATATGTCTTTTAGTCCTCAAGGAAATTCTAGAAACCCAAATGGCTATTTTGGTTATTTCACAGGTTAGCCCTAAGGGCGGTCTCCTGCGTTTTGACTTATAACAAATAATGATAAGGACTAACACATGTGATCTACTTGTTATAGGGCATGTTTGACCTCAGGTCTTCCAAGACGTTCAAATAGGATTTCTAAGCAACTCTTGAAACTATAGAATCCGAAAATAGAAAATCAAGAAGAAGATCAAGCTTGAAAGATTGCAAATCAAAAGAATCTGTTATAGAAGAACCTTAGACTAGGAATTATTGTTAAGGTATCTCTCTGTGTAAATTCCTATGTCTTCTTTACCTTTTAATTTAGATTAATTCCACCAAGAAGCACTAAAACAAAAGATTTCAAAGTTTTAAAATCCTTAGAATTTTGGATTGAGCGTTTTGGGTGACCCTACATCCAGAAGTTACGTCCAAAACTCTATGAACAGTATTAAATCGATTCTGCCTGAAAAAGTGCCAATTTGGACTTACCTTTTAGATGCACCATTATCCGAAACATGAGTCCAAAATACTGGTAAATCTGACAACAAAAAGTAGTCATTTTATAGCCGTTGGTATTTTACTTTATGTCTCTATATAAGGCTTTTAAACTCGATTTGAAAGTAGATTTTTGTCCGATCCTTCTAAGAAACACTCTTGCTCTATAGAAAACAAAATTTTCCTTTTTCAAAGTGCTTCAAAGTGAAATCAAATTATGTCTTAAAGATAAAAGTGTTTGTGCTTGTTCTTGGTGCGCATCTGCTCAAAAAAGTGTGCTATTTTAGTTCCATTTATCTTCAATCATCTTTATGTACCAAGGTTGTGGTGTAAAACCCATTTGGGGTAAACCTTGATTTGTTGGTTGATTGAGAAGTTTTGGAAAATCAAGTGTAGTGATCCTCTCTCGTATATGATACAGATTTATTCCATTTAGTTGGGTAAATGAAATCTGATTGAAAATCCTTAAGTGTGAGCTTAAGGTAGTGGATGTAGATCTTGGTAGATCGAACCACTATACATTCCGTGTCACATTTCTCTGCATTTACTCTCAGCATTTATTTTTTAAAAAACCTGCAAACTGTCCCTGCTCGAAATTTCTTAGTTTCTTAAAGAAATCTTTAAAGGTGTTCACCAACCCATTTTCAATATAACATTAATTGTATCGTACATCTTATCTCTATCTGAATCTAGATATTTCTCACAGTCACTTTGAATAGCTCTCTCTCTGTTGCAAGTGTAGTTGGTCAAAAACATTGAAGAACATTTCTACTCTGCAAAACAGATTTCTTAAAAATTTTAGTTTGCCAAAAACCTTATTCACCCCTCCTCTAAGATTTTTCAACACAAATTATTTGGATTGTTTGAGAAATAAGAGATTTTTTTTTTTTTTATCTTAGGAATTCCAATAGGCTAGAATAATTAATTAAGTTCAAAATTTATTCATATGCTAGATTAATTAATTAAGTCTGAGAAGTCTAATTTAATATATGAGTTCAAATAAAATAAATAAGGATTGGCCTAATAATTATATTAGGTTATGTATTTATTATTTTAAACTTTGGTTAAATAAAAAGTCAAGATAAAATAGTAAATAAAGTGGGCTAAATTTTTATTATTTTGTATTTAATAAAAAATTAAGACAAATAACAAAAAGGCCCAGTTAGTGAAGAACAACCCTAACCCATTTTAAACTAGGTAGTTGGCCATGAGAATTTATATAATCTGGCTAGGATAATGCAAGCAAGCTAGTTGCCACTCTTGTTCTCTTTCTCTCATTTCTTTCTCAAAAAAATAATCATAACCTACTTTCACTAGTAGGGTAATTTGTGAGGTAGAGAGAATATTTTGGAAGGTCAAATGCTTCAATATTGTACGTGTTTCATGTGTAGGAGTAGACGTTTAGCAGGTCTTCCAGTTAGTACTATTTCAAAAGTTACAGTTCAGATGAGTTTCAGATAACCTACTGAACGACAAAATCCAGTTATTATCACAGTTTTTTTAATCCTAGAATAAAAAATAAACATGTGATCTTAAACTCTGATTTATTTTAATTTTTCACTGTGCTTGTGTAATACTTGATCTTACACTGTAAATCGTGATTAACAGTTTTTTAATCGTTGACCACGGTTCTAGTTCCCATTCAACCAAAAAATTTCAGAACCACAGCCACCCCAACTTGAATTTTTGAAATAAACCGAACTGAATATTGCTATTACGTATGACTTTTAACTATTTTAGTTTGATTTTTATATTTATCCGGCTAAGACCAAATTGAACCAAAAAATCAAAATAAATATATATTAATTATTTTAAAAATAATTTAATAAGAAAAGAAAAAAATATATAACTTAAAATTAGAAACCCAAAAAGACTTTTGTTTAGTGGTCTTCATGATTCTTCTTCTACCACCACCTCACTTTTCCAAAGTTTGGATTTCATCCACCCTATCTGCCTACCGGTGACCATCCGACTCTCCCCTCCTTATTAGAACCATTGCTACCTTAGGAAAGAACAAAAAGAGTAGTATGTGTTGTGGCCTTTGTTCTCTTCTTCTCTTCATCTATTCTCTTTTTCTCCTAAAGAATAGAATCAAAAGTATAGGCAGATGAAAATAGGGGGTGGGTATAGGGGGAGGAACATTTGTGGATGGTGTTAGAAGATGGTTTCAAAGAAGGGGTGCTTCAACTTCTTCTACATTAGTTACTTCCACTACTAGCACAATAAGAATAATTTTGATTTTGATTTATCTGGGCTTAAGCTCATTAATATTTCTAGGTGTGTTAGTTTTTCGGTCTCCTACATCACAATGGATCATCATAAGATGGTCTTTCAACTCCTTTCTTGTTTTTATTGTCAGATAATATCTAGGTTCCAATCAAGCTAATCCCTTCTTTTATTTTGAATATTATGCTCTAGTCTATCAAGATTATTTTTTATTATCTGATGTGCTTGATATGTATTCAAGTCTTGGAATGAGATTTGCATTAGGGTTCCCACTTCTAATTCAGACTAGACAAAGACACGTATTACAAGAATTTGCACTCTTGTTTGTTTTATGTTTATATATATTTGTATTGGATTATATGTATGCTTATATTGATTTTTGTGCAATTGTATTAGGTTAGATATGTCTTAGCCAATAAATCTTCGAAATGTTTGGACTTTTTATTAGGTTTGTATGAGTTTATATTGGATCTTATATTGAATTTGGACTTTATATGAGATACTTTGTATTAGACTATATAATGGAACTTATACTTGTTTGTATTGGGTTTAAATTTAGATTATCCCAAATGAGTCAGATGATTTATTGACCAAATGGATCATCTCTTAAAAAAAAAAAAAAAAAACCTAAATCTATCAAACTTCAGTCCAAAACCAATTAAATTTTATTTTCGGTTCAATTCTAATCGATTTCTTTAGAAATTCAGTTAGTTCAATAATAATAATAATAAATCAATAATGTTATCTACCTAAAAAAGGTGGTCTGGAGGCTTCCTTTTTCCAAGCAAGCAAGACGATATCACCACTTCTTTCAATAATGATCTTTCTTCGAAATTAAATTAATATATTGGAAATTAAATTAACAATACTAGCTTTCACTTAAAATTTATGACAAAATTAACTGATAACTATCATATATTATTAAAACAAATGTGGAAAAATATTTATGTACTTAATAGCATTTGTCATTAAATAATTTAATTAAATAAATCTTTAGTTACTTAATTTAAAAACTTAAACAAATATGTAGAAAACTTATTATATTTGAAGGAAATTTGTTAAGAAAATTTCAATAAAAAATACTTATTTTAAGAATATAAATATTTGAAAATAGAGTTATTGGGATTTTGACGGCATCTTTTGAAAAGGATGCCCAAAAATAGTCAACATTTTTCGTGTAGTTAATGGACATGAGGTCCAAACATGAGGAGTGGATGATGCTTGGCCCCGTGTCAGGCATCTTGACTGGTCAAAAAGGCTATCCAAAGATGCCTGACATGGTCAAAAAAGTTGTCCAAAGCTACTGCCGGAGTCTAAAAAGCAACTTTAAAGCTGCAAAAAGTAAGGGCCTCGTGTCTCCCCTTATATCTTGTGTCCACTAGACAAGAGACTCTACGGCTTTTTCAAAAATTCCTGAGGGAATCTCTGATTCTTTACATGGCTTTAGTAATTCATGGGAAACAATAGAGGGTCGGACGATATTGGCATCATTCTTCATCTATATAAATCGATGCCACAGCCATTTGGTGAGGCTTTCTTTTTTGCATTGCAATTCCCTTTGTTTCTTTTCTTCTTTGCGTCCTTCTAATTCTAACTTTTTTGTGTCTTCCTTCTTTATATTATTCTGATTCGTGGTCCTCCATTTCTTTCAAATATTTTTTTTTTTTACTAATGCCGGATTCTAATAGCTGGTGAGCTGCTATCGAAGTAATACCATTCGTGAACAGCTACTATCAGAATTTCTATTCGCCAAAGTATTGTTAAAGTTCTCCATATATAACAACAGTTTTTTTTTTTTTTTTTTGTCAGAGTATTACCAGAGTACTTAAATTATGTATTTGTTAAATTTTAAATTATTACAATATTTAGATTTTATGTTGAATTATAGCAGAATGCTGCATTTGAGGCTTTGCTGAATTATTTACTAATATGTATATTATATATAAATAATTTAGGTTTGTGTATAGAATCAAATTTTTACTGTCTTGTTAGTTTGGTTTGTATTGTGTTGTGATGAATATGCATAAATGGCTTTAGTTTGTGACAAATAGGTATATATGAATTATTTTAATCAGTGGACAGTGGGTATAAAATGAAATAAAGTGGTGTCATAGTTAATCTCATATTTATTCTACCATGTCATGAGAGCTTATCAAAATCTTCGGGTATTTTTGTGCAAGGAATTCTTGACGTTTTATGAATTATACACAATCCTTGAATTTTGGAATTTTCTTACTTCAAAATTTAATTTATTTGTAATTTTTAGTATATATTCAAATAAAAGTGAAAAGACATAAGAAATAGAGCCACTACTAAAAATAAAGGAGTTTTAGACAATTAGTACATATGTTAATCCATAATTTTGAATAAGAACATAATTTTGACTTTTATTAAAGATTTATGAATTCAAAAATTAATATTTTAATTTGTTTAGAGTGTTTAATATAATTATTAATATTTCACCATTAAAATTTATTTTATATTAAATATTTTTTGTTAAAATAAATACATATATAGTTTTTCTGAAAGAGCTCCAATCTAAGTACAACCTCATTTTTTTCCCAAATACAAAATAAAAAAAATAAAATTTCAATAAAAATAAAAATTTCTATTTATTAAAATTAAAATACAAATTAAATTTGAAATATAAATATTACACGAATAAATTTTTATCTTTTCTAAATTTTTGGAATTTAAATTTTTTGAAATAAAAATTAAACAAAAAATTACAAATATATAAATTAATCCAAAATATATAAACAAAAAAATTTAAAAAAAATATCTTTTTTATCTTTCTCTATATATAAACTAATCTAAAATATTATTGAAATAATTCTTATATATTATATGTATATAATTTTTTAAGGATGAATAAACACTCAATAATAAAAATTCAAATTAACATAATTTCACGTGCATAATTAAAAAAATCTATATTTTGAATGATATTCTATTTTTGATGATTTGTACTGATTAATTGATTTATTTGATATTGGATTGTATAGCACATTGTGCCGTTTTGGTTGATTTGTGCTGCAAAATGATGATATTGGTTTTATATAGTAATTCAAGATTGTGACATACTTTATTTTTTTAATAGAAAAAATATTCCGAATTTATTTAGGCACAATGTCATTAAAACAACGTGTTAGATTACGGTTATATTATAATTGAGAAATTATGCGTACCCCAAATGACGATTTATTTTAACGGTCCCTACCACAAGGCGTTCATTGTTAAAAATCGAGTTAGTTACCTCGTTTTAGTTGACAAAATATGTACAGTTTGTAGATTTGACATGTCTACAGTTCAGTTGCATATCAAAATGAGAAAAGACATTGTTGTTAGTATCGTAATAAGGTCTACAACAACTTCCGTAACGGATGATGAAAATATGGAAAGTTTGTGGTATTATGCATCCACCGTGAAGGGATAGCTAATTGATTGCATGTTCATCATGAGCTTGTACAGATTCCAAATGCAACAATTACAAATCTCCCAAAGCATAACAACCCTACTCCTATTATTGAGTCCTTTACTGAATTACTGAACCTAGCCACTCTAGTGAACATACCTAATATTATTTTAAATGTACCTACACCTATTCACACTAATAATTCTGCACACCTCCCAACCAACACTTTCCAATCCCTTTATATTATATCAGTTCCGAACACCCCAGTTGTTGGACCCAACAATCAACACCTATCAATATATTACCCCTTGCATTTGCAGTCATTGACGAAGAAACTAATGATAGTTAGGGTTGGTTTTTGTCCTTGCTCAGAGCACATGTTCTAAACGATCAAAAAAAAATGTTTAATATCCGACAGACACATTAGGATAGTGAATGCTATTCACCGACTACCTGGGTAGTAAGAGCCAATGATAGTATACAAATTTTGTCTTAGACATATCTGGAGAAACTTCAATGCAAGGTTCAAGAATCATCAGTTGAAGAAATTGATGTACGTAGTCGAGGATCAAAGCAAGAAGCCTAAATTTTTGAAGATTATAGAAGAAATTAGTTTGTTAAACCCCTAAGCGAAATCATGGTTGGATTTAATTCTAAAGAAGCAATGGACACTCGCTTATGATGGTGGATATCGGTGGGGTAATATGATAACTAATTTGACAGAATCATTCAATAGTGTCGTCAAAGATATACGTGCCCTACCCATCAAAGTTATTATTGATTCATCGTTCAAAAAAATAGTAAAATATTTCAACGACCATAGACAGGAGGCTAATCACAATAGATATTACTTTCCTTGGACAATATAGGCAAGTTTGTGAAGAATGAGTGAAAGGAAGAAGACACTATGTGCTGGCTTTGAATCAGGATCGAGGTGTTTTTAGTGTTGTATCACCACACTGTGAGAATGGAAAGGAAAATAATTCGTACGAGGTTAATGTTGGTACTAGGACATGCAGTCGTTGCAAATGAGAAATATATAGAATACATTGTTCGCACGCATTTATAGCATGTCAGCTACTGGGGCTGAATCCTGGGAATTTCGTGTCATTGAAAAACTTCACACTAAAATACAAATTGACTTATATAGCACAGTTCAAACCCATTCCACACGAGGATTATTAGTGCAACCTTGGTTTTAGCTTGGCACCGTTTCAAGAACCGTTAAGTTGGTCAAATGCGAACTTCACGAATTCGGAATGAAATGGACAAATGTAACCCTGAGTCACCTTATCGATGTGGATTATGCCATCGCAGTGGACATAATAGGAGGAATTGCAACCACCATACCATTAATTAATGTTAAAACACTATACATGTAATATCGGCTTAATTCATAGGATTGATGTAATATTTGTTTTTTGATCTGCAATATCAATCTCTATTTTTGTGCATAATACCTATAATCATATATATTTTTAAAAATTTTGTTGTTAATATTATGCACGCCTATTGACTTGCAGACTTGTTGCTAACATTTTACTATCTTGTTTTAGGACACCATGTACGAGCCTACACCCGACGAAGTTAATCCTGACCCTATAATTCTAGACTTGTTAACCCTACAACATAGACATAGATCGACGCATATTTAAGCAAGATAGTTAGAAGATGTCATCCTCACTGCAAAGCGCAATGACAACGCTTTTTGGCTTGCTAAACCATTCGATACTCATATCGAGCAACTTATGGATATAGTTGGATTTAGTGGAGTGATTTGTTTACCACATATGAAAATTAAACATCCATTGATTACAACATTAGTGGAGAGATAGTGCCAAGAGACGCACACTTTCCACATTCTAGTTGGAGAGGCAACTATTACCCCGTAAGATGTAGAGATCCTCTTTAGATTATACGTGGACGGTGATCTAATTATTGGTCTTAAGTTCAACTTTCCGTAGGCAGAGTTGTTAGACCTGTGTGATGCACTCCTAGATTTTCATCCTACGAGCACAGACCTAGACAGATCTCGATTAAAGTTAAACTCACTCGAGAGAGCCCTGTCCCACCCTCTACCATTACAAGCGACTACAGATATGATTGCATAGTATGCAAGGTGTTGCATTATACAACTTCTGGGCGAATTTCTATTATCGAACAAATCTGAGAATCGGATTCATTTGCACTTCCTTAGATATATACGTAATATTGAGTTGGTTGGCACTCTAAGTTGGGGAAGTGCAGAACTGGTGCATTTGTATCATTATATGTGCAACGCTATTTTTTATACGGCGCATTAAATCAATGATCCGCTTCTGTTAATTCAGGTACGAAATGGAATCTAAAATTAAATAAACTATTTTTTTAATTTACTTTTATAGAAAAATAATCATGTGCATATTTTTCTAAAATTATTATGACTTTTGCAATAGTTATAGGCTTAGAAGTGCATTCCTACTATTAGATCAAATAGAGTACGTTCAATCGAGGACATTACCCCATATGCGCATAGAGAATCAGCATGACAGAGTCCACTAAAACTTTTCCGTACCCCAACACATGTGTTGATTGCATACATGGATCAGTTGGATCAGATGCAATACAATTATATAAGTATTATATCTTTGAATTTACAATCATGTAAGTATTATAAATTATCATTATTTATTATTTAATACTAAAATTGTTTATTTCTGCAGTTTATTTAGCAACCATATAATAAGCACATGTTGGCATCTTTACCTCTGTATTGCACGCATGGGTAACAAATTTGGGCGTCTTTCACATCATTATTGTGTTGGGAGATGATAGAGTTATATCGCCCCAATAGAGTCATGCTACAATTTGGATTGGCGCAATCAATTCTTGATGCTGTCGACACGGGGTTAAATTTGTACCAGCGTGACCTGCGGATTACTGGTGCTTGGTGGAATGAGGTTAATGCGCTGCACCATATTAACTGGATAAATCACCATGCATATATTCTGGCAAGACAACCCACTTTTGAGCAAGCTGTGGTTTCAATTGATTATGCTGCGGTTTCAACTGATTATGTTGCATGGTATTGAACTCACACACGACGATTGATTGGCAATTCGACGATACAACAACTAACCCTATAGGTTACCAATTCCGTAGTTCAGCACTTGAATTATATGTTAGTGAAAAAATTTTCGTGTATGTAAAATATATATATAATTGTGATTTATATATATTTTTATTGACATTCTGAAAATGCATATATAGGCCGACATGCTGCATCAGATCTTATACAAAGGTAATGAAGCGTCTCAACATTCTGATGTATTGTACATTCAACAAGAAGTGGGAAGAATATCGAATATTGCCAGATGTACATTAACTGCTGACAGCGAAGCAGATCGTCTAAATTGCATGTCGTGCGAGCCATCCAAACGATAGTATACTTCTAATCCGATACCACCGATTCCTCAAGAAGTTCCTCAGCAAGCACTACTAATTAGGCGAGATGGTAGATGGGCACATTGAGGTGCTGCAGCCGACGAAATTCCTTAATAGTATCACTACTCACTTGTGCATGAAGGTGAAGATGATTATTTGCTAAGTGCTCCTACAGCAGTTGAGAATGATTATGTGCAAAGTACAGCGGATGAAGATGATTATGTACTGGGTGCAGCTGTTGAAGGTAATCCTGATAATTTTTTAACTCTACAATACCTAATTTTTTATCTGAGGTACGTATCTTTGGCTAAAGAGTGTGTTGTTGGTCCATCTACTGGACGCTCTCGGAGACAGCATAGACAGTCTGAGGAGGATGTAGATCTATCATACGTTACAGAAGAATAAGATAAGGGACAACCTAAAGCACAACCTCAACAATAACCTCCAAGACGGGTTTAACATCCGAGCAATTGTCGAGAATTTTATTATGGGACTAACTTTCATACTTGGTTTTAATAATTTTAAGTGTACATAATTGAGATTTAAAATTTATTATAATTAAATATTATATGTAATCTTAAATTAAAAATTACATTTTATTTTTACATCATTTTTTAAATTAAAAAATGCAAAATAATCATGAAATATTCAACTATTATTTAATAAAATATTTAATATTAATTAAATTCATATTTAAAATTAACTAAATCCATATTAATTAAATATATATTAAATTCATTCTTAATATTAATTACATCCATATTTACTGAAATATTTAATATTAATTAATAAAATATTTTCGATAGTTGAATAATATTTAATATTAAATAAATTAAAAATATATAGTGAATTGTTGAAGATAAAATTAATAACAAAACTTTAAGTGTAATAACTTAAAGTTTATTATTCAAACTATTATTCACTAAGATATAATTTATTATTTACACATTTTCTTTAATTTGTCACGTATTATTCGAATTCAGTTAAACTATAGATTATTCGAATTAAATTATAAGGAAATTATAAATTTACATAATTGACATTTGAAATTTTTAAAATTTTTGTGAATAATTAATATTTATAATTAATTGTAATAAAATATTATAAATTATAATTGATTTAATAATTATACTAAAAAAGCATTGTGGATCCATCAAAATAAAAAAAAATAGTAGTACAAATTTAACTCAAAAATACATTAGAATACAATTATATGAATAATTAAAGCATTTTACAAATTTTAATATATTTAAAAAATTATAACAAATTTTATAAAATTTTAATGAATCATAACAAATCTTATAGTAACAGGAAAAGGGGGTTCCTCGCAACTAGGAAACTGCTGTTAGGCGGTATGCATCTCTTCTTGCATCCACCAAACGCAAGGTACCCCTAAAAATATTGGCTATTTTTTGATATTTTTTTAAAAGGTACCTATTTTAGTCAAATTTCCAGAATTATTAGACCTTTAGTTCTAACAGCATACCCACCAAAAATGGGAAGACAGTAAAATCTCATTTATAATTAGAGTTGTATTCGAATATGAACGAACCGAATATTAGATTTTGAGCACAAATTCGAACATAAATGAACTCTGATCGAGTTTGTTCATTTATTAATCGAGCTTGAGTTCGTGTTCATGTTCGAGTTCGTTCGTTTATTATTTAATAATGTTCGTATTCATGTTCGTTTGAGTTCGAATTCGAAAAACTTGTTAATGTTTGAGCTCGAATTGTTTGTTCGTTTTTTTTACATTTTTATTCTGAAATTTAAAAATATAAAAAATTCAGTAAAAAATCAAATCTAAACCCTAATTAATAAGAAGTAAGGTCAAAGTTGTGTAGTAATAACCTTAACTAATATTATATATATACATATATATATATATATATATAATAAATGTATTATAATTAATTTTTTAAAATATATTCTTTGTTCGCGAAGGTTCAAATATGTTCATGAATATGTTCGAATTCGTTTGTTTATTAAACGAACGAGCCTTATTCGACCACGAACGAACTCAGACAAGTTTTTATTCACGAACTTTTAATTCGTTTACAACTCTATTTATAATGGATTGGACAGGAATGTGTCACGTCCATTGAAGGTGATGCCTTGACTTCCTTCGCGTGAAAACTACGACAAATGCTCACTGGTTACTACCTAGGGGTAGCAATTGTATTGTGTTCAGGTTGGTAGGTCATGTCAACATAAGATAATTACATACGACAAGTCAATCCGAATATGATAGGATTAATAAATCTATCGTGTCGTGTCAAACCTATTTATTTTCGTGTTATGTTCGTGTTATAAAACGGGTTGATACGATTAAATACAAAAATTAAATAGATAATTATTTAACTTGCCAATCCGAATATCTACTAAACCCGCCAATCTGTCTACCTATTATACAAAAAATTTAAAAAGTCGAATCAAACCATATAAAAATTTAAAAAATCAATAAAACAACCCATAAAATCTTAAATAACCAATAAAACAACAAACTATCAACTAAATATCTAGATATCTCAATAAATTTATAAGATTTAGTCTTAAAAATCTAAATAAATGTAGATTTGTAATAAAATAGAATTATTCAAGAAATTATTTTCTCTAACTAAAAGTTGTTGCAATAAGATTATTATCATAGATACAAAATAATAATTAATTAAGAATGATTCATTTACCATATATCAAGCAAATAGCCACATTAATATCATTTATTTTCCTTAAGAAGTTTCATATAATTAAATAAAATAGATACACAAATAATTCAATTAATTCATATAATAAAATTTAATTTAATTAATTCATGTAAAAAATTAAATTATTAATTTTCTATAGTTAAATTTGTAAGGTATTATAAAAAGTATTAAACATAAGTATTAAAAATTAAATAGGTTCGCAGGTTAAAACGGGTTAAAAATAGTTGAATTTATTTCTTATCCGAATACATTTAAAATTAAACGAATCGATCTATTTTGATTCGAACCTACAAAACTCTAATCCATTTTAACTTTATCGTTTTCGTATTGTGTTGGCATGTCGTTTTCGTATTGTGTTGGCATGTTTAATAGTGCCTGGCGTCATTTATCGATGCTATGCTTTCATGAACTACCCCGTTAAACAGAATTAGAAAAGTTCAACAAAAACAAGTGAAATCTTGACGAATTCGTCTCGCATTAAAAAAAAAAAGGATGAATTCAACTGCCCGTGTGTTTTGTTCAAATTATTCATTTTACTGGAATAATGAAGGAGAAGCCATCGATAATTTGCTTTTGTTGTTGTATAATTTGCCTTTCCACATCAGAGTCATTTGCAGTCCTTTTATGGCTGCCAAAAAAGTAGTCTTTTTCTCCATCAACATTCCCAACGAATTAAAACTTGGTGGAATCAGTATCTGATTCCTACTGGGCTCCTCATGTTTAAGATTTTGATTCTTACATTGGCATTTGTTACTAAAAAAACAGCACCACTAATGACGACTTTGTAAATTCTTGGCAACAACAGGATAATATGCTTACCAGATATTTGTTGACTTATTTTTCCATATTTATCATCAGGGGTCCATCAAATTGTACGAATCAATTAAGTTAATTAATACCGTTTACCCAAGTTTCTGAGTTCTGACTTTGAAGGCTGCTTGACTTGGTTCAAACCCATGTTTGTATCACCTTACTCACTGTTGGTGTGTTGTTTTTAGTCATTTGTTTAGTGCTAATCTGACAACAATCTCTTTTTTCTGCTGAAATTGCGCATATTTCTCACGAAGATTTCAGAAGCTATGAACTTCGAGAGACTTTGAGCTAGTATAAGGCTTTTCTTGAGTTTCTCGGGTTCTTCCTCCTTCCATTATGAGCGTTTCAAAAATGAAGTTTGGGGTGGTAGTTCAAGTAATGGTTTACATGCTCGTTGTGCTTGTCAAATCTGTGTACAGCGATAGGCCTAGTGTTGTAAATGTTGGTGCAATTTTCACATTGAATTCTGTAATTGGTAGAGCAGCAAAGACGGCCATGGAAATTGCAGCGTCGGATGTCAATGCGGATCCTAGAATTCTGAACGGAACTGAACTGAAGCTGATCATTGAAGATGCAGAATGCAATGCTTTTCTGGGTGCTATAAGAGGTACCTATTAGTGACCATTTCATAGTTACTATCTGTCTTTTTATGCAACTTTGATTGTTTTATGCCTAATTTGAGTAATTCTTGCAAAGGATACAAGTAGTAGCTGTTTGCAACGGTGGATAACTTGTTGCTTTTCAAGATAGTTGTAACATACTGGAATCATCCTTGGAGTTTTTCCTTCATCTAAGTTCACAACAACTCGCTTTCCTGATTGATTTCTATTTCTACGATCATTCTAAATTATTTCTTGCATCGTATTATCTTTGTGCTCAGAAGTTAGAATGCATCTAATAGAAAGGAAATTAGTGAATATAGAATTTAATCATCATATTGATCTTTACTTTTAAGTTTCTTCCTTCTTGGCCTATTATCTATGATACTAATCCTGTCTAGGAGGGTAAAAAGGTAAAAGAAAATCATAATTGTGTTTCATTTCTAATTGCATCACAGAGTTCCCTTATTCTGTCTGTATCTTGCATTTCTGAAGGACAGATTGCTACCTAGTATACTGAAGACAAGTGAAATAAAGGCAAAATGCAGATAAATCATGCTAATCATCCCTTATCCTAAGATGATTTTTCACTACAATCAGTGAGCAGATAGTTGAGCTCTACGTTACTGGAGATTCATTTTCTGTTAATACCTTTGGTGTTGCTCTTATTAACGCCCTTTCTCTGGGTTCCGAAGTGTTTCCTCCCATTCTTCCCTGCACCAGGAAAAATAGGGAAACACTTCTAAAAGAATCTCTCTTTAACTCTTCTGCATTTATGTCAAAAACCTCAACAGACGAGAGGTGAACAATGAGTACCTTTATTTCAGCTCGATCAGAATACATATGGGAAATTGTATGATGTCAAGTTGATATATTCTGTTCAATTTTTTGTCATCCATGTTATCTACAGAATTTTTTTAAGCACTAAATGTCTTAGTTTTTGTTGTTGTTGTTGTGTTATTAGTTTATTGTTTCAATGTTGTATGACTAACATACACTCAGAAAATTCAAAGAAGAAATATCCATAACTCAAATATCATATCAACTACATGATATATGGTACAGAATGTCGGGTAACTAATCAAAGACATGTTATTAGAAGGGGTGTAGTCAAAATATGGACGTTGAGATGAATATGTAGAAAAAATTAATAGTGGCTTATAATAAATCTTCAAGGGAGATACTAAAAATAGTGTATACACGAGAGAAAAGGAGAATAAAAACACTTAAGATGGTTTAGATATGTCAAAGATGACTTGTTCTTGCACTAATTTGGGAGAGTAAGATTTAGCTATGGAGATTAAAGGTAGAGGTGTCAGTGGATATTAATTTGCCAAGTTCATAGTTTGATGGGAAGATAGCCCAAGATAGAGAAGATAGGTTTAAAGGACTCAGAGAATAAGGATTTAGTTGAGTTGACACTTGTTTTTTAGTTTACATTGCTTGATTGCATACTTGCTAGCTTCCTGCCAACCAAGGGCAGGGGCACATATTTTGCCCTAACTTTGTAACCACACAACCAAAATATCAAATAGTTGTTAATTATTGTATAACAGTTATTTCCAAAGCTATGTTTTTCTGAAGTTTCAAGTGTCACTGGAATAAAGCATGATATAGAAATCTTCCAATCTGATTCTTTGGTCGGTACTCAGAAGTCATTGCTTTGTCTTGATTCAAAATTTTTCTTCAGGCTTTCAGGTACTTGAGAATGAAGTGGTGGCAGTAATTGGCCCACAGTCTTCTTCAATCTCTCATATGCTTTCTCAAATTGCAAATGGTTTTCATGTTCCCCTTCTCTCATTTGCTGCCACAGATCCAACTCTAAGTGCTCTGCAATTCCCCTACTTTCTTCGAACCACACATAGTGACTCTTATCAAATGGCTGCAATGGCTGACTTGATTGACTTTTATGAATGGAAAGAGGTCATTGTCATCTTTCTTGATGATGACTATGGGAGAAATGCAATATCTGTCTTAGGTGATGAACTGGCAAAGAAAATGATCAAAATTTCTTATAAATTTCCTTTATCATACAAATTTGATCTCAGTCACATCAGTGATGTTCTTAACAAATCCAGGAATTTAGGCCCTCGTATTTATGTTGTGCACATTAGTCCTGATCCAATGATGAGATTTTTCAGCATAGCTTGGAAACTGAATATGATGACTAGTGACTATGTTTGGCTTGCAACAGATTGGCTCTCATCTACTCTAGATTCATTTCCCCGAGAAAATCAATCTTTACTCAAAACTGTTGAAGGGGTGATTGTACTTCGCCCATATACTCCACAGACGACCCTAAAGAAGACATTTATGTCTCGCTGGAAAAAACTGCAGCAAAGGTATTTAGTAAAATCAGAGTTAAACGTATATGGACTTTATGCTTATGATACAGTATGGACGGCTGCACATTCAATTGATAAGTTTCTGAAAGAGGGCAACAATATTTCATTTTCTTCGAGGCTGTTACGTTACACAAAGACAGATGAATTGCAGCTTGGGAATTTTAAAGTTTTTGATGGTGGAGAACATCTACTCAGGATTCTATCAGACATAAACTTCCCTGGATTGACTGGTCAGGTTCAGTTTGATGCAAATCGAAACCTTTTGATTAATGGTTATGAGGTTATCAATATTGCACAAATGGCTATGCGTAAGGTTGGTTATTGGTCAAATTACTCTGGTTTCTCTCTTTCACCTCCTGAAACTCGTAAACAGGTTAAGTCTGATCCTCTGGATCAGAAGCTTGACCATGTCATATGGCCTGGTGGGAGGATGACAAAGCCTCGCGGATGGGTGATTGCCAATAATGGGAAACCCTACAGAATTGGGTTTCCTAAGAGAGCCAGCTTTACAGAATTTGTGACAGAATCAGGCAATAGTCATAAAGTTCAAGGTTATTGCATTGACCTATTTGATGAGGCACGAAAACTAGTTCCTTATGATATTCCTTTCAGATTTGAAGCTTTTGGAAATGGTTTGTCCAATCCAAACTATGATGAACTGGTGAAGCTGGTGGCAGATGGTGTAAGTAAAACTATGCATTCTTCTGCTATAGTTGCATTTAAAAGATAATATTGCTTGGCATATGGTTCTTGAACACAAAACCCTTCCCTAAATCTAGCATATGATTTTTCAAGATCTAGATGAAGAAAAAATTCAATAAGAATGATTATCACAAAAAGGATTCCAAATTTACCTGCAGAGTCATTATGCACACTTGCCACACTTGATTCTGCCACAAAGAACACCAATACCTCCCCTCCCCCACCCCCCAACCCCCCCCCCCCCCGGCGCGCGGAAAATGTTAATTGATTCCATTGACATACTTTTGTCATAACAAATATTGAGAAAGCCCACTAGCTTTCGTATTTTCCTAGTGTCAAGTCTAATTCATTCTGTATTCTAGGTTTTTGACGCTGCCATTGGGGACATTGCTATTGTGACAAACAGGACAAGGATTGTTGACTTCACTCAGCCTTATGTTGCTACTGGGCTTGTCATAGTAGCTCCCATGGACAGATCTAAGTCAAGTGCTTGGGTCTTCCTCAAGCCTTTCACAGTGAAGTTGTGGGCTGTCATTGCAGCTTCTTTTGTAATAATAGCTGTAGTGATTTGGATACTTGAGCATCGTGTCAATGATGATTTTCGTGGCCCTCCCAAAAGGCAGCTGATAACAATGTTCCTGTAAGTGCCTTACATACCTTAACCTAGTAGCATTTGTCTTCATCAAATGCTCATCCCATTTACCTACCTCTATTTGCAATGATCACATACAAACCATTATTTGTTTATCTCATAACGTTCAATTTCACTGGAAATATAAAGACAAATAAACATTTCAAGTATCATGAACAATTCCTCTGACATGTATAACTTTTATTAGTCTTTTATTCACTGAAGTGAAATTAACTTCACTGATTTCGTCCTGCAGGTTCAGCTTCTCAACTCTATTCAAGACAAATCGTAAGTTTAAATGTATCTGCAGAAGTTTCTTTCTAGATGCTGTTTGTCTGGAGATCTGAATTCATCAGTAAATAGTGCCGTAAACTCTTTTGACCTGAACTGTTTTGGTTAAGTGAATCTGAGATGTCCTTCAAACAGAGTTATGAGAATAAATGGCTCTTACTTTCTTACGATGATTGAAGTAGACAAGATGTTTAATATCTTGCAAATGCAAACATACACATATGTGGAAAGCATTTCACTTCAATTCTAAACTTTGGGCTACCACTTACTAAAATTCCATTCTATGAACAATTGATAAGTTCAGACTCCCACTACACATCTGTGCGCTATCTGCACAATTCAGACATGCTCTGCTCAGATCCAATGCTGTAAAAGAACACTTTCAGAAAATAGACAATTAGGTACTGGGAGGGCTAATTTAGTTTTGATGTAACTAGGTCTCTCTCTCTCTCTCTCTCTCTAGAGCAGACCACAGCTGATATTCTAATATAAGGCTACCACGTTCCTTAGATATGTATTGCAGCTGGGAAGTGGCAACCCTAGGCTTTGTGTGGCTGGTACTGTCATAGCTGATGGGTCCTAGCACAGATGAGCACATGTTGTTGTAGTTGAAGGATGGTTTTGCTGTGGCTAAGTACTTTGTAGGTGGATTAAGATGGTACTCTGACCTTTGAGAGAATTCCCATGTAACTTAGGAGGGAAAGGTATCAAGAGATTGGTCTAAATAAATGAATCATAATCGATGGTTTAGAAATTGCAAGCCAATCTATTTTGTCATTTGCTGTTCTGTTTCCAACTTCATCTTATGGTTGAAGGAAAAACTTAATGTGTTATTTTTTTTATTATTATTATTATTTTGCTTTCTTTTCAAATGTACTTGTTATACTCAACTTCGCTGCAATCGTGATATTCAGGAAGTCATTTTTCTGAATTAGGTTTTTTCTTACTTTATAAGGCTGCATTCATTTACAAGAATACTTTGCATTTCCTTTCCCTTTATATTTACCTGCTTTGCATTTCCCCCCCCCCCCTGTTCGTTCTTGGGTTGTGCAACAAGTTCTATTTACTTGCTTTTGCAAGTTGGCATAGAAATGTAACTTTTTAGTTCCATCGTAGAGGAAGACACTGTAAGCACTCTTGGAAGGATGGTAATGGTAGTGTGGCTTTTTCTGTTGCTGGTGATTACCTCAAGCTATACAGCAAGTTTGACATCAATCCTTACAGTCCAACAGCTCAAATCATCTATCACTGGAATTGACAGTCTGGTTTCGAATGATTGGCCTATTGGTTATCAAGTTGGTTCATTTGCTCAGAGCTATCTGAGCAACAATCTCAATATTCATCAATCACGACTTGTTTCTTTAGGCTCCCCAGAAGAATATGAGGATGCTCTTAGGAGAGGCCCTAAAAATGGAGGGGTGGCTGCCATCGTGGATGAACTTCCCTATGTAGAACTGTTTCTGTCAAGGACGGCTGATTTTGGAATTGTAGCGCAATCATTTACAAAGAGTGGCTGGGGATTTGTAAGTGCTAAATACCTGATTGCTTTTTACGTATATATGTTCATAATACATTCTAATGCTGGATTAGTTTTGCGGCAAACTGCTTCCTGTCACTCTCGCATGAAGGATTGATTCCATGATGTTTTTACTGCTCTCTGTTGAGTTTTTAGACAACCGTGTTTAAGTTGAAGAAGCAGTTATCAAACAAAAAGCACAGTATATATGATAAAACAAGAATAGGTTAACTTGTAAAATCAATCAATTATAGAGCTTTAACAATCTTGAAATGAGGAGAAGCTTTGATAATTTCTCACTAACTTGTTAATGGAATATAAAATATTGTATTCTGTTAGTTTCTCAATATACCATCCCCTGATCCAGGCTTTTCAGAAGGACTCTCCGCTTGCTGTGGACATGTCAACAGCAATTTTGAAGCTTTCTGAGGATGGAAAGATGCAGAAAATCCACGAGAAATGGTTCTGTAAATCAGGCTTATGTCCAACAGATAGGCGAACAGACCCTGACCCTAACCAGCTCCATTTAAGCAGCTTCTGGGCACTCTACCTCCTATGTGGTGTTACCAGCCTAGTTGCTCTTATACTCTTCTTGTCCAGAGCTGTTTGTCAATACATGCGGTACAAAAAGAAGCAGATGGAGGCAGCTCCTCCATCACCATCAGTCTCATCCCATGTCCAATTTTCTCAATTCATCTTCAATTTCTTAGACTTCATTGATGAAAGGGAAGAAGCCATCAAAAGATTTTTCAATCAGCAGACAAATTGTCCGCCTCAAGTGATGCAACCATAGTTCTATGTAACATGAAACTTCTTTTCTAAAGCTAACTTGCCGAGTATACATCGGATAGTACCTACCATCTGATAAATATAGCTTGTATATATGTTCCAACTTCATAACATCATTTATATACCATTTGGTTATCTTTTAGTTCAAATCTCGTACTGGTTTTAGTTCACACATAACCCTTCCTCAATATCAAGAACAGCCACATACCATTCTTGCCCTCTTGTTGAAACTCAGATAGTTGAATGATTATGTGTTTTCAATCGACGTTATTTGGAAAAGGGGGTGAAGGAGGTGTGAAATTTGATCAAAGATGATTGTAGATTACAATTCGTTTATTATTCAAAATTATTTTTGAAAATGATGTATCCTTATTATCCTGCAATTCCTTGGATTATTCAGGCAACAATATTGATGAATTTCACGTTTTACAAGTTCTATGTCAGTAGGCAAATTTTTCAATACCAAATCATGTTTCTCGTAATCAAAGGTATCCTGAAATGTCTGGGTTGAAAAACATAATTGGCCATGTCGTTTGTACATCAGAAAATCTCTGAAGTTGGCATGGGAATCGGACCCATTAAAATCTCTGGCAATATATAATCTCCATGCTAGGTGAAAGTCAATTCTGCCATGCTTCGTTTTTGCCTTTCTTTCTTGGATGACCCACCCTACCATACTTGATTGTTTATGGAGCCTTGAAATCCACTGCGTTTAATATATAGAACTAGCAATGGCAAGTCGGCCTGCCCGCACAGGCTCGGGCAGTGCCAGGCCGATCCTCCCACCCGTCATGCAGGCTGATCTCGCGTCTAGGCGGCTTGGGCCCATGATATGAGCTTAAGAGAGGAAGTCCTTCAAAGTCTAAAAGTGACTTTAGTTTGGACTTGAACAAAGTAAAAGGACTTCAATGACAAGCAAATCAAGCAAGAAAAGAATAAAAAGAGATCAAGAAAAGAAATAAAGAAACACATTTTTCTACAAATTAGGAATCCTAAAAGATCTAGCCTTTAGAACCCCAAATTTAGTAGGAAAGGTCTACCACAACAACACTTTAGAACTCTTGACTTAGCAAGAAATCAAGAACTAGAAGGATAGGAAATTGTGGGCATTCAAATAAGAAACAATAAGAACCTTAAATGATATACAAGAAGAACCCTTGTTGATTTCCTAGTTGAATTATCTTTTGAATTTATAGACACTTACTCAAGGGTGGACTAAGTCCTTAGGTTGGTCTTGGATTGAAACTGAATAAGGAATCTCTCCACGCTTCAAGTCTTCAAGATGAATCTTCATTCATGTTAAAAATATGGAAATATGTTTTGTTCTTACAATACAAAAGCCTATATAATGGTGTTCTGTTCCTGAACTGAAATACTATGACCTAAAAAATAGTTGAAAAACGTTAGGGGTTCGGATCCAAAGTGGGGTCGGTGCCAGGTAGGGTTGGTAGGGTCGGCGCCAGGTACATTCTGGAGGAATAGTACTATTTACAAAAAGTCGAAATCAAAACGAGACTTTTTCTAGTTCATAGCCTACGCCAAGTCGGGCTTGTAGGGCCAGCGCCGGGTCCATTTTGCTGGAACAGTGCTCGCGTCACAAAATTGAGAGTTTGTCCAGTCTACACCCAACGCTTGGTCAAGCTCTTGGGGCTGGCACCGAGTATGCTCTGCTGGGTGTTGTTTCTGCGCAAACAGCTTCTGGTGGACGTCCTTCGTACACCAGCAATATGGTTCGTTCTTGATCCTCTTCCTGCAATGTCCATACACTATCCCATCTTAAATGGGCTTGTAGATATGCGTGAAAATTGAGTTGGAATTGTTTGAAGCGGGTTCTTGTTAACGGATCGGGCAAGCTCGACTTTATTTCGTTTGTTTTGGCTTCGTCCTCTCCCCTTTCTTGAGCTTGATTCCCATAACCGAATTAATTCCTATTATTTTTCCCTTCTTGGAATGGATTCATTCTCGAATCATATCCTACATCATAAGGAGAAAGATCAGCTACATTAAAAGTAGCACTTAGATTATACTCACCTGGTAGATCAATCTTGTAGGCGTTATATCCATATCGCTCAAGAACTTGGAATGGTCCATCTCCTTGTGGTTCGAGCTTTAACTTGCGTTGGGTGAGAAATATCTCCTTGCGCAAATGCACCCAAACCCAGTATCTTGGCTCAAATATCACTTTCTTTCTTCCTTTGTTGCGCTTGCATGCAACGGCCTCATTCCGTTTTTCGATTAGAGATTTAACTTTCTCGTGCATAGATTTAACTAGCTCGGCCTTCTTTTTGCCATCAAGACTCAATCGTTCTTCTATAGGCAAAGGAGTTAAATCTAATGGGGTTAATGGATTAAACCCATAAACAACTTGAAATGGAGAAAATGTAGTAGTAGAATGGACTGTTCTATTATATGCAAACTTTATATGTTGAAGACATTCTTCCCAATTCTTCATGTTTCTCTTGATGATTGCCTGTAGTAGTTGCGTGAGAATCTTGTTGACAACCTCCATTTGTTTATTCGTTTGTGGATGACAAGTTGTAGAAAACAACAAGTTTGTTTCCAGTTTTGCCCATAATATTCTCCAAAAATGACTTAAAATTTTAGTATCTTTGTCCGATACTATGCTCCATGGTAGCCCGTGCAATCTTACCACTTCCTTGAAAAATAAACTTGCAATGTGGATAGCATCATTAGTTTTTGCACAAGGAATAAAATAACCCATCTTAGAAAATCGATCAAAAACTACAAAGATGGAATCCTTCCCCCCTTGGTCAGTGGCCATCCCAATATGAAATCTATTGAAATATCTATCCAAGGTGCATTAGGGATGGGTAAAGGGGTATATAATCCCTGGGGTAGCGTTTTAGATTTGGCCCTTTTATATGTTATGCATGAATACAATGCCTCTCTACATCTCCCCTCAGTTTTAGCCAATAAAAATGCTCTTGCAAAATACCTAATGTTTTTTAATTCCCAAAATGTCCCATTAAACCTCCTCCATGAGCTTCATTCACTAACAATTCTCTCAAGGATTCTTTTGGTATGCAAAGTCTACCCTCTTTAAACAAAAACCCATCATACCTATAAAATTTTTGGAAAGCACATTTTTCACAAGTATGATAAATCTCTCCCAATTCTTCGTCATTTGCATATAAATCCTTAATAAGCTCAAAACCAAGTAATTTTGCATCCAAGGAATTTAAAAGCACGTACGTGCGAGATAATGCATCGGCTACTACATTACCGTTACCTTTCTTGTATTTAATCACGTATGGAAATGTATCAATGAACTCCATCCATTTAGCATGCCTTTTCTTCAACTTTTGTCAGCCTTTTAGATGCTTTAATGTTTCATGATCAGTATGAATGATAAATTCTCTAGGTAACAAATAATGTTGCCAATGGTGTAAGGTCCTCACTAATGCATACAATTCTTTGTCATAAGTGGAATAATTCAAGGACGCTCTTGATAGCTTCTAAATTCAATAGGTTTTTTATCCTGAGTCAATACAGCACCTATTCCTATTCCACTAGCACCACATTCCACTTCAAAAGCTTTTTCAAAATTAGGCAAGGACAACAACAGGGCTTCACTCAATTTTGATTTCAAAGCAATAAAAGTCTTTTGTTGTTCTTCTCCCCACCTAAACCCTACGTTCTTTTTAACCACTTTAGTTAATGGGGCAACTATTGTGCTGAAATTTCTAATGAAACGCCTATAAAAATTGGCTAACCCATGAAAACTCATTACCTCAATCACAGAAGTAGGTGTTGGCCAATCCTGAATTGCCTTGACCTTTTCTTCATCAACTTCAATACCTTTTGGACTCACAACATATCTAAGAAAAGTTATATTTTCTAAATAAAAGGAATATTTATCAAAGTTCGCATATAATTTTTCTCTTCTAAGAACAATAAGCACAACACTTAAGATGATGCAAATGATCTTCATAAGTTTTGCTATAAATCAAAATATCATCAAAATACACCACAAAAAAATTTCTAATATATTCTCGCAACACAATACATCAATCTCATGAACGTACTAGGTGCATTTGATAACCCAAATGGTATCACAAGCCATTCATATAAACCCTGATTGGTTTTAAATGCAGTTTTTCATTCATCAATCTTCCCTAATCCTAATTTAATGATATCCGGATTTCAAATCAATTTTTAAAAATAAATATGATTCATGCAATTCATCCAATAAATCATCAAGCCTAGGGATAGGGTAACGATATTGTACCGTTATGTTGTTAATGACCCTGCAATCAACACATATTCTCCGTGATCCGTCTTTCTTAGGCACTAACAACACTGGAATTGCACTTGGACTAAAACTCTCTCAAACATGGCCTTTCTTAAGCAACTCTTCAACTTGCTTTTGTAGCTCCTTAACTTCTTTAGGGTTGCATCTATACGCTGGTTGGTTTGGAATGACAGCCCCTGGGATGAAATCAATCTGATGCTTTATTCCTCGGACGGGTGGCAGTCCTTTTGGTATTTCTTTCGGAAATACATCATGGAATTCTTCAACAAGACCTACAATTTGACAAGGCAAAGAAAGGGCAGTTTCATTAGTAGTTACATAAATGCCTTTACAAATTAAGAGATACACGGGTTCCTTAATTTTAATAGCTTCTACCACCTCTCTCTCACTTGCAAAGAGATTTATTCGTTTCTTATCTCCTTGTACTTGTTTTTCCTCTTTCTTTTCCTTTTCTTCTTTCTCAGCTTTCTCAGCGTTCTCTATCTCAATTTTTTTCTTATTTTCTTGAACGTTCTTTTCCTTTTCCTTTTCTCTCATGATCTTTTGATCTTTACTCACTTCACTTGGAGACATAGGCAGTAGAATGAATTTGTTTCCCTCCTTATACACAGTGTAGGTGTTTTTCTTCCCATCATGTTTTACTTCCCTATCATATTGCCATGGTCTCCCTAAAAGGAGGTGGCCTGCCTGTATTGGAACAACATCGCATAAGATCTCATCCTTATATTTTCCCATGTCAATTGCAATCAAGGCTTGTTTATTAACTTTTAATTCTCCACTTTCATTTAGCCATTACAACTTGTAGGGTTGCAGATGCTTCCTTGTTTCTAGGCTTATCTCTTCCACTGCACTAGCACTTATAACATTGGTACAACTCCCACTATTAATAATTACATTGCAAGGTACTTAGTTGATCAAGCATCTTGTATAAAAGATATTCTCCCTCTATTGATGATGATTATCCTCCTTCGCTCACGTGCTCAACGATCTCCTAGCTACACCAAGTAGCGCACATACTTGCCCAACTTCTCCACCTTCTTCACTTGAGATTTCTTCCTCCTTTTGAATGTCTTCCAATTTCTCATATTCCTTCTTCTCGGATGAAATCTCACCATAGGCATTTGTGTACATCACTTTCTTGCTTGGACATTCATGCGCCGTATGTCCATATCCCATATAATGAAAGCATTTGATATCTTAGTTCCTTAGCTTCTCAATAGCGTTTCCTTTATCTCTATTCCCTTCTTCCCTCGATTTATTGAATTCTCTGGGCGGCGGCTTTAGGACTCCTTCCTTCTTAGGTGTCGCCTTAGGGAATTCCTTAGGAGATGATGTTAGTTAGTTTACTCTCTTCTCAAAAGGTCGTTTCCTCAATTGTTTTTCTACTTCATAACCATGTGCACCATTTCTTCTAGGGTTTCATATGAATGCAACTCAACTACATTGGCTATCTCCCGGTTCAATCCACTTAGAAATCTTACTTTAGTGGCACGTGGATCTTTATTAATAACCACCCTCATCATTAACCCTTCAAGTTCTTTGTGATAATCTTCATCACTTTTATTCTCTTGTCTTAACACTTGAAGCCTCTAATATAACTCATTGTAGTAATGGTGTGGCACAAACCTCGCTCTCATGAGATTCTTCATCAATTCCCATGTACCAACAGCATTTTCTCCCATTCTCCTTCTATTAGCTAAAACATGTTCCCACCATACTAATGCATAATCTGAAAATCCTAATACTGCCAACTTCACTTTATTTCTCTCACTAAAATCTTGGCAATCAAATAAAATTTTTATTTTTCTTTCCCATTCAAAGTATGCCTCGAGATCACTTTTTCCTGGGAATTGTGGTACCTTCATTTTGATGTTCTTCAATTCTTGCTCTCTCTCATTGTCATCTCTCCTCCTACCTCTCATTATATGACTCCGATATTATTCTCCATAGTCTTTCTCTGGGTATCCCTCTTCTCCCTCAAATTCTCTATCAATATTTCTTTCAACTTCCCTCATAAGATTCTCTCCAAACCTCCATCTGCCTCTTCCTCTACCTCCTCTCAACTCGTTTATATTTCCTCTCATAGGAATTGGTTGATATCCACCAACTGAATATTCATCCCATTCTTCTCCTGGTTGGGTATTCATGGGAGATGTGTTGTAGGCTTCCGGTTGCTCTTGTCCCCTTTTTTGACCGGCAGTAAATGTTTGGCCTTGTTGCACTCGGAGTTCGGTCATCTCCCTCCAAATGCCTTCCATGCTCCTTTGTAATGAAACGAGGGTTTCACAAATATCTCCCGGATCCTCCTGTGGTCTACTTGCCCCATCAAGATTTAGCCTAGTCGTTTTCTCTCCTTGAGTCATTGTTGGAGTTTTAGATGGATGTTCCAACAAAAAGAGTTAAGAGAACAAAAAAAATAATAATTTGTTTCCTCACTGACTCCCTAAGTGTTTACACTCTACTCTTGTGTTTGTGCTTCTTGGGTTTTTCAATAACAATCTTTCTCACTTGCCTTTTTCGTCACTCTATGGCTCACTTGTTCAACCAATTTCCTCCCCAATCTCAAAGGGTTTAGTTCACCTTGGTCTATAAGCTCTTAAGATACTTCAATACACAAGGGTCTTAGGATGACAATTTTAGTGAACATTTAGAGGTCAAGAAATAAGTAGAGTACAAGGTGTTTACAGCACACAACAAAAGAAAAGACAATTTGAAGAACACAGTGAAATGATTATAGGAATAATACTATTGTTCAAGCCATATTCTTTTTTTGAGACATTTCATTAAACACATGGTGTTGATAGAGTAAATGATTATTGAGACTTTTTATCAAACACCTTATGTGCAAGATTTTCGTATGGAACTTTGCGAGTAAATTTCTTCCCAAACAAACCCAATATAATCACAACAACAAAAATTAATGTATTCCCAAGGATCTTTCCAGATTTGATAGATCTAAGCTAAGATGAAGATCTAAGCTTAACCTTGCTCTGATACCAAATTTGATATGAGCTTAAGGGAGGAAGTCCTTTAAAGCCTAAAAATGACTTTAGTTTGGACTTGAAAAAAGTAAAAGGACTTCAATGACAAGCAAATCAAACAAGAAAAGAATAAAAAGAGATCAAGAAAAGAAATAAAGTAACACCTTTTTCTACAAACTAGGAACCCTAAAAGATCTAACCTTTAGAACCCCAAATTTAATAGGAAAGGCCTACCATAACAACATCTTAAAACCCTTAACTTAGCAAGAAATCAAAAACTAGAAGGATAGGGAATTGTGGGCATTCAAATAAGAAACAACAAGAACCCTAAATGACATACAAGAAGAACTCTTGTTGATTTTCTAATTGAATTATCCTTTGAATTTATAGACACTTACTCAATGGTGGACTAAGTCCTTAGGTTGGTCTTAGATTGAAGTTGAACAAGGAATCTTTCCATACTTCAAGTCTTCAAAATGAATCTTCATTCATGTTAAAAATATGGAAATATGTTTTGTTCTTACAATACAAAAGCCTATATAATGGTGTTTTGTTCTTGAACTGAAATACTTTTTAAATATTACAAAATGACCCTAAAAATAAATGAAAAATGTCAGGGGTTAGGAATCAAGAGTAGGGCCAGCACCAGGTAGGGCTGGTAGGGTTAGTGCTAGGTACATTTTGTAGGAACAGTACTCTTCACAAAAAGTCAGAATCAAAACGAGGCTTCTTCCAGTACACAGCCGGCACCAGGTTGGGCTTGCAGGGCCGGCGTTGGGTCCATTCTGCTGGAATAGTGCTTGCGTCACAAAATTGAGAGTTTGTCCAGTCCACATCTGGCGCCTGGTTAGGCTCTTGGGGCTGGCGCCGGGTACGCTCTGCTGGGCATCGTTTCTGCCCAAACAACTTCCGGTGGACGTCCTTCGTACACCAATAGTATGGTCCATTCTCGATCCTCTTCCGGTAATGTCCATACACTATCCCACCTTAAATGAGTTTGTAGATATGCGTGAAGATTGAGTTGAAATTGTTTGAAGTGGGCTCTCGTCAACGAACTGGGAAAGCTCAACTTTGTTTTGCTTGTTTCGGCTTCGTCCTCTCCCTCTTCTTGAGTTTGATCCTTGCGACCAGATTGATTCCTATTGGCCCGTGATGGCCGAGGACTGGACGACCGGTCCCAAGCCTCACCTCTTTCTCTCTTTTTTTTTCCCCTCTCAATTCGATTAAAAATATTTGAATAGGCTTTTATTTTAAATTTTTTATTATTACTTAAATAACACGATTATTTAAAATCATAAAAAAGTTACCTTGAAGTAGTGAGGGGTTTGGCTTGGACCCTATCAGTTTTTTTAATTAATAAAATAAATATTATATAAGAGGAAAACGTGATGTCTAAACCTTTTAAAAATATTATAATGATTAAAATTCAAAAAAAGAATAAATATCCTAAAAATAAAATTAAACCATTACATAATAATATTGCATATCCTAAATTCCTTGTTATTCGAAATATTAAACTAACTACTTGATTCGTCACATTATTTATTTAAGTCATCATCAACAATCTACGAATTGATCATCTTATCTTCAGTTGCAAATCAACTACTATTATACATTAACATCTCCAAAGTATGAAGAGCCAATCAAAATCTTCTTTCATCAATTATTCGAGCACTTTTACTAAAGACACTTTCGATGGCACTGTGGAGACAGGTAGCGTCAAAAGATCACGTGCTATTTTGGATAAACTTAGAGATTCCTTTACATGATCATTGCACCAACCACAAATGTTAAAATATTAATCCTCATTTTCTATGAGAGGCTGCATTTCGTAAACTGTGATCTCATTATAAGTAGTGGTTGATCTTCTTTGACACTTCATGATACCCCATGGATTAAATTTTAATAAAATCGAAAAGATCGATCTTTGTGGTAGTTGAAATTGATTGCTAAATGATGATAATGTGTAACACCCCACATTTTACTTTCAATTGGCTACTATTTGTTATAAGATGAGAATTTATATCAATGGCTAGAACAAAAGATGATCGGTATAATAAGACGAATATTTTGGTATAATAATATTTTGTCATGACCTGAATGTAATTATTGGATTTATTCTATCCGTACCCTAAATTTTCAAAAAGCTATTATTATTAACCAAAGAAGAATTTAAGGATACTCTGAAAAAAGAAATTGATCAGTGCGATGAAACGCACGTTTTGATGTGAACTATGTTACCTGGGGTATTGAGGGCATTTTCATCATTTTGACCACGCCTGTGACTTTGACCACAAATTTGACCAAGTAGAGAGGGAATTGAAGAATTTAAGTGTTACCAATGGATTTAGTGGAATTTTTGGAGTTGAATAGTGAAATAAAATATTTTTCCATTACAGATCCGATTTGTTCGTTTCTGAAGAAAATAGAAAATTGCGGTTGAAAATGGACGTGTGGCATTGTGTGAATGATGGATGAAAACAAATGTTAAAATTCCATTGGGGGAGTAAAATATTTGTGGGATTATTAAATTCTAAAAGCTTATTGAATAAACTTAAGAATTATCCATTTAAATTAAATCCACCAATAGGAATTTAGCTTTAAAATGCATAGCCCACAATGTAATTAATGTTGGTAAACTTTGAACACTAGAATGGCAGTGGAAGGGCTGTAAAACAGCCAGAAATTCGTCCAAGAGAAGAACAAAAGGAAGGAGAGGAAGAAAAGAAAAGAAAAGGAAATAAAAGCTAGAAAAAATAGAGAAAAATAGGAAAAGTGAGAGAAGAAGAGTTCTTGGAGAGAAAAAGGAAAACTTGAAGCATTTTTCAGCCAAATCAAGCTACAAACAAGGTAAACATTCAAGCTTCAAGAATTAAAGTTATAGATTCAAGCATGAGGATTACTTTCATATTAATTTTGTTGGTAAATTCATGCTATTTATGAATTTTTCTCAAGAATTCAAGTTTGTTTACGAGGTTGTGTGTGTTGTGTGTGTGTCGGTTGGTGAGGAGGATTTTATGCTATGTTTTATATGGTGATTAAATATGTTTTCATGACAATTTTATTGGTGGATCATGGCTGCAAAAGAATCATGTGAAATAGGAAGGAAAGCTAGACTAATTGTTAAAGGAAAATGAATAGTTATTGTAGTTGTTTGAGAATGTTAAATTTGGTATTGGAAGATATGGTTTACTGAGCAAAATATGTCTGAAAATCAGAGGTATGAAGGCTGTTTAATAACATTTGAGGAGGATTAAGTGATATACAAGTGTTTGGATTGAAGGAGAACAAAGGAAAACATGAATAGTGAAATTGAGATAAAATTATTAGGGCTGTTTTTGTCCAGTACCGTGCCTGATAAACCATAATTCTGGAAAAATAATCAGACAGAATTAAAGTTAAGAGTCTTACGGTCGTTAAGGTATATCATAGAGCCAAAACGGAATTATGGATTGAAAGTTATGTCCAAAACAAAATCATGTGTCAAAGATGCAAAATTTCAGAATTTTGCTTGGAACATGGACGAATTTAAGGATGATTAATTGTGTGATTTTGGATTAAATAATTGGAGAAATATGAAGTGAATCCCTTGGTTATGAAGGAAGAAAGGATGTGGAAAAAGGAAAATGAAAGAATCAAACAAACGATGAAAAAACGACGAGAACGGAAATTGAACGTTTTCCTTTACCGTCGGCTAACCGTCAGTTGGATGTTGGCTACCGGTTGGGCACGTCAGTTGGACGTCGACTACCCGTCAGCTATTTTTTTGACCAAACATGAATTGATCCAAAAACGATATTTGGTGTACGTTTATCGACAAAGGGCCAACGGAACGTAAAAAACGGTATAGACAAAAGTTAAACGGGAGTGAAAGAAAAGAGTTGCTTAGGATACGAGGTGAGTCCCTTGAATTTCTAAAACCCTTCTGAAAGCTAGTGTGCTTTGTTTTTCCATAATATGCTATGTTTTACACTATTTTAGAAATCCCTGAATATGTTTAACTTTATCTGAGCAAGAATTATTCTTATGCCATTTTGGACTCAAATGAATTCATATTTGGCTTGAAAACCTTTATGGACGATTTAAGCATGAATTTGTGAATTTAGTCATTTTTGGATTAAAAATTTAGGATTTTTGAGAAATGTTAAAATTTGAAATCGGGTATTCATAAATTGACTAGAATGCCCTTATTAGAACATTTTATGGAAATATGTTTGGAAATTTTGAATTTAATCATCTTTTCAGATTAAAAATTATGAATTTCTTGAATTGAGTTCCTTTTGAAATCGGGTATTTGAAAAATGGTTCAAATATCCTTATTGGAATGTTTTATGAAAACCTTTGGAACTTAGGTATTTGATAGATGACCGAATTATCCTTATTGGAACTCTTGTGAATACTTTTCAAATCGGGTAAGGGTAAAATGACCCGAATACCCTCGAAAAATCTTTTAAAATTGAGTATAGATAAAATGACCTGAATACTCTTGGAAATAACTTTTGTGATTGAGTACGGAGAAAATGACCCTAATACTCTTGGAAACATGTTTTGATGTGTGAACAAAATTCTTTATCCTGTTTTAACAATTTTGAAAATGATCTCTCGTGATGATATTGACTTTTGAAAAATGACCTTTTGATCCCTGAAATTGTTTTATTGGCCTGATGTATCATGGAATGAATTGATTGGCTCTGCGGAGTCTATGTAAATGATGATCAGACTTGCGAGTCATTGTGATCAAATTCTGGAAAATGTTATTTTGCCCCCAAAATGTTTTGATTTAAAAATTCTGCAGGATCAGATAACCCTCTGGCCTGATTAGTCAGACGGGGTTGGTATTGTTAACGTTGAGTACTCAGTAAGGACTTTGATCTTTGTACTAGCTCATGTTAGAGATGGACGACCCCAAGTAACCCAATCAATTCTGGGGATTGCCTTACTCCAAACAGGGTGACAGGACATTGAGATGAATCGTCCAAGCTAGCCGTTTAGCCCTTGGTAATTACCACGTCTGCAGGCACTTCTTATTTTGAGTCATTCGCTGGATGCCGGGCGGGAACACTTGGTGCATTTGATTTCTTGCCACCTCGATGATGATTGACGTCAGGATTGAGACCCCTAGCTTATGGTAGCAAGTAAAAGATTTTACAGCGATGCACGGATCAAGTATTAGATGCTGCGGTCTCGGTACGATGATATGGTGCAAGTTGGTGTACTTCTCTGGCAATGCACGGATCGAGTACTGGAGGCTGCGGTCTCAATACGATGACACAGTGCAAGTCAATTTTGTGCTATGGTACACTAGGTATGCTGCGGTATACCTAAGCAGAAGTACGCTACGGTGTATTTATTCCGGCGATGCACGGTTGAGTACTAGAGGTTGCGGTCTCAGTACAATGATACGTGGCGTTGAAGGCAAGGACGGGACTTGCATACAGACCGACCTTCTATTGGAGAAGTGCCTATGATTTGAAAATTAGGGCAATAATTTGAAATTGAAATACAGTTTTTCAAAAATAATTGAGTTCTGAATAAACTCTTCGTTAAAGAGTTTTGGAATCATTTCTAATGAACAAATGATATGCTATTCCACAAAAAAGTGTTGTGTACTCTACCTCTTTGATAAAGAACTAGCATACACGGGACTCACTGGGTGATTTTTCACTTACATGTGTCTTTTATCTTACTTTTTTGTAGGATCTAGAGTTGAGCAGACCTATGGATAGAGGACGATACCACAGTAACAATAGAATAGGTCCGAACATTTTCCTTTTAGATAATGTACCTTATTACTAATGTTGAATGAAAATTTTCATGTATGAGATTATATATTATATGTGTGCACATGACCGTCAGTATGGGTTATTGTATGGATCTGGACCTTACATATTCTGTTGGCTTTTCATTATAAAGACCTTTGTCTAGGTAACTTGATGGGGCGACATCCGGTGTTGATATGCTTTCACTTTTACCTTTAGTCGGGGTGTTACAATTGATATTAGAGCCTAGTTATATAGAATTGTGGTATCGTCATAAGGATTGATAGAACTCTTTCATTGTTGAGGTATGATGGATAGGAGTAATAAGGGCAAACGCCCAATGGATGAGTATAGCGATGATGGAAAGAAAGAGATAGATGAGCATTCGGGTGTGAAAAGATTTGAGAGGTTAGGATAATCCACCGAGCAGGTATGCCAGGACATTTCACTTGGACAAGATCCGGCCCTGGCCGCCTTCATACACCCTATCTTACCAGGAGCGCGTTTGACCCTGTAGTGTCTGTCATTACCTTATTTGCGCGAGACCTCAATCTGGAATGGACACCTACTCCCGAGAGGACATCGTCACCACATGAGGAGATGTGTGACAATTTTGATGAAAATTGATGGATAGTGATGAGGAGGATAGTGTCCCCAATGGTGTAGTATTATTTGAGAATAATGAGAAGGAATTTGGTAGGGATACTCTGGGAGTACTACAAAATGAGATGTTATGTTTCGAGGATACTGAGATAGGAAGAGATTAGGAGGTACCCGAGGTGAAGGTACCTGTGGTCGAAGACTTCGAGGAATAATTGGAAATAGACTTAGACATATTGTCTTAGTTACACCCTGATGTGGATGAAGGTGAAGGATTCAATACAGCTGAATCCTATATGATTCCTACTAATTCAAAACCTCTCGTTTCAGATAGTGATGATGATGATGAGCAGGAGGATGAAATGTGGGTATGTGTAGTAGGATATGTTCAGTTCGGCCAGTGTATATGACTGTGTGCTCAGCACACCAATTTTGTACTAGCTTTGTATTTAATGAGAATGAATATATGTTATGATCCTGCTATGTGCACTATAGCTCTTTTGTGCCTGCCCTTGAGTTATGTAATATCATTTTACCAGCAAAATTGTGTGAACTGTATAGATGTCTCCTAAATAAACTTTTGGATGATCATCACGAACTACTTAACATAACCCTGAGCCAATGCTGGAGGAATCGCATGTGGAAGGTTCCCACTTTGTGAATTTAGATTATTTTATGTTCTAAACCTTCTAGAAAATGTCTGATACCATTCAATGGATGGTTGAGACTACTACTAGAGCCAATGAGAATGCTGGAATAAATGAGAATGTGAGTGAAAGAAATCGAAAGAAATCGAAGTGAATTTTGGGATATAAGTCAGAAAAGATCTAGAAGACCTCGATGGCAGAAGAAAGGAAAGATGCAGATGAGGAGAGGCCCAACTGGAGGACAACCCTCTTTTAGATGCTTTAACTGTAGGAAGGAAGAGCATAAAAGTTTCAATTGCCCTCACCTCCAAAAGATAAGAGGATGGAGTCGACCAAGAAGAAATAATCAGGAGCAGAGGTCAGACTAGAAAGAGAGAACCTAGACAAGCTTCTACCCCTAGAGCCGGATCTGCTAAACCAAAAGATGAAATTGCAAGACAAAGACAGCGGAAAAACTAGCTGGAGAACAACAAAAAAAATGCAGCTCTCCTGCATGAAGGAAAAAAATAATTTTTTTTATTACCTCTTCTTGTTCTCAAAATTGGCTGGAATGGAATATGCGGAACTGGAGTAGGTGCACTGGTGGAAACCTCTGGTGTGATTCCTGCAAACCTCCTACTACGTCTGTGTATGTATATGAAAGCCAAGTTTGCTCTTGATCTTCCAATATATGGCCTGCCTAACCCATGTTTGGTAAAAACTCACAGGACTAAAGAATTTTTTCAGAGAGAAAAGAGGCTGCCTTTTTCCCTTTCTCAGAGAAGAAGAAGAAAACAACGTACATCTTTTTTCTCCAGTTTAGCCTAAATAAAACCTTATGTTAAATTGAATTTTTAATTTGGCCTATTGGACTCTTAATTTAACCTCTTGAACCCAATTAATTATTCTAATCAGAACCAAATAAATGGCCCAGTAAATAATTAATTTTTCAGTCCAAATAAACTAGTCCAATTAACAAGACTATATTAGTTTAGTCCCAGGTCAATATTTAATTATTCAAACTGGGCCAAAGCCCTGAATAATTAATTAACCCACCAAACTAATTTAATTAATTCTCTCTCTGTGGACCTTTATTTTATTCTAGCCCAATAATTAAATTAGACTACTTAAATAAAATAAATTTCATTTAGTTTAATTTAAGACCAATTCCTTGGCCTGTATATAATTAGGACTTACGGTCTATACTGGGAACCAAAAGACACATTGCCTTAGCTACTAAAATGACCAAAATACCCTTATCATATAAATAGTTATGTTTTGCATTTTAAATATTTTTTAATATCACCATAAAGAAATATTGACTTCAAGGACAATGCCGCGTAAGCAAAGTCTCCGACCTATAGGAGAAATGACTAAAATACCCCTCTACATATCGCCGTGCATTAGAGAGAAAGAAATGTACTAACACTTCTCTAAATGATATCTACCATCCTTAAGCTTCTAATCTAATGATCCACGACTTCTTTGATTGTTTCTGCTTTCCAAAGGAGCGACCCTAAAGCAAACATCCAAGTCATGTTTCCCAAGGCCCTGGATATTTAGATTATTCAGACAACCACAAGGGGCGACATAGTATAGAAACTATCCTGTACAAGTTTGTCTTAATTAACTAGTCATATATACCCAACATGCAAGTATATTGGTCCTACGATAGAACCTTAACTAAAGCATATCAAAGTACATGCTTCCAGTTTCATCAGACCACCAACTCATACTCAAGTCGTAGAGTATTAGTCCACATTGTAGCAATAGTAGTTTAAGTTTCTACCATATAGTACTTTAAGAAACCACTACTACATGTTATGTTCTACGTATTCAAAATACGCTTCTCATGAAGTGAGTGGACTACTCACTAGTTAAAGGTAAGCCATTCCCCATTTGAAATTTATAACATAATAACCTAGACATGATGAGATTTTCATTCTCATCAATCGATTAAGAACAAATGTTTATGTGTTAAGTAACTTGTGATCCATACCTTACTGTGAAAAATCACCATTTGCATAGACCACTTACTTAAACACAATGAGTCTTTCCAAACGTAATTGTGCACAAATAAAATGTAAATTCATAAATAATTTCAAAGAATAAATTCTTTTATTAAAACATTCGATGTTTACATAAAAAACTTAGTCTAAGAGGGTATATTTCCCAACAATCTCCCACTTGCACTCTAAAACTAAGTTCATAGGTGCCCACCCCTATGGCATCTAAATGTCTCTTAAAGACTCTCTTAGCCAAAGGTTTGGTGAATGGATCTACTAGATTGTTCTCTGAGGCAATCTGTTTCGCCACGATTTCTTATCTCTGGATGAAATCCCGGATCAGGTGGTACTTCCTCTCGATGTGCTTCCCCTTCTTGTGGTTCCTAGGTTCTTTGGATTGCGATACTGTTACAGTGTTGTCGTAATACATCACAATCGGCCTGTCCATATGAGGCACGACTCCAAGTTCTGAAAGGAACTTCCAGGGCCAGACTACTTCATTGGATGCCTTCGAAGCTGCCACATACTCAACTTCCATGGTTGAGTCAGTAATATAAGATTGTTTGATACTCCTCCATGAAATGGCTCCTCCAGACAAGGTGAAAATATATCCACTTATGGATTTTCTCTCATCCTTATCTGCTTGAAAGTTTGAGTCTGTGTATCCTGTAGGAACCCAGTCATTAGCCCTGTAAATTAGCATATAATCTCTCGTTCCCTTGAGGTACTTGAGAATTTGCTTTACAGCTTGCTAATGAACCTCCCCAATGTTTGACTGATACCTGCTAACTAAGCCTACGGCAAAGTAGATATCTGGCCTAGTACATAACATGGCATATATGAGGCTTCCTGCAGCCGAAGCGTAGGGAATCCTACTCATTCTGTCTTTTTCTTTTTGAGACTTAGGACAGTCCCTTGAACAAAAAGATAAACCATGTCTGCAAGGAATTAGAGCCCCCTTACATGAGTCCATGCTGTACTTGGCCAGCATCTTGTCAATATATGTCGCTTGGGATAATCCTAACATTCTCTACTTCCTATTTCTAAGAAGCTAAATCCTGAGAATGTAACTAGCTTCTCCCAAGTCCTTTATACTAAATTGACTAGACAACCAAACCTTTGTAGATGACAATGACCCTACATCATTTCCAATAAGTAAAATGTCATCTACATACAAGACAAGAAAAACCACATTAATGCTTTCAAGTTTCCTGTGCACGCATGGTTTATCCTCGTTTTGAATAAAACTGTATGACTTTACAGTCTCGTCAAAATGAATGTTCCATACTCTCGATGCCTGTTTAAGTCCATAAATGGACTTCTTAAGCTTGTAAACTACATGTTCTTGGCATTTAGCAATAAAGCCTTCCGGTTGGGACATATAGATGTCTTCTCTAAGATGGCCATTTAAAAAGGCCGTCTTGACATCCATTTACCATATCTCATAGTCATAATGACATGCGATAGTAAGGAGGATACGGATGGACTTAAACATGGCCACCGGGGAAAAGGTTTCCTCATAATCGATACCCTCTTTATGAGTATACCCTTTCACCACAAGCCTAGCTTTGAAAGTTTCCACCTTCCCATCCACTCCCCTCTTCCTATTGTATACCCACTTACACTCAATGAGGTTTATCCCTTCAGGTGAAGCTACAAGATCCCAAATCTGATTGAAGTACATAGACTCAATCTCGGCTTTCATTACTTCATGCCAAAGATTTACATCGGCATCAGTAATAGTCCCCTTGTATCTAGTGGGGTCTTGTTCCGGATAGTCAGAGACTAGCTCAAAAGCTTCTCCAGTCCATCTCTCTGGAACCCTAAACACTCTCCCACTACGACAAGGCTCCATTTGTACAGGCTCTTGAGGCTATACCTCTTCTTGTTCCACAATCGGGTCAGAAGAAGTTGATTCCGAAGATAACTTCTCCTTAAATTCCAACCTAGTTGAACCTTTAGTGGAAGTACTTTGATTATCCTCTAAGTATCTAACATTGGTACTAACCAATACTTTCTACTCCTTAGGATAATAAAAGTAACCACCTTTTGTCCTTTTTGGATACCCAACAAAATAGCATAATTCTGATCTTGATTCCAACTTATCTCTCTTAACCAATTCATAAGCTGGACAACCTCATATCCTGAGATGATTCAGACTTGGCTTACGCCCAGCCCACATCTCATAGGGAGTCCTAGGTACTGATTTGGAAGGCACCAAGTTCAGAATGTATGCTGCTGTTTCCAGGGCATATCCCCAAAAAGACACTGGAAGAGTAGCTTGAGACATCATGCTTCGGACCATTTCCATCAATGTCCTGTTCCTTCTCTCAGCTACTCAGTTCTGCTGTGGTGTCCCCGGCGTAGAGAGCTAGAATACTATCCTATGATGTATCATGTAATCCTTGAATTCACCAAGGAGGTACTCTCCACTACGATCCAATCGTAAGGTTTTGATTAGTTTACTTGTCCGATGCTCCACTTCAGCCTTAAACTTCTTGAACTTGTTAAAAAAGTCAGACTTGCGTCTCATCGGGTAAATATAACTAAATTTTATACAATCATCCGTGAAAGTGATGAAGTACTCAAAACCCCCTCTAACTGTGTAGACAAGGGACCATACACATCAGTGTGAACAAGACTCAATATCTCCTTAGCTTTATCCTCCTTTGAGGTAAAAGACCTTTCGGTCATCTTTCCCATTAGGAAAGATTCATTCTGAGGCCAATTTTTCAATCTCAATGAGCCCAAAGGCCCATCATGGATTAACCTCTAATTCCTAGTTGAGTTAATATGACCCAACTTTAGATGCCAAAGATATGAGTCATTGACATTGGTCTTTCTCTTCTTAGTTAAAGGTTCAGATTGAACGTTATTTAATTGATTGTTAATAGGGTTTAAGAAGAATAGATTTCCATACATGTGCCCAGTACATAAAATTTCTCCATCTCTACTGATAAAAATACCAGAATGGAAAGATACAAAACATCCTTTATTTATTAGTTTCGCAACTGAAATCAAATTCTTGCGAAATCAAGGTACATATAAAATATCTTTTAAAACCACTATTCTATTACAATCAAAGATAAGATCCAACTCTCCCACTGCAAGGGCCCAGACTTGTGCTCCATTTCCCACGCGTAGCCCATGTTCGCCCTTCTTGAGTCTTATAATCTTTCTAAACCCCTACAAGGAGTTATAGATGTGATTAGTAGCTCCTGAATCAACAATTCAAGTGGAAGTTGATCCAACCATTGATATAGACTCTAGATAGAAAACATTATCTGTGGGATTTTTCTTGGCTTGAAGATCTGGACACTCATTTTTCTAATGTCCCTTCTTTCCACATTTGAAGCACTTACCCTTGAGTTTGTCTTTGGACTAGGTCTTGGGCTGGGCTGCTACATTTCCCTTCTTCCTTTTGAACTTTCTAGGCTTGGGCCCAGTTCCAGAGGAAGAAGCTTTAGCAATTATAGCCTTTGATTGAGGTTTTATGACATTCTCTGCCATCGGGAGTTCCTTCATCAACACAGTTAAACTCATGTTTAACTTGTTCATGTTGTAATTCAAATTGAACTGAGTAAAGGAACCCGGTAGAGATTCGAGAACCATGTCCACTTGGCTCTCGGGGTCAATGGCAGCCCCTAAGATTTCTGCTTCCTCGAAAGTAGCAATCATCTTGAGCATGTGCTCTCTGACTGATACTCTCCCAGCCATCTTAGTGTAAATTATAGTTCGAAGAGCCTCCTGCCTTATAGGCCGGCTCTTGTCCGCAAACATAGTGGCTAGTGACTGGCTAATATCATACACAGAAGCCATGTGCTCGTGTTTTGACTGGAGCACATTAGACATAGAGGCTAACATATAGCAACGTACCATTTCGTCAGCTTTCTTCCATGCCTTCTTAGCCTCTCGTTCTTCAACGGTAGAACTTTCCCCGATAATAGGGCAGATCTCATAAAGGACATACTTATACTCCTCAACTGTGAGTATTATGTCCAGGTTCCTCTTCCAATCCACATAGTTTAGACCCATTAGCTTATTCTCTCAGAGAATAACGGCCAAAGGACTAAAAGAACCTCCCACCATTTCTGAAAAAAAAATGAAAATAAAAGAAATGATTTAGTTTGTGAAAATAAAATAAATTTGTGCACTTCATCCTTATATCAAAACTGATAATAGTTACTTTAATATAATTTATTTGGCTTTTAGGAGAACTGACATAGCTTCTTGGGAAGATTAACAGTTCCCTAAGCTAAGTGTGTTAACCACCACAAATTAATTTTTATTCTAGGTAATAATCTAGAAGATAACTCCATCAAGGGGATGGTTATTTCCTCTCATTTCCTATGGATATGCCTCGTACTATAACCTTCAACGTGGGCTGGCTGATCATAGTACATGTCCCGAGTTATTAACTATATCCTTCCATTAGATCTAGATTCTTGTGGTATCCCCATCCTATACGAGTTCACTCACAAGGTAACGCGAGGAGACCCACGATCTCTAATAAGGATCGTGATGGAAGCCGTGGGGCCGTTGGAACCCCTCTCCCACTTAGCCTTTTAAAATAAGGATTTTTCTGGAAAAATTATCCTTTTGAAAATTTCTATTAAGTTTTTCTTTAACTCAAAATTAAAATATCTAAATCCATTAAAATCTCTATGTCAAGGTTTATATCCTTCGAGAGATTTTTTCATGGACTAATTTTATTTAAGTTAAAATATTAATAGTTTCAAAAATTTCCAATTAAAACTTTCTAGAGACTTTGGTCTCAAGTTTATTTGACAAAACAATTTTTTCTTTTGCAAAAATAAAACAAAATGGCTTTCTATTTTTAACTTACAAAAATATCTAAATCCAATATATTTTCTATGTCAAGGATTAAATCCTTTGAGAAAATATCTAAGGATTAATTTTTGTTCATGTAAAAACAACCATTTAATTTGTAGAAAAAATGTTTTCTTGTCAAAAATATTCCCAAAGACTTTGGTCTTTGAGAAAACGTGCACATAGGTACTCAAAAATAAATAGCATGCTAGAAAACAGTATACGTTTTCATGCTTTTCTATTTTTAAACCTAAGTGTCCAAATAATAGAATTAAACACATTATTTAATTAATTAATGGTCTTGTTTAATCCTAAAATCCCTTACTAATATTTTTCATGCAAAAATATTCTACGAATATTAACTATTGCAAAAATATTTACTTCGCCTGGTATGGAACCAAAACTAAAAAGAAAATGCAAGAAAATTACACGGAAAAATAAAAAATTTCTCCTTGGTCTACTACATCTGCTGCAGAAGAATGGAGTCTATCTGAGCTAAGGTCCACAACACCCGCCGCACTGGATTGAGCACCTCATGGACCATCCAAGATCCGCGACTTGTGCAATCGACCCGCTCCATGTGCGACCCGCTAGAAACCAAAATTCGGTTGAATTAGCAATTTGCAATTGCAAATTGGAATTCCACCGTATCAGCCGAGCCAGTAGGGCCAAGCCGAGCCACCCTCTAGCTCCAGGCACAGAAAGATGTTGATGGTGAGCCGAGCCGATGAACAATACCTTTCTTCTTCAGATTTCTGTGCGACTTCCTTCTGCGATTTTCTTACTGTTTTGTTTTTGTGATTGTTTTTGTAGCTTTTGCCCTCCGATTTCAACCCAAAATCAATAAAAACAAAAACCAACAACCGCTTATACCCATTAAAATTGGATTTACACGATTTGCTAAGTAAAAAAAAATAGATTACATACACCTATACCTCTATCCGAGAGGTGTACAGCCATACTATCCATACCAAAAAAAAAAAAAAAAAAAAAAACAGCGAAGGATCATAGTTAATCACACATATGTGTCTAGTTTTATTAACTAGCATACATGCTTCCTATATTTGCACAAAATCTTCATTCTTTGATACCAATTGAAGATGAAATTGCAAGCCAAAAACAACGGAAAAACCAGACAAAGAACAACAAAAAAACGCAGCTCTCTTGTGTGAAGGAAAAAAATAATTTTTTTATTACCTCTTCTTGTTCTCAAAATTGGCTGGATTGGAATATGCGGAACAGAAGTAGGTGCATTGGTAGAAACCTCTGGTGCGATTTTTGCAAGCCTCCTACTACGTTTGTGCATGTATATGAACGCCAAGTTTCCTCTTGATCTTCTAATATATGGCCTGCCTAACCCACGTTTGGTGAAAACTCACAGGACTAAAGAATTTTTTCAGAGAGAAAAGAGGCCGTCTTTTTCCCTTTCTCAGAGAAGAAGAAGAAAACAACGTACATCTTTTTTCTCCAGTTTAACCTAAATAAAACCTTAGGTTAAAGTGGATTTTTAATTTGGCCCATTGGACTCTTAGTTTAACCTCTTGAACTAAATTAATTATTCTAATCAGAACCAAATAAATGGCTCATTAAATAATTAATTTTCCAACCCAAATAAACTAGTCTAATTAACAAGACTATATTAGTTTAGTCTCAGGTCAATATTTAATTATTCAAATTGGGCCAAAGCCTTGAATAATTAATTAACCCACCAAACTAATTTAATTAATTCTCTCTCTCTGTGGACTTTTATTTTATTCTAACCCAATAATTAAATAAGGCTATTTAAATAAACTAAAATTCGTTTAATTTAATTTAAGACCAATTCCTTACCCTGTATATAATTAGGACTTACGGTCTATACTGGGGACCAAAAGACACATTGCCTTGCCTACTAAAATGACCAAAATACCCTTGTCATATAAATAGTTATATTTTACATTTTAAATATTTTTTAATATCATCATAAAGAAATATTGACCCCAAGGACAATGTCGCGTTAGCAAAGTGTCCGACCTACAGGGAAAATGACTAAAATACCCCTCTACATATTGTCGTGCATTAGAGAGGAAGAAATGTATTAACACATCTGTAAATGACATCTACCATCCTTAGGCTTTTATTCTAATGATCCACGACTTCTTGGATTATTTTCGCTTTCCAAGAGAGCTATCCTAAAACAAACATCCAAGTCATGTTTTCCAGTGCCCTGGATATTTAGATCATTCAAACAACCACAAGGGGCGATATAGTATAAAAATTATTTTGTACAAGTTTGTCTTAACTAACTAGTCACATATACCCAACATACAAGTATATTGGTCTTTCGATAGAACTTCAACTAAAACATATCAAAGTATATGCTTCCAGCTTCGTCAGACTACCAACGCATACTCAAGTCGTAGAGTATTAGTCAACATTGTAGCAGTAGTAGTCTAGGTTTCTACCATATAGTACTTTAAGAAACCACTACTACAGGTCATGTTCTACGTATTCAAAATACGCTTGTCATGAAGTGAGTGGACTACTCACTAGCTAAAGGTAAGTCATTCCCCATTTGAAATTCATAACATAATAACCTAGATATGATGAGATTCTCATTCTCATCAATCGGTTAAGAACAAACATTTTTGTGTTAAGTAACTCGTGATCCATACCTTACTGTGAAAGATCACCATTCACATGGGCCACTTACTTAAATATAATGGGTCTTTTCCAAACGTCGTTGTGCAAAAATAAAATGTAAATTCACAAATAATTTCTAAGAATAAATTCTTTTATTAAAACATTTGATGTTTACATCAAGAAAGATGCAGAGGAAGGGAGGCCCAACTGGAGGACAAATCCTTTTTTAGATGCTTTAACTGTAGGAAGGAAGAGCATAAAGGTTTCAATTGCCCTCACCTCCAAATGATAGGAGGATAGAGTCGACCGAGAAGAAACAATCAGAGGCAGAGGTCGGACTAGAAAGAGAGAACCTAGATAAGCTTCTACCCCTAGAGCCGGATCTGCTAAACCAAGTAAATGCTCGAGTGGTTATATTGAAGAAGATGGATGATCATATTACAGTAATGAAAGGTACACTCTTTAACTTTAAATCATGATGCTAAAGTATTGATAGATCCCTATTCTATGCATTCTTTTGTTACCAATGTATTTCTTGACGCTATGGGGATAAAAAAGGAGAAGAAACTTCATAAGAAATGCTTGTCAGTACCCCATTGGGAAAGTAAATGAATAGTGATAAAATACATAAGGAATGTAAGATCTTCATAGGAAATGAAATTTTGGAGGAGATTTGATATGTCTACCCATAGAGGACTAAGATGTTATCTTGGGCATGGACTAGCTATCCCAACATCATAATCAAGTTGACTGCAGATATAAAATAGTACAATTCCGTCAGCCTAGGAAACCTATATTGGAAATTCTAGACAAGGCTGGGAGGAAAAATAATACTTGCATATCAAGACTCAAGGCCCGGAAGATAATTAAAAAAGGTGTATTGGGTATTTGGCCTATGTAATTAATAAGCCAGGAGAGGTTAAGAAACCCGAAGAAGTTCCTGTTATGAATGAGTATTTGAATGTTTTTCCAGTGAAATTAAAGAAATTACCACTGAAGAGAGAAATGGAATTTTCTGTTGAGTTAGTGACATTAGCATAACTAATTTCAAGAACTCCTTATTGAATGGCACCTACAGAATTGCACGAGCTAAAAAAATAAGTACAGGAATTAATGGAGCAAGAATTCATTCGCCTAGTACTTCACTTTGAGGAGTACCTATCTTATTTGTTAGAAAGAAAGATGAGTAGCCACGGATGTATATAGATTTGTGAGGTTAAATGCAAATGCAGTAACGGTAAAGAATAAATATCCATTGCCTATTATTGATGAATTGTTTGATCGGTTACAAAGAGTAGGATGATTCTCCGAGTTAGACTTGAGGCAAGGATATTACTAAGTTCGGATTCGAGAAGAAAATATACTGAAAATAGCATTTAACATGACGTGGACTTTTTGAGCTTGTAGTGATGCCCCTTTGGTGTCACTAATGCTTGTTGTTTCATAAATCTAATGCACTGGACATTTCAGCCCGATTTTGTGGCTATATTCATAGATGATATTTTGGTGTACTCCAAAGACCCCTAAGATCACGAACAATAATTTTTAGAAAGTATTAGGAAAGTTTAGATAGTCCAAACTATATACAAAATTTAGTAAGTGTGAGTCTTGGCTACAAGAAGTAGCATTCTTGGGACATGTGATATCTAAAGTTGTAAGTACAGTAGATCCTGCAAAAGTTCAAGCAGTAATGAACTGGAAACGTCCTGAGATTTTGACTGAATACGATGTTTCCTGGGATTTGTAGGATATTATCGGAGATTTATTGAGAAATTTTCTAAGATATCTTTACTTTGAGTCGACTCACCCAAAAGAAAGTTCCTTATGTTTGGACTAGAAAATGTGAGAGAAAATTCCAAGAGTTGAGAAAAAGATTAAGCTCTACTTCTGTTTTAACACTGCCAATGATGGACAAGCCTTATGAGGAGTACACAGAGGTGTCAAAGGAAGGATTGAGAGGAGTATTGATGCAGGAGAGAAAGGTGATAGCTTATATTTTTAGGAAATGGAAATCTCATTAGGAGAATTACACTATATATAATTTGGATTTAGTTGCTATTGTGATTGCCCTTAAGGAGTGGAGACATTATTTCTGTGGAGCTGAGTTAGAAATCTTCACCAACCACAAAAGTTTGAAGTATGTTTTTACTCAAAATAATTTGAATATAAGGCAAAGTTAATGGATGGGATTTCTGGAAGGATTTCAATGTCCAATTAAATATCATCCTGTAAAAGCAAACACAGTAGTAAATGCCCTCAGTAGGAAAGCGAATTTATTAGCTCTTCGGACGTTACAAATTCCAAAATTAGAAGTGTTTGCAGTAGACGGAGAAATAAGGATAAGTAATACTTCCATTCAACCTGCCTTCCTACAACAGTTGAAGAGAGAGCAAGATGAAGATGAAGATTGCAAAAGTTAGTGCAAAAGGAGACGAATACAGGAGGAGATGAGTTCCGAAAGGATAATGATGGGATTAATTGCTATCGGGGTCGGAATTGTATTCTGAAACAATATGCGATGAGATAAGATGTTTTAACAGAGGCACCTTGGAGTAAGCATACCATCCATCTAGGAGCTGTAAAGATGTATCGGAACCTAAAATGGCATTATTGGTGGATTGGTATGAAAAAGGACATTTCAGACTTCATAACACGATATTTAATTTTTCAGTAAAGGAAAGCCAATCAACAACGGCCTTAAGGGTTACAACCATTATCTACTCCATCGTGGAAATTGGATGAAATTATAATAGACCTCATTACAAGATTACCTATGATAGTAGAGCGGTGAGATACTATTTGGGTGATAATGGATCGACTAACTAAGCCTGCTCATTTCGTTCCTATTAATTAACGGAATTCCCTAGAGAAGTCAAGTAAAATCTATATGGAGGAAGTAATCAGACTTCATGAGTATCCTTTAGTGTTGTGTCAGATCGAGCTACTAGATTTACCTTAAAGTTTTGGACTAAGCTGCAGTAGAAGTATGGGACTACAATAAAGTTCAGCATAGCAGCGCACCTACACACGTATGGACAGACAAAACTAATGAATGGAATTTTACAAGACATGTTCTAGGTTTGCGTTTTGAATTTTAGAGTTAAGTAGATTGATAATTTAGCGTATGTAGAATTCATATACAATAATAGTTATCCATTAACAATTGGAATGGTCCTATTTGAAGCTCTTTATGGAAGGAAATGAAGTCCAAAAAGAAGAATGGGTGAACAGGATGCTTTGGGTCTTGAAAAAGTTCGATATACTATGAAAATGATTAATATCAAGTTGGAGGCAGTTTAGGGTAGACAAAAAAAGAAAAAAAGTCATACAAATCGACGTAAGAGAGATTTGAAATTTGTAGAATGAGATCATGTATTCTTAAAGTTGGCTCCACAACGACAATTGGGAATCAAAGAACAAGAAAAGACGCTGGACCGTACCCTATTGTCGAGAGGATTGGGAAAGTAGCCTATTGATTTGGAGTTACCAGTAGAACTTCAAGTTATTCACAGCGTATTTATGTACCCCAACTTCAGAAGTATGTGGCTGATCCTGCCCACATTTTGAATGAAAAAACCCATTGAGATGACTCTACGCTTGAAGAATAAGGAAAAGCTAATTAAGATCTTGCAGTATGCTGAAAAGGGAATTATGAAATGAGAAAATTTCACTTGTACAAGTATCATGGAATCATTATTTTATGTAAGACGCAACTTGAGAAAAACAAAAATGAAGATATTGAAAAAAGTATACAAATCTATTCCAAGTGTAGGCCAAATTTTGAGGATGAAATTTTTTTGTAAGGAGGGGAGAATGTAGCACCTTACCTTTTACTTTCAATTGGCTACTATTTGTCATAAGATGAGAATTTATATCAATGGCCAGAACAAAAGATAATCGGTATAATAAGACGAATATTTTGGTATAATAATATTTTGTCACGACCTGAATGTAATTATTGGATTTGTTCTACGCGTACCCTAAATTTTCAAAAAGCTATTATTATTAACCAAACAAGAATTTAAGGATACTCTGGAAAAAGAAATTGATCAATGCGATGAAACGCACGTTTTGGTGTGAATTATGCTACCTGGGGTATCGGGGGCATTTTCATCATTTTGACCGCAAATTTGACCAAGTAAAGAGGGAATTGAAGAATTTAAGTGCTACCAATGGATATAGTGGAATTTTTGGAGTTGAATGGTGAAATAAAATATTTTCCCGTTACCGATCCAATTTGGTCGTTTCTGAAGAAAATAGAAAATTGCGGTTGAAAATGGGCGTGTGGCATTGTGTGAATGGTGAATGAAAAAAAGTGTTAAAATACCATTACGGGAGTAAAATATTTTTGAGATTATTAAATTGCAAAAGCTTATTGAATAAGCTTAAGAATTATCCAATTAAATTAAATCCACCAATAGGAATTTAGCTTTAAAATTGATAGCCCACAATGTAATTAATGTTGGTTGACTTTGGACACTAGAATGGTGGTGGAAGGGCTGAAAAACAGCCAGACATTCGTCCAAGAGAAGAACAAAAGGAAGGAGAGGAAGAAAAGAAAAGAAAAGGAAAGAAAAGCTAGAAAAAAATAGAGAAAAATAGGAAAAGTGAGAGAAGAAGAGTTCTTGGAGAGAAAAAGGGAAACTTGAAGTATTTTTTAGCCAAATCAAGCTACAAACAAGGTAAACATTCAAGCTTCAAGAATTAAATTTATAGATTAAAGCATGAGGATTACTTTCATATTAATTTTGTTGGTAAATTCATGCTATTTATGAATTTTTCTCAAGAATTCAAGTTTGTTTACGAGGTTGTGTGTGTTGTGTGTGTGTCGGTTGGTGAGGAGGATTTTATGCTATGTTTTATATGGTGATTAAAGATGTTTTCATGACAATTTTATCGGTGGATCATGGCTGCGAAAGAATCATGTGAAATAGGAAGGAAAGCTAGACTAATTGTTAAAGGAAAATGAATAGTTATTGTAGTTGTTTGAGAATGTTAAATTTGGTATTGGAAGATATGGTTTACTGAGCAAAATATGTCTAAAAATCAGAGGTATGAAGGCTGTTTAATAACATTTGAGGAGGATTAAGTGATATACAAGTGTTTGGATTAAAGGAGAACAAAGGAAAACATGAATAGTGAAATTGAGATGAAATTATTAGGGCTGTTTTTGTCCAGTACCGTGCCTGATAAACTAGAATTCTGGAAAAAGAATCAGACATAATTAAATTTAAGAGTCTTACGGTCGTTTTGGTATATTATAGAGCCAAAACGGAGTTATGGATTGAAAGTTATGTCCAAAACAAAATCATGTGTCAAAGCTGAAAAATTTCAGAATTTTGCTTGGAACATGGATGAATTTAAGGATGATTAATTGTGTGATTTTGGATGAAATAATTGGGAAAATATGAAGTGAATCCCTTGTTTATGAAGGGGGAAAGGATGTGGAAAAAGGAAAATAAAATAATTGAATAAACGATGAAAAAACAACGAGAATGGAAATTGAACGTTTTCCTTGACCGTTGGCTAACCGTCGGCCCTCGTTGGCTAAACGTTGGTTCGACGTCGGCTAACCGTCGGCCACGTCTGCTACCCGTCGGCTATTTTTCAGCCAAACATGAATTGATCTGAAAACGATGTTTGGTGTAAGTTTATTGACAAATAGCCAACAGAACGTCGAAAACGATAGAGACAAAGGTTAAACGGCCGTGAACGGAAAAAGTTGCTTAGAACTCGAGGTGAGTCCCTTGGATTTCTAAAACCTTTCTGAAAGCTAGTGTGCTTTGTTTTTCCATGAAATGCTATGTTTTATACCATTTTGCAAATCCCTGAATATGCTTAAGGTTTATCTGAACAAGAATTATTCTTATGCCACTTTGGGCTCAAATGAATTTCATATTTAGCTTGGAAACCTTAGTGGATGATTTTAGCATGAATTTATGAATTTAGTTCCTTTTGGATTAAAAACTTGGGATTTTTGAGAAATGGTAAATTTTAAAATCGGGTATTCATAAATTGACTGAAATTCCCTTATTGGAACATTTTATGGCAATATGTGTGAAAACTTTGAATTTAATCCTTTTTTCATATTAGAATTCTGAATTTCTTGAATTGAGTTCCTTTTGAAATCGGATATTTGGAAAATGGTCCAAATGTCCTTATTGGAATGTTTTATGAAAACCTTTGGAACTCGAGTATTCGGTAGATAACCGAATTATCCTTATTGGAATTCTTGTGAATACTTTTCAAATCGAGTAAGGGTAAAATGACCCGAATACCCTCGAAAAGTCTTTTGGAATCGGGTATAGGTAAAATGACCTGAATACCCTTGGAAATAACTTTTGTGATTGAGTACGGGGAAAATGACCCGAATACTCTTGGAAACATGTTTTGATGTGTGAACAGAACTCTTTATCCTGTTTTAACAATTTTGAAAATGATTTCTCGTGATGATATTAACTTTTGAAAAATGACATTTTGATCTCTGAAATTATTTTATTGGCCTGATGTATCATGGAATGAATTGATTGGTTCTGTATAGTCTATGTGAATGATTATTTGACTTGCAAGTTAATGGGATCAAATTCTGAAAAATGTTGTTTTGCCCCAAAAATGTTTTGATTTGAAAATCCTGCAAGATTAGATAACCCTCTGGCCTGATCAGTTAGATGTGGTTGGTATTATTAACATTGAGTATTCAACAAGGACTTTAATCTTTGTACTAGCTCATGTTAGAGATAGATAATCCCAAGTAACCCGATCAGTTCCGGGGATTATCTTACTCCAAACAGGGTGATAGGACATTGAGATGAGTCGTCCTAGCTAGCTGTTTAGCACCTGGCAATTGCCGCATCTGCGGGCGCTTCTTATTTTAAGTTATTCGCTGGATGCCGGGTGGGGGCACTCGGTGCATTTGATTCCTTGCCGCCTCGATGGTAATTGACGTCAGGATTGGGACCCTTGGCTTATGGTGGCAAGTAAAAGATTTTCCAATGATGCATGGATTAAGTACTAGAGGCTGCAATCTCAATACGATGACACGGAGCAAGTTGGTGTACTTCTTCGGCAACGCATGGATCACGTATTGGAGGCTGCGGTCTCAATACGATGATACGGTGCAAGTCAGTTATGTGTTGTGGTATACTAGGTATGCTGTGGTGTACTTATTCCGGCCATGCACGGTTGAATACTAGAGGCTGCGGTCTCAATACAATGATACGTGGCACCGAAAGCATGGACTGCAAGACTTGCATACAGGCCGACCTTCTGTTGGAGAAGTGCCTATGATTTGAAAATTGGGGTAATGATTTGAAATTAAAATACAGTTTTTCAAAAATGATTAAGTTCTGAATAAACTCTTCGTTAAAGAGTTTTGGAATCATTTCTAATGAACAAATGATATGCTATTCCACAAAAATTTTTGTGTACTCTACCTCTTTGATAAAGCACTAGCACACACAGGACGCACTGGGTGATTTTTCACTCACACGTGTCTTTTATCTTACCTTTTTGTAGATTTGGAGTTGAACAGACCTACGAATAGAGGATGATACCACAGTGATAGCAAAATAGGTACGGACGTTTCTCTTTTGGATAATGTACCTTATTACTGATGTTGAATGAAAATTTTCATGTATGAGATTCTTTATTATATATATGCACATGACCGTCAGTATGGGTTGTTGTATGGATTTGGACTTTACATATTCTGTTGGTTTTTCGTTATTAAAACCCTTTGTCTAGGTAACTGGACGGGGCAACACCTGGTGTTGATATGTTTCCTCTATTACCTTTAGTCAGGGTGTTACATAGTGAACCTTCCCTACTTATAGTAATAAAACTAGAACAAAAAGACTCAAACTCATACAAATTATACATATCAAATAGAGCTTTAACTGGTTTTTCTTTTATATCATTTATCACATATTGCCTAAGTATTAGAGATTCATCAAAATCTAATATTTCATAAAGATATTCGATAATTCTATGAAATTCAGGAGTTTTTGCTCGATGATTTAAACACAATGTCATACAATATAAAATAGGAATCTCATCATAATATTTTTTATATTTTTCAAACATACTTTTTATAAAATTACCATATTCGGGATAATTCATATACTCATTAAAAATATTTGCTACCTTAGTAAGTGTGGAGAGAATTTAATGAGTAGCAGGATAATAAGATCCGGATAAAAGTTTGGTTACTTCTTTAAAAGTAAATAAAAATGTTAAAAGCGCAATACAATTTTCAAAATGAGTTTCAGTGAGTTGAGGTTGAAAATTATTACTATTACAAAATTCTTGATTTTAAAAATGTATTACACTTTCAAACATATCAAAAGTTGAATTCCATCTTGTTTTATAATCTAATCTAAAATTTTTAAAAGACAAACCTTATTCTCAGCATAAAGCCTTAAATATTTTAAGCCTAGTTGGAGATGTTTTAATAAATAAAACAATATTTCTAATTATAATTAACAGTATCATCAACATATTTATATCCTTCTTTAACATACAAATTAAGTATATGGCAAGCACACCAAGTATGAAATAAAATTTCATCTAACATAGGACTCATAGTATTTTTCAAAATTGCTATGGCAGTATCATTATTTGAAACATTATCTAAAGAAATAAAAATAATTTTACTTAATGTTCAATATCCATGACATGTTTAAGTAACCATTCTAGCAATACTAGTACCTATATGAGAATATTCAAATAATTCAAAATAAATAGTGAAGACTTTAAAATGGCAAAAATCATCAAAACGAAAGCATGCTGGGAAAACGAAAAATTTACCTCTGTGATTGAATGACCCTCTTCGCACTGGTGTAGATGTCTGTATAAGGATACTTGAGGCTATTGGATAACGTCCTTACAAATGTTTACTGCATCTCATCTATGCAAAGCTTTTAATCTTTCGAAATGGTGCCTGTAGCACAGCCAGTGAAAGCTTGAATATTGTGTTTTGATAAGCTTTGATGAAAGCTTTCTGTTATATTTGGGTTTCTCTCTGTGAAATGAAAATTGAATACCGAAGACCAAGCCTCCAATCAAAGCCTTCAATTCATATTCATTTCAACAGATCCCACGAGAGAGACTCCGCCCGTGTGCAAACAGAAAGCATCCATGCTTTCATCTTGCACGCAAAACAATACAGGTTCCATTCCATGTTATTTTTTTAATTTTAATTAATTAATTAAATTATTAATTAATTAATTAATTAATTTTTTAATTTTATTTTACCCTTGGTCTTATTTATTGGGCCAGATAAATTATTTATTCTTAGGCTTGAACAGCCATAAATAATAAATCTCAATTATTTATTTTCTGGACTTTATTAAATAACCCAATAAATAATTAACAAGCCCAAATAGACCAATATAAAATTTCATATCTTTTATCTAGTTTATATCCAGGTTAATTTTCTAATTATTCAATCTGGGCTTTGGGCTCTGAATAATTAATTAACAAATTAAATTAGATAAAATAAATACTCTCTCTTAGAACTTTTATTTTATTCTAGTCCAATAATAAATTAGACTAATAAAATAAAACCCATAAATATCAAGATCAATTCCTTAACCCAAATCCTTCATGACTTAAGGGCCATTTTGGGGATCAAAAGACATATTGCCTTGGCTACTAAAATGACCAAAATACCCCTCTATATAAATAGCTATATTTTGTATTTTAAATATTTTCTAATATCACCATAAGAAAATATTGACCACAAGGATAATGCTGCATTAGCAAAATCTTCGATCTACTAGTATAATTACTAAAATACCCCTCTACGCATTGCCATGCAATTAGAGAGGAAGAGTGTACTAACACCTCTCTAATAGACATCTACCATCCTTAGATCTCTAATCCAATAATCCACGACTCTTGGAATGTTTTCACTTTTCAAGGGAACTACCCTAAAGTAAACATCTAAGTCATATTCCCTAGGGCCCTGAATAATTAGATCATTTGAACAATCACAAGGGGCGATATAGCGTAGAAGCTATCTTTACAAGTCTGTCTTAACTAACTAGTCGCATATACCCAACATACAAGTATATTGATTCTATGAAAGAACCTCAACTACAGTATATCAAAGTATATGCTTCTAACTTCATCAAACTACCAACTCATAATCAAGCGGTAGAATATTAGTCCACGCTGTAGCTAGTCTAGGTTTCTTTTAAATAGTACTTTTAAAAACCACTATTACAGGTCCTATTCTACATATTCGAAATACGCTCATGTTATGAAGTGAATAGACTACTCACTGGCTAAAGGTAAGCCGTTCCCCATTTAGAATTCATAACACAATAACCTATACATGATGAGATTCTTATTCTCATCAATTGGTTAAGAAAAAACATTTATATGTTAAGTAACCCGTGATCTATACCTTACTGTGAAAGATCACCATTCGCATGGATCATTTACTTAAACATAATGGATCCTTTCTAAACGAAAATCGTGTACAAATAAAATATAAATTCACAAATAAATTTTGAGAATATATTTTTTTTATTAATAAATTTGATAATTACATCAGATAAATTAGTCTAGAAGGTATATATTTCAACAATCTTTCACTTGCATTCTAAGACTAAAAAAGCTCGTATGTGTCCACCTCTCTGGTGTCTAAGTGTCTCTTGAAGACTCTCTCAACCAAAGGCTTAGAGAAGGGATCTGCTAGGTTGTTCTTCGAGGCTATCTGTGCCACCATGATTTCTCGTCTCCAAATAAAATCTCAGATCATATGGTACTTTCTCTGGATATGCTTCCCCATCTTGTGGTTCCTGGGTTCTTTGAATTGTGAGACTGCTCCAAAATTGTCGCAATACACCATAATCGATCTGTCCATGTGTGGCACAATTCCAAGTTCTGAAAGGAACTTCTGGAGTCAGACAACTTCCTTAGATGCTTCTGAAGCTGCCACATACTCAGCTTCCATGGTTGAGTTAGTAATACAAGATTGCTTGATACTCCTTCATAAAACAGCTCATCCAGACATGGTGAAGACATATCCACTAGTGGATTTTCTCTCATCCTTATCTACCTAGAAATCTGAGTCTGTGTATCCAGTAGGAACCAAGTCATCAGCCCTGTAAACCAGCATATAATCTTTCGTACCATTGAGATACTTAAGAATATGCTTTACAACTTGCCAATGAACCTTCCAAGGTTTGACTGATATCTGCTAACTAAGCCTATAGTAAAGCAGATATTTAGCCTAGTGCACAGCATAGCGTACATAAGACTTCCCACAGTTGAAGCGTAGGGAATCCTACTCATCCTGTCTTTTTCCTCTTGAGACTTAAGAAAGTCTTTAGAACAAAAAGACAACCCATATCTATAAGGGATTAAAGTTCCCTTGCATAAGTCCATACTAAACTTGGCTAGCATCTTATCAATGTATATCGCTTGGGATAATCCTAACATTCTCTACTTTCTATTTCTAATAAGCTTAATCCCGAGAATGTAACTGGCTTCTCCCAAGTCCTTCATACTAAATTGATTAGACAGCTAAACCTTAGTAGATGACAATGTTCCTACAATATTCCAATGAGTAGAAAGTCATCCACATATAGGATAAGAAAAATCACATTTATGCCTTCTAATTTCCTGTACACGCATAGTTCATTCTCATTTTGAATGAAGCCGTAAGACTTTACAGTCTCATCAAAACGAATGTTCCATGTTCTAGATGCCTACTTAAGTCCATAAATGGACTTCTTAAGCTTGCAGACCATATGTTCCTGGCCTTTAGCAATAAAACCTTTCGGTTGAGACATATAGATGTCTTCGTTAAGATGGCCATTAAAAAATATCGTCTTGACATCCATTTTCCATATCTCATAGTCGTAATGACATGCAATGACAAGGAGGATATGGATGGACTTAAGCATGACTACCGGAGAAAATGTTTCATCATAATCGATTCCTTCTTTCTGAGTATACCCTTTCGCCACAAGTTTAGCTTTGAAGGTTTCCACCTTCTCATTCACTCCCCTCTTCCTTTTGTATAGCCACTTACACCCAATGGGTTTTATCCCTTCAGGTGAAGCTACAAGATCCCAAACCTGATTGAAGTACATAGACTCAATCTCGACTTTCATTTTTTCGTGCCATAGATCTGCATCGGCATTAGCAATAGCCTCTTCGTATCTAGTGGGATCTTGTTCCTAATGGTCAGAAACCAGCTCAAAAGCCTCTCATATCCATCTTTCTGGAACTTTAGATATCTTCCCACTACGACGAAGCTCCATTTGTATAGGTTCTTAAGGCTATGCCTCTTCTTATTCCATAATCGAGTCTGAAGAAGTTGATTCCAAAGATAACTTTTCTTCGAGTTCCAACTTTGTTGAACCTTTAGTTGAAGTACTTTGATCATCCTTCAAGTATCTAGTCTTAGTACTTACTAGTACTTTCTGCTCTTTGGGATGATAAAAGTAACCTCATTTTATCCCTTTTGGATACTCAACAAAGTAGCATAATTCTAATCTTGGTTCTAGCTTGTCTCCCTTAATCAGTACATAAGCTGGACAGCCTCATATCCTGAGATGATTTAGACTTAGCTTACGCCCAATCTACATCTCATAGGGTGTCCTAGGTACTGACTTGGAAGGCACCAAGTTCAAAATGTATGTCACTATTTCCAAAGCATATCCCCAAAAAGAGACAGGAAGAGTAGCATGAGACATCATGCTTTGGACCATTTCCATTAATGTCCTATTCCTTCACTCAGCTACTCCATTCTACTGGGGTGTACCCGGCACAGAAAGTTGGGATACTATTCCATGATATACTATGTAATCCTTAAACTCACCGAGGTGATATTCTTCACCATGATCAGATCGTAAGGTTTTGATTAATTTACCTGTCTGAAGCTCCACTACAGTCTTAAACTCTTTGAATTTATCAAAAGAGTCAGACTTGCGCTTTATCAGGTATACATAACCAAACCGTGTACAATTATCCATGAAAGAGATGAAGTACTCAAAGCCCCCTCTAACTTGAGTAAACAAAGGACCATATACATCAGTATGAACAAGACCCAATATCTCCTTGGCTCTATCAGCCTTTTGGGTGAACGACCTTTTGGTCATTTTTTCCATAAGGTAGAATTCAAACTGAAGCCAACTTTTCAATCTTAATGAGCCCAATAGTCTATCATGGATTAACCTCTGAATTCTAGTTGAGTTAATATTACCTAACCTTAGATGCCAAAGATATGAGTTATTGACATTGGTCTTTCTCTTCTTATTTAAAAGTTTAGATTGAGTGTTATGTATTTGATTGTTTGTAGGATTTAAAAAGAATAAGTTTCCATACATGTGCTATGTACATAAAACTTCTCCATTTCTACTAATAGTAATACCAAAAAGAAAAGAAATAGAATATCCATGATTTATTAGTTTTGCAACTGAAATCAAATTTTGTCTAAAATCGGGTACATATAATGTGAAACCCCAGTCAAAATCAACCTTAGAGTAAAGGGGTTGGGATACATATCATGTTTTATTGCATAGTTAAATATATTTTTATATGATTTTATGTGCTTTGGATTTGTGTTTTATAGTCTAGAGGGCTTGGTTATGATTATTGAGAAAGAATGGCAAAATGGTAATTTTTGCCTGAGGAGAAAATAGAGAGATAGCTTGAGGATTAAATAGGAAAAATATTTTAGAGAGAAAATAAAAACAAGAGTTGTTGTGGTTTAGTGGTTAGAGTTTTGGAATTAATTCTTAAGGTCATGGGTTCAAATTCCATCATTAGAGCTTTAGCATGATTAAATTTTATTTTTGCTTGGGAAGTGGTATTTTCGGCCTTAAGTGCTTTAGTATAGGGTAGAGGTGTTGTCCTAGGGGAGACATGATAGGAGTACTCTAATCCTATTCTTTTACCCTACACAAAAATTCCTAAGGGAATTCATTTCTTCTTAATCTTTAATTTCTCCTAATTCTCAATTCATTAGGTTAGTCAAAGTTGTTTTAGCTAATTTCATTCCAGAAAATTCAGTGAAGTGCTGTGGCTTGAAGGTTTAAAATGTCTTGGTGAAAGACATCTTATGGACCGAAAATGTGGAAGGGATGGGGAAGGTTCCAAGAGAATTAATTCCTCTAGTGAACCTTCTAAAACTTTACTCTAGTTAGGTTCATTTTCCTTCATGTCATGAATTGAAATTTTTATAGTTTCTTGTGCCTTCAAGGTGTCGAAATTCTCAGCCATTATTCACTCCCAAATGCTTCCAGAAAATGGCCCTTTTGAACAACTTGAAACCTAGAATTTTCTGGCCATTTTCGGACTGCACAAATGCTGTGCAAAACCAGAAAAATTTCTAGGCAAAATCACAGCATAGGTGCCCCTAAACCAAGCTGATTTCTTCCAATTTTCTCCCAACTCCTTAGCCATGTTTTTCCTCCATGAAGAAGGCTGGAAACCAGCCATGAAAGACCCCTGGAATCTCCTTCAAACTCTCTGCAAGTTGACTGGATAATGGCAACCAAACTATCCAGAAAAATTCCAACAATCAGCGAAAATTCTGTGCAGAATTTTCCAGCCTTGTTTCCTAATTCATCCCTAACCTAAACTCCATCCTTTTCCTGCACAAACCACTCTTAAACTGCCCTGAACTGAACTCCATTGTCCTCCCCAAGCTCCTGCACAAAAATCAGACATGGCTACTCAAAAATATCTCCAGCAAATCACTGCAATCCTGCCTTGATTGGATACCAAAATTCCAACCATATTAATTTAGCAACCTTCCATAAAATGTCCCTCAAACAACCAGACCTTTCCTTCACCATTGTACCCCTCTTTTCGGCCACCATTAACCTCCTTCAACCAGCTTTCATCCAGCAAAAACTCAGAGCAATCAGTCGGCCATAGCAATTCCAAAAAGCTCTCAATTGATCAAAATATTCTTACTATATTTTGTTTCCAAATTTGATTTCCAAAAACATTCTCTTAGGATCTCAACAACCAACCTTTCCTTTTTTCGTTCAAACCAGAAAATCATCTACCTAAAACACTCTAGCAATTCAGTCACTCTCTTCTTCAGAATTTCGGCCAACATTAACCAGAATTCCTCCATTCTCTTCAACCTTCAAGCAAACATAGAACACCAAGAACACCTACTCCTTTTTTTCGCCTAATACCCCTCCAAATCACTTCAAACTTCTTCCAAAAATTCCAGATTTCATCTACTCACTACCGTGAGTCCATCCATACCATTTTTAACATCAAACTCCAAAATCCAACTTGCTCTTTTGGATAAAAAATCAGAAATTTTGTGAAGGCTCAAAAACACCTTCAAGGTAGGTTTATTCAAACAACTTCATCTTCTCTAATCTTTGATCTCTAATGAATATATATATGAATAATCATGCTAATTGACTCTTCTCCCTCTCTCTCTCTCTCTCTCTCTCTCTCTCTCTTAGCCGAACCTATCTCCTTCTTAGCCGAATGGTTCTTCACCAATGGCCATGCTTTCTTCATCTCTCTTGGACGAATCTAGGCATCTAGGAGTTGAGATCCATTCAAAACTCCTTCAAGGTACTCACCAATCAAGTAAGTCCCCTCAACCCTCTTTTTAGACTTTAGATTCATGTCTCTAGAGTGATATTAGAAGGAGATGGGCTATGATTGTAGTTTAAGCATGTGTTGTTGTGATGAGTTGAATTCGAAACATGAATGGATGTGTGTATATGATGGAGTTGGGGTTGATGCATGTGATGATTTATCTTAGATGATATTATGATATTTTTAGGGTTTAATGCATGTCTCCATGTCTTTGTGATCAAGTATGCTAGAGATTATATCACCTATGGTGAATAGGATTTATATTCGTGTATGATCATTAAAGCCATGATTATGTTTATGCTAGAGGAGGTTGGATCATACCTTAGTAAATTTAGATCTATGCCTATATGCATGATTTGGATGATTTGATGAATCGAATGGGTGTATATGTTCATGATTGTGGTTACAATAGAATTATGATCATGATCTAGTTGTCCCTAAGCTAAATTTTATTTCCTCAATAAAATGTTTAATATTATGAATTTTGCTAGTAATTTCGAAAAACCCTAGGAAGGGTAGATTTGGATTATTATATTTATAATAAGGATATTTTAGTCAAATAAATAATAACTTTACTAGAAAATAAAATATATAGATATTATATAAAGTGATAATATCAAATAAAGCCTTTTATGAAAATAGTCATAATAAGTAAAAATATTAATTTTGTAAGTCTTATATTCATAAATATCATTAAAATTTATTATCTTTATTTTAATTAAAACTTGTTAAAATTTATTTATTAGCTTTCAATCAAGACCCATTAAAATTTATTTTCAACTAATTTTTGTTAGCAATTATTTTCAAACAATTAATTATTAATAAATCATTATTTTACCTAATACCATCTATGACTCTTCATCAAATAAACTCTAAATCTTTCTTAGCAAGATTTAAACCTTCAACTTATTAGTACCTATTTCTCAAAACTCTAATTATTTTAAATATCAAATTAGACTTAGCTTATAAACCCTTTTATTCATTATTTGGCCTTAAAGCTTGGGACACTAGGATCATGGTAGTAGTGAGTTGAGCTAGTTTTATTTGTGAAAGTGGATCTTGGCTTGGGTCAGCGATTGAAGATCTTTATTTTATCTCGAGCTAAGGATCAGGTAAGCTCTTGCATAAAACCTGTTTGATACAAAATGTTTAAATGGCAAGCCAAATGTAGAGTAAATGGACACTCATTTCTGTAAAGGCAATTGAGGATTGACTCCTTTCTTATTTCAATCAAATGAATTATTTGAAAATGAATAAGTAGATTTACTCAAACTCAAAATTCCTTCTAAAATTGATTTTGACAAAGACTTTGGAAACCCTTAATTGCTATTTTCATGTGAAGCTGTGTTTTGTTCATTTTTTCCCAAGTGGGATACGATTCGTTGAGTACTCAATAAGGGTGGACTACTAGGACTAGTCTTTGAAAGGTTAGGGTGAGTCTCTTAGTAGGTGGCCACCTCTGAGGGGTGAGTCCTTCCCAGATAAGATGACAATCCAGTAGGTCGTGCCGGTCCGAGTTAGCAGTTTTTATTTCAGTCAAGTGACTGTGTTTTGCCGGAATGGACACCCAGTTGTTGTTTGGGTATAGAAAAGGAGGAGTATCTTGCCCGGTAGGCCGATCACCTACCCCTTTTTTGTCAGTCTGTACAAAGTGTTAGCATTCTGACCGGTTATGGGGCCCAACTGTTATGATTCGTGAACTCCTAAACGCAAAAAACATCCACGAATCCCTCCCGAGGACCCAAGTAAACGATTAAGAAGATCTAAGATTTAAGAATTACCTCTGGTTGCTGTAATCTAAATCCTTCGATTCTGATTGCGCTGTTGTACGTTCAACCCGAACAATCACCAGACGCTGCAGTATGCGAACGTCCTCTATCAGATACACACCGCGAACTTACTCGATACCCGGGGAGTGCTAGCGCCTAGGGTTTGAGAGGTTTTTTTTTTTTTTTCTCTTCTGGTAGAGAATGGCACGAATGTTCTCAACCGAAAAATTGGACTATTGAAAAGACGGCTAGGGTTTTCTTAAAAACCCCCGAACCTCTTAGAGTCCAACCCTAATAATATCTTATCATATTCTAATTTAAATTCAAATTAAATTAAAACTAATATGATAAGATTCTGCCATTATCTCGGTAATTTAACTAATTAATTTACCGAGTCAGATTCTTATAATCTGGACATCATCCAGATACATCGAATGTGGACATATTTCCAGATTCATTGTATCTGGTAAATTTTCTAAGTACGATTAACTTAGACATATTTCCAGATTCATCGAATCTGATCACCAGAAAAATAACCTAACAAGTTCGCTTATTGCGTGACCCTATAGGTTCATTTAACACTGGCAGTGTGCCTAAATCATATTTAAATGGCCCACAAGTTATAAGCGGTTTCTAGCAAAATATTATAACTATCCAGGTTAAATGAAGATCAGTGATCTCTTTGAACCAAACCATAATTTTATATTTAGTCCTTTTGTCACACGATATCCAGATTAAGCATAAGGCACGGAGCATGTCATCCTTATTAAGCGTAATCAATTATTTCTTGATTTCATAGTAGACTGTTCAAACAAATGATATCAATATCTTAGATTGATATATTTGAGTACGGCCATGCATTTTTAACAGTCTAACTTATCAAGGGCCCATGGATATCTCTCCCATAATTGAGAGGGACAAATTCCTTCACAATTAATCATATTCCTCTCCTTGATTTATTCTATATCCAACAGTAGTCTAATTTATTATCTGGTTAAAGACAACTTTAGACAATGTCAAAATATAGAATTTATCAAGTAGGAAACTATGATGAATTTAGGTCGAAGGACTTTCAATATTATTATGGCTAGAAAGTACTTATGACATATTCCATGAAGTACTCTCACAGTGGGTCATGTCCAATACAATGTTCTCTAACATTTATTTATGTCTTGACTCGATATCACAAATATCCATGGCCAGTAAAACATAGCCATCAAGTCATAAACATACTAATCTTAATTTATTATTATTCCAATAATAATAATAATCGATCAGGGACAGTTTTAGAATAGTCATTGTATTCATTGTAGGGTTTTACTATCAAGTCACGTACTTAATGACCACAAAACAAAACTCACTATTCATGAAAAGGAAAGCCTCATATTATTATATAAAACATAATGACAATAGTATAAGTACAAATTGACTCTAGGGCATATCCCCAACACCAACGTGTGGTAACCCATGATCCTTTCTTTTGAGTGGTTGATTTTAATAATTATGTATGGATGGAAGCCAAAATGCCACTTTTGATTTTAATTAATGTTTATTACTTGCCAGTAATTCTCTTATAAAGATTTTATATTTTGCATTCACGAACTGTTTTCACTCAACACTCAAAGTACACACGAACTTATTGAGATTTTTGTCTCATTACCATTTTTACCATGATTTCAGGTTGATCCTACTGTGAGGATGAGTAGCTAGATGTTGTCTGCCTTGGAAGATTTTTGCTGATACTTTATTTTGTGTAATGCTTTGGGGAGATGAGAGTAGATAAATTTTATTATGGATTTGTTTTTTGTATTTATGGATTTATTCTTGGGGTGTAATAAATTTTAAGTTAAAGTATTATTTTTTTTTATTCCGCAATTTTATTTGTGTGACCTAGTTATAAAGACCTATTGTCTTTTGGACGGGGCAACATCTCCGGCCCTAGTGGGCCTAGGTAGTAGGGTGTTACATATAAAATATCATTTAATACAACTACTTTATTACAATAAAAAATAAGATCTAACTCTCCCACTGCAAGGGCCCATACTCGTGCTCTATTTCCTACTCGTAGTCCATGTTTGCCCTTTTGAAGTCTTCTTATCTTCCTAAACCCCTGCAAGGAGTTACAGATATGATCAGTGGCACCAGAATTAATAATCCAAGTGGAAGTTGATCCAATCATTGAAATAGACTCTAGATAGAAAATAATACCTGTAGGATTTTTCTTAACCTGAAGTTCTGGACAGTCATTTTTCTAGTGTCCCTTCTGTCCACATTTGAAGCATTTTCCTTTGGGCTAGTTGGGCTAGTTCTTAGGCTGGGCCTGTGCATTTCCCTTCTTCTTTTTGAACTTTCTGGGCTTAGGCCCAGTTCTAGAAGAAAAAATCCTAGCAATCATAGCCTTAGACTGCGGCTTCATGACCTTCTCTGCCACCTGGAGCTCTTTCATTAACTTAATTAAAGTCATATTCAATTTGTTCATGCTGTAGTTCAACTTGAACTGAGTAAAAGAGCCCGTCGAGATTCGAGAACTATGTCCACTTGGCTCTCGGGATCAATAACAGCCTCTAAGACTTTTGCTTTCTCGAAAGTAGCAATCATTTTGAGCATATACTCCCTGACTGATACTCCCTCAGCCATCTTAGTATTTATGATCATCCTAAGAGCTTTCTACCTTGCGAGCCGGCTCTTATCAGCGAATATCGTGGCTAATGATTGGCTAATGTCATATGCAGTGGTCATGTGCTCATATTTTGACTGGAGCACATTAGACATGGAGGCCAACATGTAGTATCGAGCCATTTCTTTGGCCTTCTTCCATGCTTTTTCAGCCTCACGTTCCTCCGCAGTAGAACCCTACCCAATAACAAGGCAGGTTTCAAAGAGGACGTACTTATACTCCTCAGCAGTGAGTATTATGTCCAAGTTTCTTTTTCAGTCCATATAATTTGGACCCGTTGGCTTATTCTCACAAAGAATAATGGCCAAAGAACTAAAAGAACCTCTACCAACCATTTCTGAAATATCGAAAATAAAAGAAAATTCAGTTTATGAAAAAATAAAATAATTTGTGACTTTATCCTCATATGATTAATTCTGATAATAGTTATCCTTATCACTATTATCTTTAATATGATTAATTTGACTCTTAGAAAAACTGACATAGCTTCTTGGAAAGATTAACGGTTTTCTAAGCTAAGTGTATTAACCACCACAAATAAATTTTCTTTTTAGGTAATGATCTGGAAGATAACTCCATCGTGGGATAACTATTTCTTCTCATTTTCTATGGACATTCCTTGCACTATAACCTCCAACATAGGTTGGCCGATCATAGTACGTATCACGGGTTATTAATTACATCCATCTATTAGTTCTAGATCCTTGTGGAATTCCCATCCTATACAAGTTCACTCCTAGGGTGACGCGAGGGGACCCACGATCTCTAATGAGGATCGTGATGGAAACCTAGGGCTATTGGAACCCCTCTCCCACTTAATATTTTAAAATAAGGGTTTTTCTTGAAAAATATATTTTAAAATTTTCAATTAAGTTTTCTTTTAACTCAAAATAAAATATCTAAACCCATAAAAATTTCTATGCCAATGTTTATACCCTTTGAGAAATTTTTTCATGGATTAATTTTATTTAAGTTAATAAACTTAATAATTTCAAAAAATTTCTAATAAAACTTTCGAGAGATTTTGATCTCAAGTTTAATTGGACAAAAATAATATTTCTTGTTAAAATTCAAATCAAAATGGTTTTCTATTTTAATTCACAAAAATATCTAAATTCAATATATTTTCAATGTCAATGATAAAGTTTTTTGAGAAAATATCCAAGAATTAATTTTTGTTCGAATTAAAATTAACCATTTGATTTTTAAAAAAATGTTTTTCTTTGTCAAAATTCCCAAAGACTTTGGTCTTTGAGAAAACACACACATAGGGTACAAAAAGAAATAAGCGCGCTAAAAAACTATAAACGTTTTCATGATTTTCTATTCTTTTAACCTAAGTGTCTAAAAAATAAAATTAAACACATTAATTAATTAATGGTCTTGTTTAATCCTAAATTTCCTTTACTATTATTTTTCATACAAAATATTCAGAGAATATCAACTATTGTAATAAAAAAAAACTTCGTCTGGTATGGGACCAAAAATTAAAAAAAATATTATTATTGGGGTCGGGTCCATGCACCCGCCACACTGGATCACAGCTTATAGGAGAACCCATGGGTCGAATCTGGGTGGGTGGACCCGACCCGCACCCGTCCCAGCTGCACGGTCAAAATTGTTGACCGCGCAGCTAAATTGCAATTCGCCAATTCCTCGCTAAAGCCAATAGCGAGGAAGGCTTCCTCACCAGCTTTAAGCCGTGCATAGCTTTGAGCCGCGGCTAACGGCTCCTCTCATAGATCTGGTGGCTTAGTTTGGCTGGATTGCGCAGTTCTTTCTTCTAAAGAATTTCTTCTGCAATTCTGAAGCCACTGTACACGCGATTTTTCCTCTATTTTTTTTTTATCAAAACTCATCCAAACAAGCGTCTATATCCTTAAAAACACCGGGTTTATACGATACCTATGAAAGTAAGTAAAATACATTATTCTTATACTTCCCTCGCAAAGCTTACAGTAAAAATACCCATACCAATAAACACGAAAGATCACAAATTTCAACCAAAATAAATATTTTCTTATTTTAGTTAAGCCTAACATGCTTCCTACATTTTCCAAACCTCTGATACCAATTGAAGGCTTAAAATGGTAAAAATCATCAAAATGAAAGCATGCTAGGAAAACGAAAAATTTACCTCTATGATTGAATGACCTTCTTCAGACTGGTGTAGATGTTTGTACAAGGATACTTGAGACTATTGGATTACGTCCTTGCAAACATCTACTACGCCTCATCCATGCGTAACTTTTAATCTTCCGAAATGGTGCCCCTAACACAGCCGGTGAAAGCTTGAAATAGTGGGTTTTGATCAGCTTTGGTGAAAGCTTCAATGAAGCTTTCTCTGTGATATTTAGGTTTCTCTGTGTGAAATGAAAATTGAATACCGAAGACCAAGCCTCCAATCAAAGCCTTCCATTCATATTCACTTCAGCAAATCCCCCAAGAGAGACTCCACCCGCGTGCAAACAGAAAGCATGGATACTTTCTGTTATCTTACACGCAAAATAACACGGGTTCCATCCCGTGTTGTTTTTTTTAATTAATTAATTAAATTAAATTAATAATTTATTTATTTTTATTATTTTTATTTTTTTATCCTTGGCCTTATTCATTGGGTCAGATAAAATTATTTATTCTTGGGCTTGAACACCCATAAATAATAAATCTCAATAATTTGTTTTCTAGACTTTATTAAACAGCCCAATAAATAATTAACAAGCTCAAATAGACTAATGTAAAATTTCATACCTTTTATCTAGTTTATATCTAGATTAATTTTTTAATTATTTAATTTGGGCCTTAGGCCCTGAATAATTAATTAACCAATTAAACTGGATAAAATAAATACTCTCTCTTGGACCTTTTATTTTATTCTAGTCCAATAAGAAATCAGACTAATAAAATAAAACCTATAAATATCAAGATCAATTCCTTAACTCAAATCCTTCATGACTTAAGGGTCATTCTGGGGACCAAAAGACACATCTCCTTGACTACTAAAATGACCAAAATACCCCTACTATATAAATAGCTATATTTTGCATTTTAAATATTTCCTAATATCACCATAAGAAAATATTGACCTCAAGGACAATGCTGCGTTAACAAAGTCTTCGACCTATAAGTGTAATGACTAAAATATCCCTCTACGCATCCCCATGCAATTAGAGAGGAAGAGTGTACTAACATCTCTCTAATAGACATCTACTATCCTTAGACCTCTAATCCAATGATTCATGATTCCTGGAATATTTTCACTTTTCAAAGAAGTTACCCTAAAGTAAACATTCAAGTCATGTTCCCCAAGGCCCTGGATAATTAGATCATTTGAACAGTCACAATGGGCGATATAGCGTAGAAGCTATCTTGTACAAGTCTGTTTTAACTAACTAGTCACATATACCCAACATACAAGTATATTGATTTTACGAAAGAACCCCAACTACAATATATCAAAGTATATACTTCTAGCTTCGTCAGACTACCAACTTATACTCAAGCGGTAGAGTATTAGTCTATATTGTAGTAGTAATAGTTTGGGTTTCTTTTAAATAGTACTTTTAGAAACTACTATTACAGGTCATGTTCTATGTATTCGAAATACGCTCATGCTATGAAGTGAGTGGACTACTCACTGGCTAAAAGTAAGTCATTCCCCATTTGGAATTCATAACACAATAACCTATACATGATGAGATTCCTATTCTCATCAATCGGTTAAGAACAAATATTTATATGTTAAATAACCCGTAATTCATACCTTACTATGAAAGACCACCATTCACATTGATCACTTACTTAAACACAATGGGTCTTTTCCAAATGAAAATCGTGCACAAATAAAATGCAAATTCACAAACAAATTTTGAGAATATATTATTTTTATTAATAAATTTGATAATTACATCAGATAAACTAATTTAGAGGGTATATATTCCAACAAATAGCTCTTTTTTGTACTAACCAATCATGATCGATCCAATGACATGTAATGCATAAATAAGACTCATTAGTAATTGTAGTCTAACTATCACAAGTAAGAGCAAATTTTCAATTACAAGAATCAAACATAGCAATAACACACCCTTTCATTTCTTTAGATATCTTTATTATGTTACTTTTTAATGTTATTTTAGGAATCCTTTTCTATATAGGTTAGCAATATTGTTGCATGAATTATTCATATTGTACATTTTTTTAAAACTTAAAAGGTAATTTAGTTTTAACAAACATTTTAACAAATCCAAATCTCTTTTTTTTTTTTTATGATCATATTAAAAATTACCTATAATTTGACCTCCTGAAGTATGAATTTGTTGTTGTTTAAGTTAGTTTTCTAACCAATCATTATGTGACTTTTATTGGAAAATATGCCCTCTTAGACTAAGTTTATGATGTAAACATCGAATGTTTAAATAAAAGAATTTATTCTCAGAAATTGTTTGTGAATTTAAATTTTATTTGTGCACAGTTACGTTTGGAAAAGACCTATTGTGTTTAAGTTAGTGATCCATGTGAATGGTGGTCTTTCACAGTAAGGTATGCATCACAGGTTACTTAACACATAAACTTTTGTTCTTAACCGATTGATGAGAATGGGAATCCCATCATATTTAGGTTATTATATTATAAATTCCAAATAGGGAATGGCTTGCCTTTAGCCAGTCAGTAGTCTACACACTTCATGACATAAGCGTATTTCGAATATGTAGAACAGGACCTGTAGTAGTGGTTTCTTAAAGTACTATATGGTAGAAACCTAGATTACTGTTGCTACAACGTAAACTAATACTCTACGACTTGAGTATGAATTGGTGGTCTGACGAAGTTGGAAGCATGTGCTTTGATATGCTTTTGGTTGAGGTTTTATCGTAGGACCAAAATACTTGCATGTTGGGTATGTGTGACTAATTAGTTAAGACAGACTTGTACAAGATAGTTTCTATGCTATATCGCCATTTGTGGATGTCTGAATAATCTAAATATCTAAGGCCCTGGGAAACATAACTTGAATGTTTGCTTTAGGGTAACTCCCTTGGAAAGCGAAAACAATCCAGGAAGTCGTGGATCATTGGACTAGAAGCTTAAGGATGGTAGATGTCATTTAGAGAAGTGTTAGTACATTTCTTCCTCTCTAATGTACGGCGATGTATAGAGGGGTATTTTAGTCATTTCACTTGTAAGTCAGAGACTTTGCTAAACGCAGCATTGTCTTTAGGGTCAATATTTTCTTATGGTGATATTAGGAAATATTTAAAATGCAAAATATAGCTATTTATATGGCAAGGGTATTTTGGTCATTTTAGTAGCCAAGGCGGTGTATTTTTTGGTTTTCAGTATAGACCGTAAGTCATAATTAAATACAGACTAAGAAATTGGTCTTAAATTAAATTAAATGGAATTTATTTTATTTAAGTAGCCTGATTGAATTTTTGGGCTAGAATAAAATAAAGGTCCACAGAGAGAGAAAATTAATTGAATTAGTTTGGTGAGTTAATTAATTATTCAGGGTTTTGGCCCAGTTTGAATAATTAAAGATTGACATGGGACTAAACTAATATAATCTTGTTAATTGGACTAGTTTATTTTGGCTGGAAAATTGATTATTTATTGGGTCATTTGTTTGCTTCTAATTAGAATAATTAATTTAGTTCAAAAGGCTAAACTAAGAGTCTAATGGGCCAATCCAGTTTAACCTAAGATTTTATTTAGGTTAAATAGGAGAACAAAGACGTAGGTTGTTTTTACAACGTTGTTTTTCTTCTTATTCTCTGTGTGAAGAAAAAACGTGACAGCCTCTTTTCTCTCTGAAAAAAAAAACTCCTTGGCCCTGTGAGTTGTTCACCAAATGTGGATTAGGCAAGCCATATACTAGAAGATCGAGAGGTTGGCGTTCATATACATGCATAGACGCAGTAGGAGACTTGCAGGAATCTCACCAGAAGTTTCCACCAATGCACCTACCCTAGTTCCACATATTCTGGTCCAGCCAACTTTGAAAACAAGAAGAGGTAAAAAAAAAAAATTCTCTCTCAGAGCTCGGACAAGCCGGGACCGGCGCCGACTGAGGCCGCCGAAACCGGCACCGACTCCGGTCTGGAAGACTCCTGCGTGTTTTTTGTTCTTCAGTTCGTTGCTTCCGTTATATTTTGCTTCCCTTTTAAATCTGCAACTTTCTCATATGTCTAACTAACGTTCTTGTTCCTCCTCCCTTCTTATGTGTATATACCACCCTACAAATTTTATATGTTACCCTATCATTATCATTATCCTTGTCAAAAAAATTCCAAACTATAGATGTTTTTGCTTTAGTTATAATTTCTGAAGTTTCACCATTAACCTAGTCTTGAAGCTCACCTATATTAAATTTACCAAGATTAATAGTTGGAGATGGTTGTTGTACACTAACGCTAGGGCCTTTATTTTCATTATCTATTACAGTATTTATTAAATTTAATGTTTGATCTATATTGAATTCAAAATATGATGATGATTGTGAATAAAATTGATGATATTGATTTAGATCCATTATTTCTAAATAAAAATAATTAATTAAAATTCAAATAAATAAATAAATAATAATTCAAATAAAATGAGATAAAATATTAACTAATAATGAAATATGAGAATTGAAAAATATAAATAACTTGTAAATTAACTTAAAAATTAAACTAATAATTAAAACAAATAAATAATTAATAAAGCTAAAAAATAAGAATGCAATATTAAGAAACACTAACTAGTTGATGGCCAACAAACAATAACACTCTGTTGAGCTTTTCTTCTTGTCTTCTTCAAGACTTGAAATTTTTACTATTCCGCCACTTAATAATCTTCCCAAGTATGAAGATTTTGCTTGAAGAATTATATATATATATATATATATATATATATATATATAATAAATTCTATTCTATCGCTTTTTGTGAAAGAAATTGTGAGATTTGAGGGTTATTGGAGAAAGAATAATAAAAATAGAGAATTGAAGAGAGTTAGAGAGTGTTTGGTGAGTTTTGAGATGAATTGGTGGGTATTTATAGAGTTCTGAGGGTAAGGGGGAGAAATAGCCGTTAGGGGGGTTATTATGCAAAACAAAATTGCAATTTGATCATTGGGGGTGAAATTACAATTTTCAAAACTTTGAAAGCCGTTGCGTAACAGCTCTCAAAGGCGGGCTGGCATGCGCACTGTGCAACGGGTTAGCATGTGGGCCGAGACTGGCCTGACTCAGCCCATCGACCAAGCAGGCCAAACCGGCCTACATGACATTGCTAAGAAGAACCAATACAATTTTTGGTCTCTGATTTTAAAACTAGGGTTTGTAATTTTCACTATAATTTCTCTTCAATTTGGGATCTTTTTTTTAAACATCTTGTGGGATATTTTCAAACTTTTATGTCATGTCATGAATCTTTGAATCCAATAAATTGAGTCTTAATAAATGTAAATTAATTAAGTGTTATGATTTTATTATGTCACGATCTTTTCTAACCTTATCACTTTCGTCTTATTTTTTCTTCAAACCCATCACCAATCCTAAGGTTGCAATCACCTCTACCCAATACCTCCTTCAATTACTGAGATTGCAGTCCGTCTCATTGCTTTCATTGACAAAGAGGCCCAACCAATTAATATCTTAGTCTAAATCTTCCATATTCAAAGCCATGTATTAACCAATTAATTTATGGGAAAGGGAATGAAATGTGAAGAAGAGACAGAAGAAATGTGGAGAAAGGCTAAAAAGCTAGGGATAGGAGATTGAGAAGGTGACGGATGATGTGGGCCAGAGAGTTTTTTTTTCCCCCCTAATATAAGTTTTCAACTCAATTTCAATTTCTTAACTCTAACTCAATCCTGTAGGAACAAAAATAAAATATATTGACTTTTTGCAGGGACTAAAATATTTAGCAAGAATATATATATATATATATATATATATATATATATATATATATATAGAAGAAAAGAAAGGCTTAAATAAAATTTAAATCTAATAAATATTAGTGTAGCCAAATTAATCATTATAACAAATGAAATATTTCGTCATAAATTATTACATTATTTCTAACTATCTTTGATTAGAAATAAATGAATTTCTATTGCAAATATAATAATTACTCATTTATTTGTAAAGGAAATACTCATATTTTTACAATCAAAATCAAGCCACCGTAAATAATTTAGTCAAGAAAAATGAAATAGAAAGTAGTAATTCTAAGTTATTGATATCAAAACCTTAAACAATCAATTTCTTAATATTACTTAGATAATTTTTAGATATAAGCCTTGAAGATTTAAAAGTATGACATAGATAATTTTTAGATATAAGCCTTGAAAATTTAAAGGTATGAATTTCAATTTTTGAAAAATCTTTATTTGGCCCTAGAACTAAATTGACAAGTATCATTATGTTTTCTATCCAAAAAGCATTGATTGTAATTAACCTAGTCATATTCCCCAAATAACCTAAAAACTTTAATTTTATGAAACGAAACTCAAAGACATAAAAGAGAATAAAACCACTATGATAATATTTCTAGAAAAAGTATTAAAGTCAAAATACTTATACGTGTACAAAAATATTTTGCATAGATCCATATTGTTAGGGTTAGTATTGTCACATCTTTAACAGAAAGCTTTGATAACCTAATGACAGTATTATAGTCCTTTTAGGAAATAGCAAACATTAGCACAATTTGATGTGAGATAAATTTGAGGATGATTTGGAAACTAATACTTAAAAGCATTCTAGTAAATCTTCAAAATATCTTTGAAGAGAATCTAATAAAGATCTTACATGGAGAAAGATGTATTCAAGTAAAAGAGGGACTGCAATGCATCTAGAAACATGAGAAGAGAAAATCGATTTGGTATTCTCTTAATTCAATGAGAATACATTAACTCTGTTGCAAGTATAAAATGTCGACTAAGAGGCAAGACGCTGTGTGCAAGAAGATTTTTGTGTAGAGAATTATTCAAAGAGTCAAGCAAAAGTTAGAGTAAGAGATTCATACTTACATTTCGAGAGGTTCTAATAAATATACTATTAGTGAGAGTTTCTATGACTCACTGCTAAAATGTGCATTAGTGGTTGAAATTATTTGCTACTGATTTGCTTATCTTCTTGATAGAGCTTACATCGAATACTCTTTCTGTGCAATTACCCTTCTGGTGGAAATGGTGCAGGAGTTAAATGAAGATCCGTTGAGTTGATGCAATAATGATTGATAAGAGATCAATCATGATGGTTGAGTTTAATAACAGTCTTCTGTGAGTTTGATAATAAAAATATTGGGTTGTATTCTGTTAGAGTCCACTAGAAATTACTTAGTGATTAGAAACAAGTATTATTCTTGTAACTTTACTTAAAGTTTTAGTGGATTTCTTTGATGTTTAGAACCTACAAGCTGCAGACGTAGGTTTGTTGATAGTCAAACTGCGTTATTAATTTTTATGTTTGTTAAACTTTTTATTTACAAGTCTATCAAACTAACATAACTATATAGGAAAGTTTAACAAAACCACCGGAAGTTGACAATCCAAACCACACAACTAATATCAAAGTAGCTACCAACATAACAGGTGAGATCTTAGAAATTGGTTTAAAAAACATGTCTGAACTGGTAGAAGAAGGAGCCTTTGTCATTCAACTACCATTACTAAAAAGCACAAACTGTACTTATTAGAAAACTATGATGGAAATTTTCATCAAAACTCTTGATACTACTACCTAGAAAGCTATTTTAAAAGGAGAGAAACCTCCCATGAAGGCAAACACCAGTTCTAGTGAAGTAAAATTGAAACCAATTGAAGAATGGATGAAAGAAGAGTGTCGTCTTGATAATACTAATGCTAAGGCATTAAACACAATTTTTGCTCCTATAGGACCCGAGGAATTCAAGTTGATTTCAACTTGTTATGCTGCCAAAAATGTATGGGATAAATTGCAAATAGTATATGAGGGAACAAGTACTGTTCAGATGTTAAAGCGATAGATGTTGACAACCTAATTTGCGAAACTAAGAATGGGTAAACATGAGATTGTTGTCATATTTGGAAACAAACTAAGACACACTGCCAATCAAGCTTTTCAACTTGGAGAACAATATTCAAATAAAATATTAATTTGGAAAATATTGAGATCTTTACCACTAAGATTTCAAAGTTGCTACCATTGAAAAATACATGAATGTATCAACCATGTGATTAGATGAACTAATGGGTTCCTTACAAACTTATGAGATGAATCTTTAATCACAACCAAAATCCAAATAAAGATGCATTAAAAAAAGTCCGATGAAAATAAAGATACTAATAATGAAATAGATTTATTGACAAGAAGATTCAACAAAATGTTAAGGAAGCTTAAGCAGATAAACAAGCTCTTTGGCAGACCATTCAACAAAAAAACTTGAAATTTAGTAGAAGGCTAATGTAGAACAAAAATTCACAAACATCAAGCATGCATTAAAAGGACCAAAATGTCATAAATGTGGTGGAATTGGTCATATTCAAGTTGATTGTAAAGAAAAAGTTGAAAACAAGTCTTATACTATCACTTTGAGTGATGTTGACAATGATGCACTAGATTATCTTGCTAAGTTTAGTTCTGACAAAGGAGATGATTTTAGTTAATCAAGCAATATTATGTTCAATGCAGTAATTAAGAAAACTTAACTTCAAAAATAGAACCACCAGAAGAAGCAGTTGAAGATAATATGGATGAATCTATCAATAATGATGAGAAGATGTCACCAGAAACACTTTTAGAGAAATGTGAATTGTTGTACTCAAAATGTCATGAAGATGTGGAGCAGATCAGAATATTGAAGAAATAAGTTGAGGAACTTTAAAAACTGCTCAGCTTCCAACAACGAACAATTGAGTGGTATGAAAAACAAGTTAAACAAAATGAAGAAGACTTGAAAAGTAGTAATCAACAGTAGCAGAAAACCAATCAAATGCTAATAGATATTGAATTAGCTATTAAAATACTAAATACTAGAAAGACAAAGTTAAATAAAATTCTCTCTTTTGGAAAATCTCCATTCAACAAATTAAACTATCTTATGTTATAATAAGTCAAACATATCTGTTGTTACACATTAAACAAATTTAACAGTTGCAAAAAAGAAAAGACAACTGAGGAAATTTAAACAAAGAACTAAAGAACCCCTCGTACACTATGATTACTGTTCTCTTGCATTTATAAATGGAAGAACTATTTAAAAAGATTTAAAGATCTTCAATATGGACATAAATCGGTCAAACTTGAGTTTGACAATGGCAAAAAAATCTCCAAAAATAAAGCGTACATAGATCAAGAAAGTTGAAATCAAAGCACCTATTGTTCACATATCTCTGAAGGTGACGTATGGTACCTTAACAATAGTTGTTCAAACCATATGACAAGAAAGAAAGACTTCCTTGTAGATTATGAGTGTAAAAGTAGTCGATCAATCATATTTGGTGATAACTTGAAGAATAAGGTCATTGGAGCCGGTATGTTGAGCATTGAAGATATGCTGAAACTTAAAACTTTACACGTTGATGGTCTAAACGCAAATCTGAAAAGCATTAGTCAGTTTTTTTATAACAATTTGGTAGTTAATTTTGACAAAGCTAAGTGTCTTGCTATTGACAAAATTAAAAATTATGTGATCTCTGAAAAAAGGATATTCGTCAATTGTTATTAGATATGCATATCAAATTCCTACAATTATATGTTATCTAAATCTGATAAAGCTTAAGTATAGCATTAAAAGTTAGGGCATATTAATTATAATCAGTTGGAGACACTGAGTGTAACACCCCACTACCTAGGCCCAACAGAGCCGGGGATGTCATCCCGTCCAAAGGACAATGAGTCTTTATAACGAGGTCACACAATCGAAATAATAGAATGAAAACAATACTTAAAACTTAAAACTTATTACAATCCAAGAATCCAAAACACAAATCCAAAATAAAATTGTACACCCTCAACTCCCAAAGTATTACACAAGATAAATATCAGAAAATCTTCCAAGGCAGGCAACAACTAGCTACTCATCCCCACAGCAGGATCGACCTGAAATCATGGTAAAAAGGGTGATGAGATAAAAATTTCAGTAAGTCCGTGTGTGCTTTGAATGTCCAGTGAAAACAGCTCGTGCATGCAATGTGTAAAATCTTCATAAGAGAAATACTGGTAAGCAATAAACAATAGTCAAAATCAAGAGTGACATTTTGACTTTTCCAACCATACATGTTCAATAAAATCAACCACTCAAAAATGTGGTCATGGGTTACCACACGTTGGGCCCCATAACCATACAACGGTCAGAATGCCACACTTTGTGCAGACTGACAAAAAATAGATGATCAGCCTACCGGGCAAGATACTCCTACTTCTCTATACCCAAACAAAACCGGTTGTCCATTCCGGCAACACATAGTCCACTTGACTGAAAACTGTTAGCTCGGACCGGCACGGTCTACTGGACTAACATCTTATTCGGGAAGGACTCACCCCTCAAAGGTGGCCACCTACTTAGGGACTTATCCTAACCCTTTAAAGACTAGTCCTAGCAGTCCACTCTTATTAAGTACTCAACGTAATAGATATCCCACTTGGAAAAATGAATAAAACATAGTTCCACTTGAAAATGGCAATTAAGGATTTTCAAAGTTTGGGGAAAACCTGGTTTTAGAAAGAGTTTTAGAGGTTGAGTAAATCTGTTTATTGATTTTCAAATAATTTGTTTGACTAAAATGAGAAAGGAGACAATCTTCAATTGTCTTTACAAAAATGAGTAACCACGCACTCCATAATTGGCTTGCCATAAAACCATTTTGCATCAATCAGATTTTATGCAAGAGCGTACTTGATCCTTAGCTTGAGATAAAATAAAAGTCTTCAACAGCTGACCTAACCCCACCTGGGGTAAATATAAGCCATAATTAAACTCAAGCCAAAATTCACTTTCGCAAATAATTCTAGCTCAACTTACTGCAACTATGATCCTAGTGTCCCAAACTTTAAGGCCAGATAATAAATAAAAGGGTTTATAAGGTAAGTCTAGTTTGATATTAAAATAATTAGGGTTTTGGGAAATAGGTACTAATAAGTTGAAGGTTTAAACCTTGCTAAAAATAAATTAGAGTTTATTTGATGAAGGGTCCTAAGTGGTATTATGTAAAATAATAATCTATTAATAATTATTTGTTAGAAAATAATTGGCAACTAAAATTAGTTGTAAGTAAATTTTAATTGGTTTTGATTGAAAGATAATAAATAAATTTTAATAGTATTTATGAATATAAGATTTACAAAATTAATATTTTACTTATTATGATTATTTATATATAAGGCTTTATTTGATATTATTATTTTATATAATATCTATATATTTTATTTCTTTAGTAAAAGCTATCATTTATTTGACTAAAATATCCTTATTTTATATATAATAGTCCAAATCTACCTTCCCTAGGGTTTTCGAAATTTACTAGAAGAAATTATAGCATTAATCATTTTATTGATGAAATAAAATTAGTTTAGGGACAACTAGGTCATGATTATATTTCTATTGCTAACCACAATCATGAACATACACTCCACTCCAATTCATCAAATCATCCAAATCATGAATGAAGGCATAAATCTAAATTTACCAAGACATTATCCAAATTCTACTATCAGAAACATAATCGTGGCTTTAACAAAAATACATGAACATAAACTCTATTCACCAAAGGTGATATAATCTCTAACATGCTTGATCACATATACTACTTACGACATGGAGAGCATGCAACAAAACCCTAAAAATGCCATACAATCAACCAAGACAATCAACTCATGCATCAATCCCATCTCCATCATATACACACATTTATTCATGCTCAAATCTCAACTCTTTCACAACAACACATGCTTAAATCCTAATCATAATCCATCTCCTTCCAATATCATCCTAGAGACATGAATCTAGAATTTAAAGTGAGGGTTGAAGAGGCTTACTTGATTGATGACTACATTGGAGTAATTTTGAATGGATCCTAACTCTTAGGGACTTGATCCATCCAAGAGAGATGAAGAAAATATGGCCATGGTTGAAGTCACCATTCGGCCAAGAGAGAGAGAGAGCATTCGGCTAAGAGAGAGAGAGAGAGAGAGAGAGAGAGAGAGAGAAAAGAGGAAAATAGAGTCCATTTGTTTATATATACATATATTCATTAGAAGTTGAAGATGAGAGAAGGTGGGGAGATTGATCATGCTTACCTTGAAGGTATTCTTGAGCCTTCACAAAAATACTGGTTTTTTTATCCAAAAGAGAGAGTTGGATTTTAGTATTTGATGTTAAAAATTGCAGAAGTGGTTTCAAGGGGTTGAGTAGGTATGATCTGGAGTTTTTGGAGGAGATTGGAGAAGTTTGGAGTGATCTTAGGCGTGAGGATGTTTAATAGGTGTTCTTGGTGTTCTTAGTTTTGAGAGAATGGAGAAAGTTTTAGTTGAAGTTGGCCGAAATTCTGAGGGATTAGGGTGGCCGAATTGATTTGGAGGATTTAGGAAGTTGAATTTTTTGATTTGAGAGGAAAGGGAAAGTTGGTTGTTTGGAATCCTATAAGAATATTTTAGGGAATCAATTTTGAAAACAAAATATGGTAAGAAGATCTTTAATGGAGGAGAGCTTTTGGAAGCTCCAATGGCCAGCTATTTGTCTGTGAGTTTTGCTGAGATGAACGATGGTTGAAGGGGCTTAATGGTGGCCGAAAATATGGAGTACAATGGTGGAGGGATTTCTGGTTGTTTGAGAGATGAATTATGGTAGTTTACTAAATATGATTGCTGGAATTTTGGTCTCCAATCAATAGCTTGATTGGAGGGATTGATGGAGATATTTTAGGAGCAGCCATGGGACTGGTTTCAAACAGAATGCTGGAGAAGATGATGGAGCTCAGTTCATGGCTATTCAAGGGAAGTTTGTACAGAAAAATGGTGGAGGTTTCAAACAAGACAAAAGAAGGAACAAAGCTGGAAAAATTTCTAGGCATATTTGGCAAGTTGCTGGAATTTTTTTGGGTAGATTTTGCTGCCATTTTCCAGTCAGTTTGCAGAAGATTTGAAGGGGTATTCAGAGGTCTTTCAAGGCTGGTTTTCAGCCTTCTTCATGGAGGAAAAACGAGGTACTAGAAGCTCCTTAATGCATGAAATGTCTGTCACCTGAGTCACACCCTACGTAGGTTGCACAGATTCATGCTCCGCATCCTCATCCTCGCACTCACCCTCTGTCATTTGCGGAGAGTGAATCGGAATGACCACGAACTCATGGCCTATCAAATCATCTGATGCCTTATCAGTGTGAAAATCATCCCCTACCTCCTCATCTGCATGTTATATCTCTTCTTCGTCAACTGAGGCTGTAAGGATCCCATATGGTGGACAAGAAAAGGAACACCTCACACTTGGGTTCTTTTCCCTCCGCATTTCACTCCTGCATGTGCACATCCTTCTATAGGAGCTTAGGGTCTTGAAGTAGGCTACACAAATGGGACGGTTGGCCCAATTTCATCTGTTTGAATTGGGTCGGCATACCTATCATGTGGCAGATGACATGTTCTGAGTTGCCGCACACACGTATCGTGTATATCCATAAAAACTCTCTAAGAAATCGAGTCTGCATTGCCCATTTGGAATGTAGCCATGGTCATAGCCCGTCTCACAATATCAACCTAAAAAACACACATAATTAGTCAGATAATTATAAGGTTATTCAAGTTACAAATTGAAGAATTAAGTACAACTTTACATACCAAGAAATTGTACTTGATTCGACAGGCTGATATCCCGACTGAAGTGTCCCACGTGTGATGGAATTCCCGATCCGAAGACGGGTATAGCTCCTTTACCAGTGCATATAATCCGATGCAGCTAAAACTCCCATCAAACTGGCCTGTATATAGTCCCAGAGTTGTGCCCATGTCTGGAGATACGACCCATGATACAATCTGTAATCCCTATTTGGATTGCTTCGTCTATCAATCTCATGTAGGTCAACCCTGGTATTGCAATATACTGGTATCATCTGAAGCATTCCAAACTAGTGCATGACCTAGTCCGGAAAGTAGAACTCAACTACTTCTCAACTAATAAGTGTTGTGTGTGACCTCCATATATCAAGTCATTCTAAACAAACCGGGGGGAAGAGGCTTACTAAATCAGGCTGATATGGCTACCAAATAAACTACAATACAAATAACATATGTAAGGACTCATATATAAAATGGGTTATAACTAAAGTGTGTATTCAACCGCATAAATTTTATATATCTACATCATCGTACGAGAGAGCATCAAACTGGGAGCGATATAACACTAAAATGTGTATGGACGTATGAAATAGGTGTAACCCAACATCCCATCAGGGCACCGTACGGTGCAAGTGGTAGGAGATCAATACGAAGTCTATCCCATTCAGGTCGTACAACCCGAACACACTCCAATGCCCACAGCTACAAACACAACCACACAATGTATTAGAAGTAAGACAATTGTTATTAAATTAAAAAAAAATTAAATCAAAACTCAACTTTAACTGAAGTAGGACCATCGCGCCACAAATCTCTTGAGCCGACCCATTAGCAGCTTAGCACAGACATCTATACGATACACCAAGACTGTACTACTCCAACTAAGCATCTTACACGCATCCAAATCCTCAAACATAGGTAAATATCTCAGGTGCAGTAAGTTTCCTGACTTATCCAAAAATAATAGCCTCTCGATCAATAAGAAGATTAGATAGCAGGCATGCTGTATGATACGGTCATCACTTGCATCATCTAACAGCGGAATGTCTAAGTACTCCTCAATAGGAGCCTTCCTAATCCGATAACCCTGAATGTCCTAAACACGTGGTCTGACGCCAAGTAGTCTATCACAAATATCAATCTAATTGAATTTGTTGTAGTGATACGCAGGCCCTATCACTAGATCCCCATCTACTCTAAGGTCCCATAATATCACTACATCATTTAATGTCACAGTAGCCTCTCTTACGGGTAAATCAAATATATAGGTCTCCTGCCGCCATCTTTCTACTAATGCGGTAATGAGGGCATGATCAACTTGGATATACCCAACTAGTCTAACTCCACCAAAACCGGCCCTATCCACAAAGTCCATCGCTCTGCCAGAAGGGGGAGTGTGCTCCCAAAATGTAGAATCATATCGTCTAAATATCAATGGAGTTTTGCAAGCATGCTGATCACCTAACCATATCAAAGAAGAACGATGACTCGACTGGAGAGATAACAACCCATCCACGAGAGGCTCGGGATGGATATCTACGTACATATCATCCATCATTACTTATTTAAACAAATTTGAAATACTTAAAGTGAGAGAATATTTTCAATTAAGTAATTTAAATGGATTGTTTGCACATACTTAGTAGTAGCTTTCTTTAGTGATAAAAACTCTTAAATAAATGAAGTTTCACAACTCATGCAAAGACAAAGGATATTCCATACTGATATGCAGAAAGGCACAAAGAGGCATACTACTACAACTTCACCCATTCAGTTGAATTAGCCATAGATTTTAGTTCTGCGTGGGCCTCTTATCAAGGAAATTGAATGATTGGCAAGAAATAATGCCAGTTGCTCGACATATTTTACTAATGCATTTTGTCCACTAGCATATGTTGAAAGTACAATATAGAACAACTAAAGAATACTAAAATTTAGGACCCTTGATCCATAAAAGAGTGGTAGTGCAAATTGTAGTAAGGAAAAAGGTTTCAAAGCATTAGGTAAAGTAATGAAAAGTCAGTAGGTTTAACATTTTAGTCATGCCACGTGAGTAGTTAACACACATTCCAAAATTTAGTAGTAGCAGTAAGAAAGTGAAGCTATATACAGGTACATGTTAAATAACTAGCTAATTTTGCGACCAAGCTGCAATCAGAGATAATCACAGATTTAGCTAGAGCTTGAAAGTTTCATTAAATGATAACATTTCTCTGCTATAAAACTCTGCAACAACACATTAATAAAAAATAGCTTCAAAATCAACTCCATTTTAGAAGAAATATATCTTTCACATTCTGTGAACATGCTAAAAGAAACAAAATTCACTGAAATGTATCTCCTCATTTAGATGATTAGATGATTGGCAAAGGAAACAAAGTAGCCCATATCTGTCAATGTATAAATCTAAAATCCTATTCTGTGAAATTAATGATCCAGACAAATTGAAAATCAGATTGAACCATTGCACATACTTTAGAAGCATAGGACCTAAACGTTAATCAAACTACTACCATGTTAAGAAAAATAAAACTATAAGTTAAAATTAAAGCTTTGGTTCAGAAGCTTATCCCATACATTCCACACCCCACATAAAAACTATACACAACCTTTTCCATAAAATCTTCATGATAATAGCAAATAAATTGTACCGTTGGAATATGCAAGCTGCAGATTGAACACTTGAAAGAGCAAAACGAATGCGATCTAGTGCGGGTTTGAACCAATTGAAGAAGCAAACAAATGTGATCTGGTGAGGGTTTGAACCAATTGAAGAAGCAAATGTGGTGCACACGCTGTAGATTGAACAATTGAAGAAGCCACACAAATGCAATTTGGTGCGGGATCAGGAAGATTTATGTGAGACGTTGGTCGCACTTTATAAATGCGACCTGATTTTAGGTCGCACATTAACTTTTAATTTTTTTTTAAATTTTCGCATTTACATTTTTCCGTTTTGCATAGGTCGCATTACGGTTATTACAAATGGAAAATCCCATGGAGCCGCCCCAGTATCAGAATTGCAAGAAAAATCAGCACCATTTTTCAGAATTCCCACATAATGCAACTTCTCTTGGAATTCCAGAAAATGGTGCCAATTTATTCCAGAATTCTAATAGTGGGGCGGTTCGGGCTGAAATGCCGATTGTAGTGAGGTCACATTTTGCAAATGCGACCAGAGCAGCATTTTTTTCAATTTTACGCGAAGGAAAAATTTGGGCAAAATGAAGTTAGACACACATCCTTTTTTTCCTTTTTCAACTATTCAATCAAATTTGTTGGCCTTCTTTGAAAGGAAAAGTATCAACAAAAACTCCAAAAGTAAAAGAATAGAATAACATACTCAATAAATGATTCATCAATCTTATGTGCCAAAATCAAATCTGCAAATGGCGAGAACAGAAGCCCTTCGTAAATGGCTTGAGCAAGAATAACCCGCCAGAAATGTCGCTCTACTAGGCACGGGATGTCAAGAATCAAATGGGTGCGGGAGGAAGTTCCATTATGAAATGGATTCGAGACACAAGCAGCGCAAAGTGTTGTTGTTTGTACCTTAAAGAGGCAAAATCGCACTGTCTATAATTTGCAGGTCACCAGATCTGCTTTGTGAATAGAAGCAGAATCCGAATCTGAAGTTGTCAATATAAACGAGTAAGATCACATTAATGGAGGTTGCATTCACATAATGCGACATTGCTGCATTTTTTTCAGAAAAATTTTCATTTTTCCTTGGTAAAAAACGACTCTAGTCGCATTTGCATAATACGACCTAATTTTATAAGGTCACATTTGCACTGCAATTGGAATTTCTACTGTAGTTGTCCTACTGTCAGAATTTTGGTGGAAAATGATACCATTTTTTAGAATTTCCGAATGGTGGTTGTTGGTTGGAATGGCCATCGGGATCGGTTTGACTTGGGAGAGACCTGAGTGTGAAAGTCTCTAAGAAACTTCTTTTTTTAATTAAAAAAAACAAATGAAAAAAAATGAAAAACCCAGAGAAGCTTTTCTTGTATACTGTGTTCCTTCCTTTGGTTTTTTCTATTATTGTTACATTTTCTCCTTTGTCTTTGTCTTTTCTAGTTTGACTTCTAAAACACTATTTTTTCAAGGCAATTTAACTGGATATATAAGGGCGAAATATATAATTAATATAGAGAGAGAGAATTAGGACACCCTGCCCTCACAAATTTTTTTTTAAAAAAAATTGTAATTTGACCTAGAAAAATTAATTTTAAAAAAAAAACCTTTAAAATTTTATACACTATCCCTTTCAAAAAAAATTCTAAAATTAATAATATTATTCTTCTACTATCCTTTCATGTAACTCGTCTCATAATTCTAAATTTTTTATTCTGTCCCTATGTATAGCTTTTACTACAAAATAATCTTATCTTTAGTATATAGCTATTTATACTTTATCAATGGTATCATCTCTAGAGGTAGTGTTGCTATTTTTTTAATTATCAAAAAGAAAAAAAAAAGAAAAAGAGAATTCATAACAAGAATAATTATTGTCCTCTAATATATTATTTCATATAACTTATTCATCTAATATTACATTTTAATTCCGTTATAATTATAAAATACAGAAAAGAAAATTCTTCACAAGAATAATTATTGCTGTCCCCACTATGCCCATGATTTACGAAAGTTTGCGGTCTATCTATTTGTAATCCGTTCTCAGTCGTAGTATATCTCTCTTTCCATTTGCTATTGTTTTTATCTTGGGGACCGTTGGGCCCAAGCCATGTCTCTTTTATTTTCCTTCTTTAAAAAAAAAAAAATAATCTCGTGACGTGTCATACTTTTGTTTATGTGAACCCCTTCGCAGTGGTGGTCTCCTTCTCATCTTTGGACAGTCGTTTTCATTTTGCATTTGGATTTCTTTAATTTTATGAGGGTGAAACTCCCGAAGTAAATTTACTTTTCTTATTAAAATTGTATTTATATATACATCCCTAAACTCTTAAAATTCCTCTTCTATTCTAACTCCCATTAAATTCTATAACCTGTCAAATAATAAAAGAACCATATATAGAGATCGGGGTGAAATTCTTAAAGTCCATTCAAATTCTTTAATTTTTCAAAAACTTGGTTGGCGCCATGTACATGTAGAAGAATGATGTGAATGAAATGAGATGATAAACAAAGTAAAAAATATTGAAATATTTTATTTTTTTCTCACTGGATATTTTTTAGGGTAATTAACCTATTTTGTTTTTAAAATTTTAAAATTTGTAATGTTTTTATCCTTAATAATTTTTGTTTTACGGTTATGGTCCTTAATGAAATTATAACTTGTTAAGTGATCCCAAGTTATATTTTTTTTATGTAAATTTCAACCAAAAAAATTATCCTCATTACACATAATTTTTCTTTAAAGAAAAAATATATATATCAATGCGTATCAATTTATCACGTACAATGAGAATGACTCTTTTTAATTTTAAATTTATATCAAAAAAGAAAGTTGACGACTACTTAATAAATTATAATTTCATTAGAGACTATAATCGTAAAAAAAATTATTAAAGACAAAAACACTATAAATTTCAAACTTTAAGGGTTAAATATGCTAATTTTTTTAAATTAAAAAAGATAGTTTATAAATTAAAAAATTAATGATTTGAGAATGAAAGAATCAAAAAATAGTAATGGCCATACAATATTATTATAATTTAAAAATATGTATTTATATTTTAAATATATAAATTTTCTCTATTTCAAAAATAAAATAATATATAAATATGAATTTAAATATCAACTTACTATATTCATTTTTTAACTCGAGAATGATAATTAGATAATTATTTGTCAATATTGTTATGTTCGTGAGTGTGAGTCGTGTTCGAACCCAAAGGCATGGTCCTCTTAGAGGAAATCTATTCTTGGCCAATGATTATTAAGGATAACCACCGCCGCAAGCGGGGACCGACATAAAAGAATTAAATTTTATCTTTTATTCATTTCAAAAGGATATTTTTGAAGAATTGTAGCATTTTGTCCGTTAATGCGTTGTTTGATGTAATATAAACCCCACATCTGTGGAAAATTATTAGGTGCGCCTGGTGCACATGCACCGAATTCTTTAAGAAATTGTACCACCCGCAACATAAATTGTACATCAAATTCTGTGTACAGCATTATCAGTTGGTGGTACAAGTTCTCAAAGACTCGGTGTACATACACCGGGTGCACCTAAGAATTTTCCCATATCTGTTCCATTCATTTTTGTACTTGTAGTAATTTACAGTTTCAGAAGATGACAAAGTCCCTACCCTACACTCCAAAAAAGCACCTCTCAATAATTTCATGGAGTATTTAATTGACAAAGAAGTTACTTGTATAACAGATAAAATAGAAAAATTAGTGTTCATTAGTCACTATTTTTTCCATTATTATTTATCTGTCATTATTAAAAAATTTCAATATCTTTTTTTATTTATCATATTGAAAAAATTTAAGTACCATTAATGTTAATTTTACTGTTATACCCTTATATTAAATAATTTTAAAAAATAAAAGTGTAATAATTTAAGAGAGAATTAAACAAATTAATTAAGAAAATAGTTATGGAGAATATTAAATTCAATGGTACTTTTGAAATGTACAAAAAAATTATATAAATTTAAGAGATTAACTAATTTTTCTTAAATTATATAAAGTAGTTAACTGTGAGAGATAGAAACGGAAAGAATAGTAGTTTGTAACAGGTTTATGTCCGAAAGTTACCTTCCACGATAGATATATATATTTGTATGTATGTATAGTACTAATAGTATTTTTTAAATCCATAGTTACCTTCCCTAAAAGGAATCTTTCCACTTAAAAACTTTCACCCAAAAAAAATGCACTAATTATTTTAATAATTTCATGATTATTATAAACAAAGAACAATTAAAAAAAAAAAAGACTCCTCAAAGTCAATTTTCAATATTATTACTACGTTAAAAGCTTTCCAGAAACAACATTGAGGTCAGCAAAATTAACCTTAAAAAATGTATGTTCTGAACAAAATAAAGCTGATCAGCAATGTCTGCCGCAAGTACAGGGATGTCATTAACTATGCAGTAATGTCTTCGCATTTCACTACTTTAATACTCCTATTAATTATGATTAAGATTTGATTACATTGTCATTATGTCAAGCTGACTCAAAGCCAATCCCCCGCCCAAAAAAAAAATCTCAATAGTAAAGCATCTTTTTTTTTTTTTAATTCCACTTTTCTTTAAGTAGTATGAAACATCTTATGGTGGAAGTAACTCTTTACATTTTAGTACTCTCCATTCTTTAATATTTGTCACTTTAAAATATTTTTTATATAATTTTTTTATCATTCTATAAAATAAAAATATATTTATTGTTTTGTATTCTCAATTATACCTTTATAGTTTATTACTCCACTAAATTTAATTAACCATATACTCCCTATTTTTCTCTATCACCAATGTAAGATTTTGGAAAATAAAAGAAGTCCAACAAATTCTCCTTTTCCCTAAAGCCTTATATATCTCTCCATTGTCAAAAAACCAAAATTTGTTCTAGTCTTCTCTTCTTCTTTTGTTGGAAAGGCATATCCGTTTGAGTAGTAAATTCTTTCTTCCTTTTATAACTAATCTTCCATCTTTGTACACTTTATGCTACTTTCTAATGCCAATAACTTGTGACCTTGTGAGGCAAATTCACTCAATGAAATAACATTGGCTTTACCAATTGGTACAAACTTTACATAATTTTTTTTTTTAATTTATCGTTGCGGAATTTCAGGTGAATTCTCCCAATACCTTCAATCGTATGTTCCAAAGTGTTTCCTACATTGATATGGCAAAAATCTCACTCAATATGCAAGATATCAAACAAGTTTCTGCTAAAGTGTCGATAGAATTCATTATTCAACTAAAATTATTTTTAATAACAGTAGTATTTAAAAGGTAAAACTCAATATCTCTAATCACATTTAAAAAAGAATTAATTTTTAATTTACCGATCTAACTCTTTCAACTTCTTAAATTTTGGATATTAAATTTAGATGTGATCCAGCTCTCCATAGTGATGGCATTCAATAGTTGAAGTCTCTTAATTGAGATCTCAACATTCAATCACCCATTTTCTTCCTTCCCCTTACATAACTTTTTACAAGTAGTAATCAACCATGTCCTGAAAAAAGTTTGTTTCTCATGATTTCATCAAATTCTAATGTGCTTTTTCCTTTTAGCATCGATTGTACCAACAATTTGATTGATTTGGATAGTGAAACCAACAAGAGCCAGCATGATTACTCCTCCGCCTTAATCATCTCTATTATATTTTAAATTTAAAATACTATTCCATTCATTTCAAAATAATTGTCCACAATTTTTTTTATTTTATTTCAAAATAAATATCTATGTGCATATTTTTAGACACTAATAATTAGTTTATTCATATTTTACTCTTTTTTATTCTAAATCAATTATATAATTTTTTAAAATTCTTTTTTCTTCTTACTTCTTAAAAATTTTCATCAAGCAATAAATATCGTATATTTAATATGAATATAATAAAAATTTTATCTAAATTATAATATTATTTTTAATGCTTTTAATTTATGTGTAAAGAATTTCATAGACATCTATTTTGAAACAAATGAAATAACTTATTAAATTTATTCACATAATAAAAAATAGTACCTCCATCCATTGTGAGTGAGTACACATCTGTCTTCATCATAAACAATTAGTTACTACATTCGTTTCACAATATAAATCATTTTGAACTTAAATTTTTTTTTTCACAATATAGATCGTTTTACAAAGTTTTATAAACATTTATTATTTTTTTCCTAACTCTATCCCTCCCTACAATATCTCTTTTTTCACTAATTATGACACAACTCTATCTAATTATCAAAGTAGATAACGACTTAATTATGAGTGTTTTTGAAAATTTAATTTTAAAATTGTGTGAAATTTAGGACCTTTAATTCTTGTATATAAGTCTAAAACAACTTATGAAATGGAGATAGTAATATCTTTAAGACATATTTACTCTCAAACATTAATATCTTTGAAACATATTTACTCTCAAACATGTCCCACAACTTCTTTGATGATGTCTCTCTTAACAGTGTGATCTTGATTTGTAGGGCCAGAGCTAATCGAATGGTACTAAATGCCTTCTTTTTGAATTGTACTCAATTATGAAATTTTCATCTTTTTTAGATTTTTATCGAATAACATAGAATCAAGATCTTATTGTACTAAATAATTTAATATTTTACATTATAACAAAACAAAATTATTCTTTCTATCTAATAATGACACATTAGCCTTTATTTTTCTTTCTTATTAATGTGTGACTTTGAAAAATAAAAGAAATTTAATAAGTATCGAGGCTGGTGATCAATTAAAAATTAAAAAAAAAAAGAATTCAAGTAAATATTTAAAAAATGCATTTGAAGCTATAGTAAAAATGTAATAGTTTACAAGTAAAAGAATTTTGAGATTAAAAAAAAAAAATCATTTGAATTAGTTCTCTTGTTTCTCAAACCATAGCTACATATATTTTTACTTGAAATAAAGTTGAAAAAATAAGGAAAAAAAAAACACATATATCACTTTCTTTAAAAAAATGTTAAAATATTTGATAGTCAAACCACTAAACCAATCGTGGAACGTCGATTAGTGTGCCATTTTCAATAATTATTTACATTAGATATTAATTTTGGAAGAATGGGATTGAAACTACTTCATACCATTATTTTGTATTAAATGAATCTCGCTTCCGTGTGAAAATAATATTCCACGCTTTCATTAATATCCTTCCACGTTTTTTTTTTAATTTTTTTAATTTTCTGATAGACCAAAGAAAAAACAAAAACAAAAGACTTCAAAATTTCCAATGTGAGTTGTTGAGTCAATATCCGGACGCTTAATGCACGTACTCTTGTCTCTGCTTTCTGTTCCACCACACAAACATGAAACATCCACGTAAGGTGCCGTTGAGGAGGGGTAAATTAATAAATTATTGGTAAATTTTAATTTTTTTTTACGACAATATTCACTTTCCTTACTCTCTTTATATATGAAATAATGTCTTAATTTAAATTAGTATATAGATTTAAGAGAGTATTTAAGGGCTTATTTGGTAATTCAATTAAATATTTAAAATTAATTAAATATGTTTGTTAACAAAATTTTGTTATCGTTTAATTGATTAAGATATACTGAATTTAATTATAAATTTTAAATGAATTAAAAATGATTTAAATTTAATATCTAAATATGTTAAATACTCTTTTAATAATTAGTAATATTCTTTTATATTTAATTTAAATTGCTAATAAATATAATGTAAAAATAAATTATAATAAATTTAGATTTCAGATTTAATCTTCAAACTTTAATTTTCAAAATCTAATACTTTAATTTTTATATTTCAATTTTATCAAACGAGACATAACTTATAATCAAGTTACTATCTTACTCTTATTAATTAAAGTGATTGGTAATAAAGCTTATGTATCAATAGAACTTGTATCCCTTGGATAAAAAAGTTAAAATTTGAAATTTTGAAAGGAAATATATTTATTTTATAAAACTGAATATTTATTTTTTGATATCTAAAAATAAAAATGTAGATATATAATTTCAAATGAAAGAAGTACTATATTTTTTCTTTTTTGAATCATAAAATAGGAACAGTATAGAAGATAGAAGAGTGGATGTGGTAAAAGATTTAACACCCCATAAAAAAAATCCATTTATTATTATTATTATTATTATTATTATTATTATTATTATTATTATTATTATTATTATTATTATTATTATTATTATTATTATTATTATTAAAAAAACAACCGCCTTAATCTCCTGGTCCTCTCCATCATTTTGATTTTTTTAAAACAAAAGCAAAATCTAATGCTTCATTTGATTATTTAGGATCTATACTACTTGCCAAATTAAGTTGTACAGTCAACATTATTGGGCAAGAATGATAATTTAATTAAATAAAAATGCTTCTTACTAGGCTGCATATTTTAGGTCCAATTCACTTCCTTTGTCCTTGATGTATTAAAGATAAAAATAATAAATTAAAAAAGCATTATTGGTGAGACAAGTGTATATAATTCCATTTATTCCACCTATTGTTAGCAAAGGACAACCTTGCCTTCAGGTAAATACCTTTTCAAATTAGAAAGGACTTTTAGATATATAGTTTCCCGTAGATTATGTACATTAAAATTTATATTCTTTTAATATATGCAATATGGTAGATATGCATAATTAATACTATTTCATTACTAAATGATCAAATTTTTTAGTATGACAAGTTTGTTATAAGCATTTGGATACGAGAGACATGCATGATCAAACTTGTTGTGTGACAAATTTATTATAAGTGTCTCGATGTGACAGACATACATAAAAACTATTTTATAACTAAATTATCAAATTTTTAGTGTGACAAGTTTATTATAAACATCTCAATATGAAAGATATATGGAAGATATATACGAATGTCATCTCATCATTGAATGATCAAACTTTTATGACAAGTTTGTTATAACAATCTTGATTAATTTATAATTATCATAATCTTTTTTATTTATTAGGACAACTTTCAAATTTCTTTTTAAAAATTAATTATTTTTGAATTACCTATTAGAGTATTTATACATTTTAATTCGTAGATTTTATGCATTTCAAACATCTAAAATATCTTAAGCCATTTTCATTAATTAGATGGCACATATTCAATTTGAATTGCATTATCGTAAACTACACGATAGTGAGATAAGGAGGATTTTAACTAGGGGAAAAAATGATAAGAAGAAATTTGAATTAAAAATTAGAATTAGAATTAATATTCCTAATTTCAAATAAATGTCACTATATCTGATCTCCTGTAAACATTTTCATGCTTATGAACTCTCATCGTTCATCCTCTACATTAATTTGTAAGTTCATCTAAACTCTAAACTGATTTTTACTCTCCATCTTTTCATCTTCCTGTTTGTTTTCGTTTTCTTTTCTTTAGTACACAAAATTAGATTATTTTTAATATGAATGATAATTAGTCGAGATTTTATCTTAGACAGTAAAAAACTTCTATCTACGATTTTATGTCAGCGTTTTAGTTTTTTGCTGCAGTAGGGGAATGTTTTTGGAGGTTTTGACCACAATTTTCAAATCTCATGCGTTGTCCCTCTTTCACCAAGCATAGGGGGCACGTATGGTGGAAGGAGACCAGGTGCTTTTACACAAATGAAATGAAAAAAAAAAAAAAAAAAGTTTTCTTTAGGCCTCAATCTAATTCATTTTTCTATTTTTAACCACACGATTAATTTCTCTAAAACAGCCATTTTACTATTTACATAAAATGATAGATAAGTAACTGGTGAAACTCATTGCATAATTATGTCAAAATTAAGGAGTTATTATTTTTAATACATAAAGAGATACAGATTCTGAATTGGAATAAAAAATTATTATATGATAAAAGACAATACATACAGAGATATTGTTAGATGAAAAAGATCTTTTATTTTTATCCACATTATTTTATTTGCCTCATGATTCAATAAAACAATATATATATATATATATATATATATATATATATATATACACGTAAAAAGGAATAGAAAATCACCAAACAGCCAAATATTTGTTTTTGTTTTAAAAATTTTTCGCTAGTCGGTCAAATATTTGCTTACATTTCTCATGGAGTAGCACAGAATCCACGTGTTACACACTTTGCAGGTGGGTCCCAATTCCCACTATATGCTGACTCTAAATCCCAACAATCATATTGTGTTATCTCACCACATGATGACGTGGGATTACAGAACCTTTCATGTTAATCCCCCTTTAATATTCCCTCAAACGCCACATGATGTCTGCAGTTTTATTCTAAGCAAAATGCAAATCTGACTTTTTGGCAGACCACTAACAAAAGTACAATACATGGCACAAACATTGTTCTGTGTAATGTGACAACTAAACAGCCAAGAATCATTCCTTGCTGAGCTTCCAAGACTGTTCTTGCATATGCCTTTTTTTCCCCCCCTTTTTTGGGCAATCCCTTTATACATAAGTTCAATTGTTGTTAACCAAAAATGATCACTTGTTCCTACAAATAAAGAGCCATAGCACAAACACGCAGAGTACAATGGAGTGGATTGACCACTGTTACAAGGGTCTAGCATGATGCATGAATGAGCTACGGGTATTTCTTTAAATTGATACCTTCCAACTAACTTCTTGGGATAAACCGTACCTGACTATTACTGCTATCACTTTCTGCAACATTTATTATTTCACCCCATGTGGAAAATCAGAGAAGATGACAAAAGTACCATTGCAACTTGCTCTTGTTAAACTAAATGCTTCTTTGAATAATCTATGATAATTTGTGCATATGGATGTGTATGGAGTTTGTGTATCTGGGCTTGGTTAAGTGGGAATGCTAGTGTGAATTTGTCAGGTTTGAAGAATCTTGTTCTCTTGATGATTCTGCAAGTTTTTTATGTTCAAATTACCATTCAAGATCGAGTTGGTCCTGTTTGTCTCCCCCCCCCCCTCCCCCCTTTCCTTTTTTTTCTTGGGTAGTAATTATTTGGTCAAAACCATCTAAAGTTCGGTTTTATTCTGCTGGTGAAACTTGCTCTTCACTGGGAATCACTTGGGTGTAACAGATTTAGGAATTAATATCTATAAGAAGAAATTTTTGAACCTCCTTTCTCTCACTTTTGTTTGAGGTTCACCTTCTACACTGTCTTTGTTTTACTTCTTGAGCTTTGGAACCCACTTTAGAAATCTTAAAAATTCCTCAACTTGTGTATTTCGAGTTCTGATGTTGTTTAATTCAACAGGTGTACACTTTACTTTAAGCATTTCCCAGGTGACTTGAAGAATCACAAAATCAATTGCTGGCTTTTGTGGAAATGGAGGCCCATGTATCCATGTGGAAAACACTGCTGATATTCAGTTCTTGTTTGTGGGTTCCTATGCTGGTTGTTTGTCAAGTTAGAAATGATAGTTCTCCCGGTGCCAGACCAAGGGTGGTGAACGTTGGAGCTATGTTTACTATAAATTCTGTCATGGGAAAGTCAGCGCAGCCAGCCCTTCGTGCAGCAATTGATGATGTCAATTCAAATACTACCATTCTTCCTGGGACAAATTTGAACCTCATCATGCATAACACAAACTGCAGTGGATTTCTTGGAACTGTTGAAGGTAATTCTTGGATTGAAGTTTGATCTCTTTCCCTTGATAATTTTTGGAAGAACCGTCTTTTACCTTATTTCATTTTAGACATTCTCATGTTTTGGAAAATGTATAGTTGGGGTGGGAAGGCTGAACTTTTCTTTGTTATAATGAGCATCAAGTTATTAGGAAATGGCCTGTTAACTTGGATTGTGTTGCGTTATAAGGTGATCCCTCAATTAACATCAATATATATTTTTTTTAATCTGAGTTCGTTGATATTCCTTATTCAAGTTCTTTTGCACTGCATGAGGTGCCTATAAGCACGAATGCTGCTCTAATCTTCTGATGTTTTGAGAGTGAAAGTTTCGATAAAGTTGATAGAATCCTTGAAAACTTACAGTGAAATGATGTTTCTAGAGGTCTACAGGTATTAAAGCTCAATTTTTGTTGAGTAATGCTATCCAAACTCACAAGATTTTAATCACCTGTACAGATGAAGTCAATTGAATCATTTGTTCTTCATCCTTTCACTCACTGGAGAAGTTTTTTTTTCTCTCACATTTGCCTCACATCCAAAAAGCCACGGGAAAGAAGAGAATATTTTGCTTCCTTTGGATTCTGATACAAAATATGCAGATTAGGTTGATATCTTAAGTAGAAGCAGTATGACTAGCAAGCCTGGCCCGTACATTTTAGATTGAGAATTGCTTTTAAATCATTTATCTAAAGGAGTAATGGATTTCAGGGAATTGTTTTCTTGTATTTCATTGAATTGTTAGTTTCTCTTAAATACACCAATTACAAGAAGGAGATGGATTTGTTACAACAGAATAATAACAGAAAATATATGACAGCTACTTGAAGATTATATTTACAAAAGATGATAACAGACTAACAAATATATGACTAGCTATTAGTTGACTTGGTAGTTGTTGATGTATCTGGAATATGCTTAACATTATCCTCTGCCTCAGACCACTAACTTTGAGCTTCAATATCTGTTGATTATTAGAACTGTGAAATATGAGGAAATGACAGTTTTGTAACTTTTCTAGCTCTGCAGCTTGTAGAAAGTGAAGTGGCTGCTGCAATTGGTCCACAGTCCTCTGGAATTGCACATGTTATTTCTCACGTAATGAATGAACTTCAAGTACCGCTTATGTCATTCGGTGCGACAGATCCAACTCTTTCTTCTATGCAGTACCCATATTTTCTGCGCACTACTGTGAGTGATTATTTCCAGATGTATGCAATTGCTGATATAGTTGAATTCTTTGGTTGGAAGGAGGTAATTGCCGTCTTTGTGGATGATGATTATGGTAGAAATGGAATTTCTGTGCTGGGAGATGCACTTGCAAAGAATCGTGCAAAGATATCTTATAAGGCTGCCTTTCCTCCTAAAGCCAACGTAAGTGATATCAGTGACTTATTAGTTGAAGTGAACCTGTTGGAATCGCGGGTTTATGTTGTGCATGTTAATCCTGATTCTGGCCTAAGAATCTTTTCAGTTGCAAAGCACCTTGGAATGATGTCTGCTGGCTATGTTTGGATTACAACAGATTGGCTCTCTTCTGTTTTAGATTTATCAGAATCAGCTGATCCTGATACGACGGATCTCTTACAAGGTGTTGTTGCCCTTCGCCATTATACACCAGATTCCGATTTGAAAAGAAGGTTTGCATCAAGGTGGAAAAATTTGACAGACCAGGAAACCACAAGCTTCAATTCCTATGCATTATATGCTTATGATTCAGTATGGCTTCTTGCTCATGCTCTTGATGCCTTTTTCAGTGAAGGAGGGAATATCACATTCTCTGAAGATCCTAGCTTACGTAATTCTAATGGAAGTGCACTGAACTTGACATCCCTCCACATTTTTAACCAAGGGCAGAGGTTACTCCAGATACTTCTTTCTACAAGCTTTACAGGTTTAACTGGTCAGATTGGGTTTGATCCAGCGAAGAATTTATTGAATCCTGCTTTTGATATTCTCAATATTGCTGGAACTGGGATGCGCAGAATAGGTTATTGGTCAAATTATTCTCATCTTTCAACTGTTCCACCAGAGCAGTTATACATGAAACCTTCAAATACATCACTCAGTAACCAGCATCTGTATAATGTAGTATGGCCTGGCGAAACCACAACAAAGCCCCGGGGATGGGTGTTTCCGAACAATGGGAAGCCTTTACAAATTGCCGTGCCTTACCGTGTTACCTATCAAGAGTTCGTAACTAAGGACAAAGGGCCTTTGGGTGTCAAAGGATACTGCATTGATGTATTTGAGGCTGCAGTAGCCTTGTTGCCCTATCCTGTTCCTCACACATATATCTTATACGGAGATGGTCAGAGAAATCCTCAATTCAGCAATATTGTTTATGATGTTTCACAGAATGTGAGTGCTCATTTTTTGAATTTTGGTCAGAATAATTAATTTATTTATATCTTTATAGAGGTGAAACCATAACAGAAACCTTTCTCGCTTGGAACCTCAAGTCACAACATTTTATATGACAGTCACTACAAATATCACCAAGGCATTTCTTTTCCATCTGCTACTATTGTTAAGGATATACCAGATACATCAATAACTACCAAGTCAACTAATAGCTAGTCATATGTTTGTTAGTCTGTTATCTCCCGATTTGCAACCACCAGAAAAGGAAACGGGTTTGTTACAACAGAATAATAACAGAAAATATGTGACGGCTACTTGAAGATTATATTTACAAAAGATGATAACATACTAACAAACATATGACTAGCTATTAGTTGACTTGGTAGTTGTTGATGTATCTGGTATATCCTTAACAACTATTGCCTCCAATAACTTAGAAACACTTGTAAGAATTGAAGTTAAGACTTCAGATTTTAACTCAATAACTTGTCTTCTAACTTTAGAGTTCTGGCTAACATTTAGATTATGTGCCTATCTCAGCATGTTATTCACTTCCAAGTTAAGTAAGAAGGATTGTTATTGGTTTTCATTTTCATTTTTATGGGTGGGATGATGTATTGGCATGTTATTTACACTATTTCATTATGTATTGCAGAAATATGATGCAGCTGTCGGAGATATTACTATTACAACAAATCGGACAAGGATTGTAGATTTTACACAGCCTTACATGGAATCTGGTCTAGTTGTAGTTGCCACTGTCAAGAAAACAAAATCCAGTCCCTGGGCTTTTCTCAAGCCATTTACTTGGAGAATGTGGTGTGTGACTGCAGTCTTCTTTCTGTTTGTGGGTACAGTTGTTTGGATCCTTGAACACCGAATTAATAGTGAATTTCGTGGTCCACCAAGGCAACAGCTCATAACTGTCTTCTGGTTAGTATCTCTTAACTCCTAAAACCTCTTCGAGTAGTCGTTGCTTGTTGCAAACAGTTTCCGAATTCTCTGCGAAAGCTTCTTTCCCTTGGGGGGAGGGGCACGGGGGACTGGGGGTTTGGGGGTGAATATCCTCGTTCTAGCTTAGTGCATATAAGCATGCTATAGTTTTCATCATTGTTACTCTGAACTTCCTCAAATATCAGTTCATTGCTGTGTTTGTATTGATTTCATTGTCTTTCTTAATACTGAAATGTGTTCTGCGGTCACTGTGTTTGCTTGGAGACTTAATTGAGAGATTAGTTTGCTCCTGCCAGTGTTGTACACTCCATTCTTACAAGATAATATTGATTTCAATGTACTTACAAGGATTTACATTTCAGGTTTAGTTTCTCGACGATGTTTTTTGCCCACAGTAAGTAACTCATGCCAAGTGTCTTATTTTGGGTCTTCAGAAGATAAATGTAGACCTTCCCTAATATTCTTCTCTTTCTGGCTATCAGGAGAGAATACAGTGAGCACCCTTGGACGCTTTGTGCTGATCTTCTGGCTTTTTGTGGTGCTAATTATCAATTCGAGCTATACTGCTAGTTTGACATCAATTCTGACTGTGCAGCAGCTGACTTCTCGAGTCCAAGGGATCGACAGTTTGGTCTCTAGTTCAGATCCTATTGGAGTACAAGATGGGTCATTTGCGTTTAATTATCTGATTGAAGAACTAAATATTGCACGGTCAAGGCTCCGAATTATGAAAACCCAGGATGATTATGTTAAAGCCCTTGAAACAGGTCCAAGTGGTGGTGGTGGTGTTGCTGCAATCGTGGATGAGCTTCCTTATATTGAGCTGTTCTTAATCAACACTAAATGTGAATTCAGGATTGTTGGACAGGAGTTCACAAAGGGAGGATGGGGATTTGTAAGTATTCCTTCACTGTGTTTAGTATCTACCAAATAGTTTATTTATTTAGCCATGCTGGAAATCAGAAGATCAGAACTTGTTATTTCCTACCATTGACTTAAAATCATGCTCTCGGGTTATGTATCTTTTGTTCAATTGTCTGTATGCACGGGCAGTTAGGTTAATTCAATTTTTTTCGGTTATTAATTGGACAGGCATTTCAAAGGGACTCTCCTCTGGCAGTGGACTTGTCTACTGCTATCCTTCAATTATCAGAAAATGGTGATCTCCAAAGAATTCATGACAAATGGTTGTCTCGGACTGGATGCTCTTCTCAATCCAACCAAGTTGATGACAGCCAGCTCTCTTTAAACAGTTTCTGGGGCCTGTTCCTTATCTCTGGCATTGCATGCTTCATTGCACTTCTTATATTTTTCTCTAGGGTATGCAGGCAATATCGCAGATTTAGCACAGAAGGTAAGGAAGAGGAGATCGACGAAGCTCCACCTGCACGGCCTATTAGACGCCCCTCACGTTCAACTAGTTTCAAGGACTTGATTGATTTTGTTGATAGGAAAGAGACTGAAATTAAGGAGATACTTAAGCGCAAGATCAGTGATCCAAAGCGAATAACGAACCACATCTCAGATGAGCAGACTAGTTCATCTCCTTGAAGAAAATTGTTATAGGTTTGATGTTTTTCGACAATGCATCCACCCGTGTCTGTAAATTTTCAGCGGTATTCCCATACAAACACCAATACAGCATTTTGTGATACAGAAAACTAGGAGATAGAGAAGCCCCCCCCAAAAAAAGGTCAATTATAGTAGTAAAGCACTTGTCCAAAGGTGTTTTTCTATGTTAGCTAGATGAGTGTTTACACTAGAATCTCTCTTTCTTTTTTTTTTCTTCTTGAAAAATCTTCAAGAAAATAAGGACGGAAGAGTTGAAATACTTCCTCAGATGTTGATCTTTCTTTCATTTGCTTTGCTTTTACCTAGAATTAATCTATTTCTTCGTTATGTGGTTTCAAGAAATTAGAAATGTAACTGTTTCATTCTCTGAGAGGCAGTGACTAAAGCAGGGTTATTCCACAAGTATTTTATTTGTCAAAACTTGAGACTTTGGATTTGGATTCATGGATGATGAAGCACCATCTAAGGGGCTTTGGGTACAAAACACTTGAAATTTGCAAAGTATATTTGTATGGAAACGCCTTTCAAGTGTTCTAACCTTAGATCTTGATCTTGAAAAAGGCCGGTTACACTGGCTGCAATTTCACAATAGGTACTTAGTTTTTCGAAGCACATTTTTTATTGGGAAAAAATAAAAATCAATTTCAAACTCCATCAAGAGTTCAAATTAGAAAATATTTCAGTGAACTCAAATTAATAAATTGAACTCACGTCAACATAATTGTTCAATTGATAAAATTTTCTCCAATGAGCCAAGGTGTTTCTGCATGCCTCCGCTGCTCTTTCCATAATTTAAATTTTAGTAAATGGTTAAATAATTTTAAGATTTTTAAAAGATATATGATAAGATTTAATTCGTGTGAGAATATTTTTAGGATTAATTTAAATTTTATGAAAATATTTTGTTTTATTTTTAAAATAAAATGTAAGAAATATTTAATTATGTAAAATCAAATTATCTTCATATTTGATTTTTTATTTTACGAGTTTTCTTCAATCTTGAATGAAATTATTTTGGAACATTCAATTTTTTTGAAATTGTACTCTATTTTCATAACTTGTTATATTTTATTACTATTGATGTGAAATTTTATATATTTTTTATTGCTATTTGAAGTGAAATTTTAAGACTTCATTATTTTTTTGTGAATTTTTTAAATTCTTAAATTATAAATTTATTAAATTTTTTCTAATATTAGTTTTTTTCTATTTATTTTAGTTTTTGAATTCCATTAGGAATTATTTTCCCTCTTGGCCTGATGGTCTTCTGCTTTCCCACTTAGAGATGGGTCGGGGGTGGCGATAATTTTGTCTCATGCATTGGGAATTAGAATTTGAAAGATAAGTTGGGATTGAAATTTCTAGCTAATTTTGGCAATGGGCCTGCATTGAAAGCTTCCTTTAGTTTGTTTCATTCATTAGTTGTCTAAATGAGTTTTTTTTAATTATTATTTAAATAATAAATTAAGACAATTGTTAAGTTAATAAAGTTCTAACCACCAAACTAAAAAAAAATTATTATTGTAGACAATGAAATTTTGAGAAAAATAAATTTTATTTATTTAATCAAGAATGTATAAAATTAAAATTTTTAATTTTAATTAATTAAATTAAATATAAGAAAAAGTCTAATTTTTCTTGTGTTATTGAAGTTGGACTGTTAAAGTTTGTTTAAAAATTAGTCCAACAAGTCAAGGATTAAATACAATCGTGTCAAGTTAAATATGCCCAAAATAAAATTTAGCATATTATTCATTAGGCCACACTACATTAAGTCATTGAGTCAATCCAGTTTAAAGAGTTTCTAAATGAGTTACTTAATAAATAATTAGCCTAATTACTTAAAATACTTTGAGTAACTAATTAAAAAAATTATCTAAATTGCTTTCAGTAATTTTTTTTAATGCCAAAATGTTTTTAGGTAATTTCTCAAATCACTAAAATACTTTTTCGCAATTGCTTAAGTGCAAGCAACTTCGGGATTACTTATCCCCAAATTATGAAACCTTTACTATATAAATAAAGCTACTCTTTCAATCTATATTTCATATTCAAACTTTAAACATTCATTTTATTCTTCGTATGAAATTTCCAAGACGGCGGTATTATTCTACTAAAAAAATTTAAGTAATATAATAATTTCAAAACATGTCACTTTTAAAATATAACAATCCACTTCTACGAAAATTAACACTCAAACTACACACACACACACACACATATATATATATATATATATATAAAACACCATTCTAACCTCCATTTATCAGCATATTATTGCAAAATATTTGCAACCCAAATATAAATATCCATTTTGGAACATCACATTGCAATTTGTTGGTTGAGATTTCAATTCATGGGGAAGTTGCTTATTGCTCAAGAAACTTATTTATATTCCCCCAATACCCCAAATAAATAAATATTGATATTAATTATTCTAAATTGAACATATAATTATGTAAATGACAATTCTGAGGTGTCGATTAGATTCGATTTTGTACTTCTAAAAAATTCCTCCAATCCCAATGATGAAGGTTGAAAGGATTTTTATTTTTTATTTTTAATGTCCATTTCTCATTAATAAAATTTGGCTTTCATCAATGATTAAGAGTATCCTATTTCAACGACTATTATTCAACGACTATTATTTACCAATAAATGCTGATCACATGCCTTGGTGCCTCATCTTCTATGATCATGCACTAAATTATTGATTTTCCTAAAATATATGTTATAAAATTTAGGTAGTGTTAGAATAAAATCTTCACACTACACACTAATAAAACTCTAACTATTCTTTGCACAAGAATTTCTCTCTCTTTCTTTTTTCTCACAATTTTCTCTAATCTTTCTTTCACAAAATAATGGTATATTACAAGTTTAGAGAATAGCTCTATTTATAGAGCTCTAATTAGTGGAATACATCATGGCATACATCATCTTCCACTAATCTTAATTAGTGGTGTCTCCACTAAATGGTAGACATCCATAAAAATCTTCTATAATAATTCACATAAATCCATAATTAGTGGAGTCTCCACTAATTAATGGAGCTTCCAATAATTTTAAGATATTCATAACACTCCCCCTTGGATGTCCATCCATTACATAAAGAATATGACTCGTTAAAACCTTACTAGATAAAAATCCAGTGGGAAAAAAAATCTAGTGAAGGAAAAAGAGTACACTATTCTATATATCTATTTATTACTCCCCCTGATGAGCTGATTTCTTTAAATCTTTAAACCGACACATACCGATTTTATATCTCAACTTTTCAAATGTTGCAGTCGGTAAAATCTTCGTGAAAATATCTGCGAGGTTGTCATATGACCGAATTTGAAGCACATCAATTTCACATTTCTTTTGGAATTCATGAGTAAAGAAGAATTTTGGTGAAATATGTTTTGTCCGATCTCCTTTAATATATCCTCCTCGTAATTGAGCTATGCAAGCTGCATTGTCTTCATAAAGAGGAGTTGGAATATCTTTGATTGATGATAATCCACAACTTTCTCGGATATAATGAATCATGGATCTTAACCATACACATTCTCGACTTACTTCATGAATGGCTATAATTTCAGCATGATTTGAAGAAGTAGCTATTATAAATTGTTTCGTAGAACGCCATGATATAACAGTATTTCCACATGTAAATAGATAGTCCGTTTGAGAACGTGCTTTATGTGAATCAGATAAATAATTAGCATCTGCATAACTAATCAATGTTGGGCTGGTTTTATTTGAATAAAATAATCCGAGATCAATTGTACCTTGGAGATATCGAAAGACTTGTTTAATTCCATTCCAATGTTGTCGTGTTGGTGAAGAACTAAATCTTGCTAATAAATTGACAGCAAAAGCAATATCAGGTCGTGTATTATTAGCAAGATACATCAATGCACCAATTGCACTGAGATATGGTACTTCAGGACCAAGGAGTTCTTCATCATTTTCTTGATGTCAGAAAGGATCTTTATCCATATTTAATGATCGGACGATCATTGGAATACTCAATGGATGTGCTTTGTCCATGTAAAATATTTTTAGCACTTTTATTGTATATGTTGATTGATAAATAAATGTTCCACTTTCCAGATGTTCAATTTGTAAACCAAGGCAAAATTTGGTTTTACCAAAATCCTTGATTTCGAATTCTCCTTTTAAATAATCAATTGTTTCTTGGAGCTCTTCAGGAGTTCCAATAAGATTAATATTATCAACATATATAGCTAATATTATAAATTTAGAACCAAATTTCTTAATAAAAATACATGGACATACCTGGTCATTTTTAAATCCCGCTTTCAATAAATATTCACTAAGACGTATGAACCACATGCGTCCAGATTGCTTCAGGCCATATAATGATTTTTGCAACTTGATGGAGTAATTTTCACGAGGATAATGTTTATATGCTTCAGACATATGAAATCCTTCGGGGATTTTCATATAAACATCATTTTCTAAATTTCCATATAAGTAAGCAGTGACAACATCTAATAGGCGCATATCTATCTTTTCATGTACTGCCAAACTGATAAGATATCAGAGTATAATAGTATCAACAACAGGAAAATAAGTGTCATTATGATTAATACCTGGTCTTTGTGAAAAACCTTGGGCTACTAATCGCGCTTTATATCGAACGATTTCACTCTTTTCATTGCGCTTTCGCACAAATATCCATTTGTAACCAACAGGTTTTACACCTTCTGGTGTTAGGACTGCAGGTCTGAAGACTTCACGTTTTGTCAGTGCATTTAACTCCGATTGCAGCCAATCTTTTCTATGCCGAGATTCATCAACTGATATTAGTTCAGGATCATCATTATCCTGTGTAACATCAAGAGATATATTGTATACAAATATATTATCAATAACAGTTTCTATCCGATTCTAACTTCTACCGGAAGTGGTATAATGGATAGAAATATCAATATTACTTTCATCAACTTCTGGTTCTTTGTCATCAGTTCTCTCTTGGTCTTTATCATTCTTTTCTTCAATATGATCTTTTAGATCATTTAATCCTCTTTTCTTTCGAGGATTTTTATCTTTAGAACCAAGAGGTCGGCCACGCTTCTGGCGTGTTTTTGACTCAGCAGCTATAGGTATAATATTTTGTTCTGCTGGAACTTCAATTCGAATAGGAGCATTTATAGCTGGAATATGCGATTTTGTAATTCTTCTGGAGTCAACAAAAGCGTCTGGCATTTGATTTGCAATGCTTTGCAAATGAATTATCTTTTGAACTTCAAGTTCACATGCGCTTGTGCGCTGATCAAGATAATTTAATGATGTTGTCCAAGCAAGATCTTTTTTATACTATTTTGGTTCTCCCCCTAATTTAGGGAATAATGATTTATCAAAATGATAATCAGCAAATCTTGCTATGAATACATCTCCTGTCAGGGGTTCAACATACCTGATAATAGAGGGAGAATCATATCCAACGTATATCCCCTTTCTTCTTTGAGGACCCATCTTTGTACGTTGATTTGGTGCAATTGGAACATATACAGTACACACAAAAATTCTTAAATGAGCAATATTTGATTCTGACCCAAAAGCCAATTGCAAAGGAGAGAATTTATGATAACTAGCTGGTCTTATACGTACAAGTGTTGCAGTATGTAAAATAGCATGTCCCCAGGCAGATGTTGGGAGATTTGTTTTCATTAATAATGGTCTAGCAATTAATTGTAATCGTTTAATCAAAGATTCAGCAAGACCATTTTGTGTGTGAACATGAGTTACAGGATGTTCAACATTAATCCCAATTGACATGCAATATGCATCAAAAGCATGTGATGAAAATTCACCAGCATTATCCAAACAGATATTTTTAATGTGATGGTTAGGAAATTGTGCTCGTAATTTAATTATTTGAGCAAATAATCTCACAAACGCCAGGTTACGAGTAGATAATAAACATACATGTGACCATCGAGATGATGCATCAATTAAGACTATAAAATATTTGAACGATCCACATGGTGGATCAATAGGTCCACAAATATCTCCGTGAATCCGTTCGAGAAATGTAGGACTTTTAGCTCCTACTTTTACTGGTGATGGTTTAACAATTAATTTTCCTAGGGAACATGCAGTACATGCGAATTTTTCTGATGTTAATATCCTTTTATTTTTTAAAGGATGATCATGTGTATTCTCAATGATTCTTCTCATCATGGTAGATCTCGGATGACCCAACCGGTCATGCCAAATGTTAAAAGTAATAGGATCAGTAAACTTCTGGTTTACTAAATGATGAATTTCAATTGTACGTATTTTTACAAAATATAGGCCAGTAGAAAATGACAGTAATTTTTCTAATACAGATTTCTTACCCAAATGCATTTGAGTAATATAAAGATGCTCAATCCCATTTTCCTCATTTGTTTCAACATGATACCCATTTCTGTGGATATCCTTAAAACTCAATAAATTTCTTCTGAATTTTGAGGAAAATAGTGCCTTATAAATAATAATTGTTGTTCCTTTAGGCAACAATATACTAGCTCTTCCGGAGCCCTCAATCACATTTACACTGTCGTTTATCGTATAAATATTTATTTCTCTCATTTTGAGATCAGAAAAATATTTCTCATTTTTTAGTATGGTGTGTGTAGTTCCACTATCAATAATGCATACATCATCATTAACAACAGCCATCTGAACACAAATATATATATATATATATATATATATATATATGCAAACGTAAATATTATTCGAATATAATAAAAATAAAAATACAAAGTGAGGTTTTAGTTCTTCTGGACACTGCCATCACTAATTAAATGGTCTATCCTACCATCTGGGTGTTCAAAAAAATCCGATACATCCATATGGGTAATATTGATATTAAGATCTTCAGGATCAATATCATCATCCTTAGCATCATTTATTAGATGTTGAAAAAAATTTGCTTCCACATTTTTATTTTTCAATGAAGCTTGATACAATTTAACTAAATGCTTAGCTGTACGACAGTTTCCTGACCAATGACCTTTCATGCTACATCTATAACATATATCCTTATGCTTTTCTTCAATTTCTTTTTCTTTTCCCTTATGATCTTTTCTGTTCCACTTCAGGTGGCCAGTATTTCTCACAATTTGATTATGATTGTGATAAGGAAAATATTGAGCGTGTCTACGACCATTACCACGACTACGGCCACGGCCACGACCACGACTATAACGATGGCTTCTACTGGAGCCAATATCATTCACTTCTGGAAGTGCTGTTGAGCCAGTTGGTCTGGCTTCATGATTTCTCAATAATAATTCATTATTTTTCTCTGCAATGAGGAGGGTAGTAATTAAATTTGTAAATTTTGTATACCCTTTTTCTCGATATTATTGCTGCAGGACAATATTCGAGGCATGAAAGGTGGAGAATGTCTTCTCCAACATATCTTCATCAGTCACTTTTTCTCCGCATAATTTTAACTGAGATTCAATTTTATACATTGCGGAACTATATTCATTCACGGTTTTAAAATCTTGTAGCTTCAGGTGCAATCATTCATACCGTGCAGTTGATAGTACGACCATCTTCAGGTGGTCAAAATTTTCTTTTCAGCATTTAGATGCATTTTTGTATCGAGAACCCATAAAAAATATCAAGGATTATAAATTTGAGTTTAGCCATAGAGATTAATAAATGCGTACCTGTCATCTGGCTTTAATAACGACAGAGACTCGTGCTGATAACGTGTTATAAAATGTAGGTAGTGTTAGAATAAAATCTTCACACTACACACTAATAAAACTCTAACTATTATTTGCACAAGAATTTCTCTCTCTTTCTTTTCTCTCACAATTTTCTCTAATCTTTCTTTCACAAAATAATGGTATATTACAAGTTTAAAGAATAACTCTATTTATAGAGCTCTAATTAGTGGAATACATCATGGCATGCATCATCTTTCACTAATCTTAATTAGTGGTGTTCCACTAAATGGTGGACATCCATAAAAATCTTTTCTAATAATTTACATAAATTCATAATTAGTGAAACCTTCACTAATTAATGGAACTTCCAATAATTTTAAGATATTCATAACAATATACTCATAAACGGGTTGTTTATATGTATACATAGAATGCATATATATATATGCTCGAATAAAGAAATTGAACCAATTATTCAATTTAAAAAATCATACTTCTTAATTCATTAGTTTCTTGATAAGCCAGTAGTTAAATTAGCTAAAAAAGTATCTTACAAAGTAATTAATCTTCTTCTATATTTTTTGTCCCCTATTGTATTTATTAAAAAAAAGTTCACTAGTACCATACATGAAAATTAAATTGGTAACATCACAAATAGAAAATATTTTTTTTGGTTATTTAAATCTACGTAAATCTTTTTTAGAAAATAAGAAATGCATCAAACTAAAGGTTCTGTGTTGAATTAATATTTTTGATATGCTTCGTATGTATAAAAAAGAAATATTTTTAACTAAAAACTAAATTCGACATATTTATATACAAATATCATATCTGTATATTGTACACATAGAAAGTGTGTATATGTGAGATCACAATAACTTCAACATCAACCAAAGTTTTCAAATATTATTGCATTGACAGCTAAGTTCCAGTCTCCAGATAAATTTGTTCTGTACCTATTTTTTTTCCCCCAAATAATTAGTGGGCCAAAGAGAATTTGAGGCTCTAGAATGAATAAATAATTCACAAATAAAATTAGAAAAGAAGAGACAATTTTGCTTAACGGTACCTTAGTGGGCCTCGTGATTGAAGTGTTAGCAATAGTACCCTTTTCACAACACAACGTGCCTGAACTGAATTATAAGATCTTGTTGGAAACAATAATGTTGTTGTGTTATGAATTATTGGAATTTTCATTAATTAGTGGAGGCTCCACTAATTATGGATTTATGTGAATTATTAGAAGATTTTTATGGATGTCCACCATTTAGTGGAGACACCATTAATTGAGATTAGTTGAAGATGATGTATGCCATGATGTATTTCACTAATTAGAGCTCTATAAATAGAGCTATTCTCTAAGCTTGTAATATACCATCATTTTGTGAAAGAAAGATTAGTGAAAGAAAGATTAGAGAAAGAATTGTGAGAGAAAGAAAGAGAGAAGTTTGAAGAGAAATTCTTGTGTAAAGAATAGATAGAATTTTCTTAGTGTGTAGTGTGTAGATTTTATTCTAACACTACCCTAATTTTATAACACGTTATCAGCACGAGTCTCTACCGTTATTAAAGCCAGAAGACGAGTACGCATTTATTGATCTCGCTAAATTCGAATTTGTAGCCCTTGATATTTACGAAAAAAAAAATTATATGTCATACGAAAATGTATCTAAATGCTAAAAAAAAAAGGAGATCCATATGTCATGTGGATAAAAAGAAATATTTGACCACCTGAAGATGGTCGTACTACCCACTGCACGGTATGAATGGTTGCACCTGAATTTGCAAGATTGTAAAACCGTGAACTCCGTGATGTATAAAACTACATCTTAGTTAAAAAATTTTGCGGAGAAAAAGTTACTAATAAAGTTATATTGGAGAAGACATTCTCCACTTTTCATACCTCGAATACTGTCTGAGTAACAATATCGAGAAAAATGGTATCCCAAATTGACAAATTTAACATGAGTTATTATTGAGAAATCATGAAGCCGGATGAAGCGGCTCAACGGCACTCCCGAAGTGAATGCTTGTTGGCTCCAGTGAAAGCCATCGTTATAGTCGTAGTTGTGGCGGTGGCCGTGGTTATGGTCATGGACACACTCGATATTTCCCTTATCACGGAGAAATACGGCCACTGAAGTGGAGCGAGAAAAGATAATAAGGGAAAAAGATATTTCCATTAATAATAAGCATCACATCTTTTATTCATATCACTAGTGTTCATATGAACTTGATGATACATGCTTATAGTTGCTCTTTTGTAATTGAGTGACAAATGTAAGATGAAGGTTTGTAATTGTTCTTTTTCAATATTTACATTAGAGGACGACAAACAATTAGTAATTATGGACTTCGACTCCTCTTTTTCGACATCCTCCTCATTTTCTTTCCCCTTTGAGCCGACATCGAGACTAGCAGCGAGAATTAGCGAGTAAAATTACTGCGAAATGAGTCTTGAGATTTTATGATCTCCTTAAGTTTATTATATTTCTTATTATATTTGGCCTTGAAGCATGCTTGTCTCAATTTACGTGTTTGGTCCTCTAGCTGCGTATTAGGACTTTCTTCTACCAGCTGTTTTTCACATTCCGATATCGCAATGGCTTCTTTTAATTTCTTCTCGGCCATATGTCCTCCTTCTTCTTTATTTTGCATATCCTGTAAATCGAAGTGATATCATCGGTTATTTACTTATAAATCTTTCATAGTTTCATACTTGCAAATTATAAGTATGTATGAGAGAGAACACGAACATTCTTGATTATGGTCTCCAAGCTCACCAATTTCTGTGAGGCCATCGACGAATTCCTAACTCCCTACATCTTTTCTTGAGACGAGTTATGCCAATATTCGAGTTCTTTGGCTGCGCTCATGATTGGTAGGTAAAAATCTTGCGAAATTGTTTCTCTTGATAGTGTCACGGGAGTTATTGCCCTTCTTCTCTCTCTGCCTCTTAATCATCTTCTTCTCCCCAGGAATTTTATGCTGCAATAATATCTTGAACTTCGATATTATGCATTTCATGAGTACTTACTCCGACTTCGTTGCCAAGACCACTCATTATTTCTCCTAGAAAAAGAAAATAATATCATTAAAGGTAATACCATTCAAAATCCATGTTTAAATGTATAATAACACTGGAAACATATTACGGCATTGTTCAAAATCCATTAGAGAGTAGAAAGGATCATGCACAAGCATATCCTCATTCAAAGGAATAGTATCAAGAGGAACAAGTATCAAAGCGAGTCTCTTGTAGAGGCGGATCAACTTGGTCCAAAGCGGTATGTTCAAAACTTCCACTGATTTACATAAAAAACAAACCAAAAGAGAGTTTAATTTCATTATCAAGCACACTAAAAACAAATGGAAGCCATCAAAGGTATCTCACTCGAAATTAGGAGGAAGTGGTTGGTTTGGAAAGGAAAACATATCAAAATCTTCAGCGTTCGAATTAGACGAAGCGGTTGGTTTGAAAAGGAAAACATATCAAAATCTTACGTGTTCGAATTAGGCGAAGCGGTTGGTTTGGAAATGAAAATACATCAACATCTCGCTTGAGAAACTAAGTCAAAATTTGACCATGTCTCAAATGAATTACGAGTCTCCATATCTGCTTTGTGATTTTTGTTTTTGATGTTTACTAATGACTGATATCTGATATATATATCGATACATACATATATATATATATATCTGTATGAGGAAGAAGAAGAGGTAGATGGTAGGTAGAGGGTCGGAGGAGAAGAAAAGACAAGAGAGGAAGAGGAAAAGTCGGTACCGGGAAGAGTGAAAAAAAAAAAAAAAGGAGATATTTTTCTTGACATTTCCTACTTGTCATCATTTTCTTATATTTCTTTTCTTATTCTCTTGTGAAATCATTATTCCCTAAATTAGGGGGAGAATAGAAACAGTACAAGAAAGATCGTGATTAGACAACATCATTAAATTATCTTGATCCGCATACAAGCGCGTGTGAACTTGAAGTTCAAAAGATAATTCATTTGTAAAGCATTGCAAATCAAATGCCAGACGCTTTTGTTGACTCCAGAAGAGTTACAAAATCTCATATTCCAGCTATAAATGCTCATATTCGAATTGAAGTTCCAGCAGAACAAAATATTATACCTATAGCTGCTGAGTCAAAAACACGCCAGAAGCGTGGCCGACCTCTTGGTTCTAAAGATAAAAATCCTCGAAAGAAAAGAGGATTAAATGATCCGGAAGATCATATTGAAGAAAAGAATGATAAAGACCAAGAGAGAGCCGATGACAAAGAACCGGAAGTTGATGAAAGTAACACTGAAATTTCTATCAATTATACCACTTACGGTAGAAGTTGGAATCGGATAGAAGCTGTTATTGATGATATATTTGCATACAATATATCTCTTGATGTTACACAGGATAATGATGATCCTGAACCAATATCGATTGATGAATGTCGGCATAGAAAAGATTGGCTGCAATGGAAAGATGCGATTCAATCGGAGTTAAATGCATCGACAAAACGTGAAGTCTTCGGACCTGCGATCCGAATACCAGAAGGTGTAAAACCTGTTGGCTACAAATGGATATTTGTGCGAAAGCGCAATGAAAAGAGTGAAATCGTTCGATATAAAGCGCGATTAGTAGCCCAAGGTTTTTCACAAAGACCGAGTATTGACTATGATGAAACTTATTCTCCTGTTGTTGATGCTATTACACTCCGATATCTTATCGGTTTGGCGAGTACATGAAAAGATAGATATGCGCCTATTAGATGTTGTCACTTGCTTACTTGTATGGAAAGTTAGAAAATGATGTTTACATGAAAATCCCGAAGGATTTCATATGCACGAAGCATATAAACATTATCCTCGTGAAAATTACTCCATCAAGTTGCGAAATCATTATATGGCACTGAAGCAATACGGGCGCATGTGGTTTACACGTCTTAGTGAATATTTATTGAAAGCGGGATTTAAAAATGACCGGGTATGTCCATGCGTTTTTATTAAGAAATCTGGTTCTAAATTTGTGATATTAGCTATATATGTTGATGATATTAATCTTATTGGAACTCTGAAGAGCTCCAAGAAACAATTGATTATTTAAAAAGAGAATTCGAAATCAAGGATTTTGGTAAAACCAAATTTTGCCTTGGTTTACAAATTGAACATTTGGAGAGTGGAACATTTATTCATCAATCAACATATACAGACAAAAGTGCTAAAAAGATTTTACATGGACAAAGCACATCCATTGAGTATTCCAATGATCGTGCGATCATTAAATGTGGATAAAGATCCTTTCCGACCTCAAGAAAATGATGAAGAACTCCTTGGTCCTGAAGTACCATATCTCAAGTGCAATTGGTGTATTGATGTATCTTGCTAATAATACACGACTCGATATTGCTTTTGCTTGTCAATTTATTAGCAAGATTTAGTTCTTCACCAACACGACGACATTGGAATGGAATTAAACAAGTCCTTCGATATCTCCAAGCCACTTCTTTAAATCATGCTTGAAATTATAGCCATTCATGAAGCAAGTCGAGAATGTGTATGGCTAAGATCCATGATTCATTATATCCGAGAAAGTTGTGGATTATCATCAATCAAAGGTATTCCAACTCCTCTTTATGAAGACAATGCAGCTTGCATAGCTCAATTACGAGGAGGATATATTAAAGGAGATCGGACAAAACATATTTCACCAAAATTCTTCTTTACTCATGAACTCCAGAAGAAAGGTGAAATTGATGTGCTACAAATTCGGTCATGTGACAACCTCGCAGATATTTTCACGAAGACTTTACCGACTGCAACATTTGAGAAGTTGAGATATAAAATCGGTATGCGTCGGTTTAAAGATTTAAAAGAATCATCTTATCAGGGGGAGTAATAAACAGACATATAGAATAGTGCACTCTTTTTCCTTCACTAGATTTTTTTTCCCACTGGGTTTTTATCTAGTAAGGTTTTAACGAGGCATATTCTTTATGTAATGGATGGACATCCAAGGGGGAGTGTTATGAATTATTGGAATTTTCATTAATTAGTGGAGGCTCCACTAATTATGGATTTATGTGAATTATTAGAAGATTTTTATGGATGTCCACCATTTAGTGGAGACACCATTAATTGAGATTAGTTGAAGATGATGTATGCCATGATGTATTTCACTAATTAGAGCTCTATAAATAGAGCTATTCTCTAAGCTTGTAATATACCATCATTTTGTGAAAGAAAGATTAGTGAAAGAAAGATTAGAGAAAGAATTGTGAGAGAAAGAAAGAGAGAAGTTTGAAGAGAAATTCTTGTGTAAAGAATAGATAGAATTTTCTTAGTGTGTAGTGTGTAGATTTTATTCTAACACTACCCTAATTTTATAACAGTTGGAACTAGTTATGTAAGTAGATTCAGATTTTATTCGGATTGAGATGAATTTTATTGAAAGTAGTAAAAAAATAAATATGTAGGGTTAAAAAGAGAAAAAATAATGCAATATGAATATATGATTTTTTTTCGAGAAATGAAAATGATTTAAATTATTATTTTTTAAATTAAAATGAAATTTTGAATAATGACAGAAACAGAAAATTACAATCTAAATACTAATTTCAAGACATAATTTATTTTTTAAATTTTTTTTTATTTGTTAAAGGACAAGGCGTAATTACTTCAATTTTAGAAATAATAAGTTTAAATCGAACTGAAATTGAATTCATAACTTGTCAATATAGAAATAATAATATCAAATCACACCAAAAATTGAAGTGTTAGCAATAGTAACCCTACTCATTCATTAATAAAAAAAATTAAAAAGACATAATGACTTGATTAATAAACTTGTAATCCTGTCTTAAAAAAAAAAAAGCGTTCACACTTATTCTCTGAATTATTTTTTCCTTTTGTTAAGAAAAATACAGCAAATAAAAGCCCCCCAAAGAATAAATTTATTAGAACAATTAAATTGCAAATATTACGTGATTACTATTCTCTCAAATATTGAGGGTGGGTGAGGGAGATGGGTCTTGATCCATTTTTTTCGGCGAGATTGAGTGAAAAATTGTGTACCAGACCCATTTCTAACAACACATACAAACAAACTTTAATGCTGCCCTCCAATTTCCCATGGAACGTTATTAATCTAAATAAATCCAAACAGCCTGCATTGTTGAAAAACATACATTGACTTGGGCATCCACAAAACTCAGTCAACACCGGCCCACCCCACCACAATCCATCAAACGGTTCTTAAGAAATTTTAGGAAAAATTAAAAACGTTATATATTATTATCTGTGTGTCAAAATATCTTGATTTAAATTAAACGTATCATGCCTCTTTCTTACATAAAAAAAAAAAAAAAACTTAATATCGTAGTTTATAAAAATTAAATTTATTTAGATATCCTTTTACGTAAAGAATTGAGTCTCGATCAAGATGCTTCCAACTTTTCATTTTTTTTTAAGTAAAGGACGGAGGGGATATAGGTAATATTAGGACTTTTTAACTAAAAAAGAATATATTTTAATATATTAAACTCTAATCATATGATACGGGAGGGGGATTATTCGCCAACTAATACTTTGTTCGGTTCCTTTTCAGTATTGAAATATTGAAAATATTTTAATTGAATAATATCAAAACACATTATGTGATAATAATTTAAATAGTTAAAATTAAAATATGATTTTTACTAGATTGGTTAATTATTAAATTGGGCTCTTTACAAAGAGAAAAATAGCATGATGTGATTGAATATCAACCATTTATATTATTTACTGTTTTGATACTATTTAAAAAATAAAAGATCTCTAGAATTTTCAATACACAGGAAGAATCATTCTCGAAAAAGGGAGGGTGACAACTTTGCTTTCGTTAGGGAAAATAAATTGGATATACTTTGATCTCATTTGATTGAGATGAGAGGGAAGTAAATAATTTTTTTATTATATTAAATTTACTATTATCTTTACTATATTTATTATTTTAATAATTAAAAAGTATAAAATAAGGATACATTTGTTATTTAATATTATTTATTTCTTAAACTCTCCAAAATTATATAGAGAGAGTGTGTGTAAGGACATAATTGAAAAAAAAAATATTGTCGATTTAATTAAATAATAAATAGTTTTAGATACAAAAAATTTTAGATATTACTGAAGAGAAGGAGTACATGCGTTTTTTATTAAATGTTGTGAAAAGAAACTCATTCAAGCAATCATAACGGCGAGTAATATGGTGGGATGACTTGGAAAATAACTAACTCACCAAATATGAAAAGGATAAAAAAAATGAAAAAGAAAAAAAGATTGGCTCTCATGAATCTCCGATGATAGAGCAATAGGGGCCTAAACAGCTTCCATTTTCATGGACATAGAAGGCTCCTAAGCCCATCATTCTTCACATGTCTCAGCTTAGCCGCAGAATGTCACTTCCCATCAGCGTCAAGAAAACAATTCTCTGGCGGATCGGAATCCTCCGGAGGTATCTCCGGTTGGTTTGGAACCAAGCTTTAGCTTGCTGGGTCGGACATACAGTCAGATATAGACAGTTATTGCACAAGAATACTACCACCACCACCACCACCACCACCATGTCTTCTCCCCCTTCTGCAGACGTTATGGAACGGAGCTTTTCGTCCAAAAACGCCCAGTCCCTTTACCAGGATTGCGACAAAGATTCGCCGTCTGACTTAGTTCCTCTCAAGATCAGCCTCTTGGGTGATTGTCAGATCGGAAAGACAAGTTTTCTGGTGAGCGTACGTTTATGTATTTATGTTCATATTCTTCCTTTTTCTTGGTACCAGTAGATGAAGCCATATACATATTGTCTTTTCTCTTCATGGGATTTCGTTTCTTTCTTGGTACCAGTAGATGAAGCCATATACATATTGTCTTTTCTCTTCATGGGATTTCGTTTCTTTCTTGGTACCAGTAGATGAAGCCATATACATATTGTCTTTTCTCTTCATGGGATTTCGTTTCTAACTCGATGTTTGATTCGTGTTTCTTCTTGAATCTTGATTCAAGACAAAATATGTAGGGAGAGAGAGTGAGGAAGAAGGATATGCAACCGCAGGCCTCAATCAAATGGACAAAACATTATCGGTTGGAGGAGCTCGCATTTCTTATAGCATATGGGAAGTAGGAGGTCTGCATTTTCTATTCGTTCAACAATTCATCTCTCTCTCTCTCTCTCTATATATATATATATACACACACACACATCCCCCCACCCCCGCGCCCCCCACCATACCCAGGAATATGGTGGTTTACTGATAAGTTGAGAATGCAGGAGATGATTCTTCTCAGAATGTGATTCCAGTTGCTTGTACGGACTCTGTAGCGATGTTATTCATGTTTGATCTAACAAGCCGGGTTACACTGAATAGGTACAAACATGATATAGTAATTTTTCCTACACAAAATTTCAAGAAATTGGTTAATTATTGTTTTATTTATGTATTTCCTGGTAATTCTAGTGTCATTGGATGGTATCAACAAGCCAGAAGATGGAATCAGGTAATTTTCTTTCAAATAAAATTTGAGGAATTTTGTTGTCTTTTCCTTTTTTTTTAAAAAAAAATACAGAATGGAGTCAAGATATCATGTTATCTTTTATTTATTTTTAATCTTTTCTGCTTTTGTTTTGTCCTTTGGGGTAATGTGAGATCACTCATATGCAGACAGCAATTCCAGTGCTGGTAGGAACAAAGTTCGATGATTTTGTCCAATTACCAATAGATTTGCAGTGGACAATCGCAAGTGAGGTATTTTTTTTTTTTCAGATAAAAAATTACCCAATTATTCAAAGGGATGGTAATGGTTAATTTGAGTTTTTAAAATATTGTACTACTAAGACTAGCATAAAATTTGAAGCATCTTCAAAAGATTCATTGGATGACAGGTTTCCTTATCTCTTAATTGTTTTCAGGCCGACTAAATAGTGTGAGTGATATATAAAAACAAATCTATATACCTATTATCAAGTTTTAATAGAGTTAGAAAATATATTAATAAAAATATCATTAAAAGATTTTCCGTATTCATGAGTCAATCACATTATATTTCCTCAAATTAGTATTCCCACGAGCCCGGGGTTGGGTGGCTGGGTAGGGTAAGCGAGGGCTGGTACTAATGAATGCTGATAGCAACATCCCTGACCTTATAATGGACATTATTGTACCTTCACACAATCAAGAACTTGCATTTTGCCAATAAATTCCATGTCCATAGATATTTCCGTCCGCCCCTCACTTCAATCTCTATCACACACAACATGCAGTCCATACTGTTAGACAATTTTGTTGGAGGCGTTTAAAAATGCTAACAGGACTTTTTGTACTTCTTGTGTTTTGTGACAGGCAAGAGCATTTGCAAAGTTACTGAATGCAACCTTGTTCTTCTCTAGTGCTACATACAATATTAATGTGAATAAAATCTTCAAGTTCATTACAGCAAAGCTCTTCAATTTGCCATGGACTTTGGAGCGCAATCTGACAATTGGAGAACCAATTATTGATTTCTAGGGTTCTTCAATTTTAATTGATCTAATTACCCCTCTTAGTGATTTCAATTGTAGATAAGGAATTTTTTTTTCACGGTTTACTGGAAAAATTTACCATTGTCAACCGCTCACTGGACAAGTGTTTAGGGTTTTTACTGCCAGTGAAAATTCGGGTTGTTCCCTGTGGAAGTCATGGGAAGTATTATGGTGAATGATGCATGTAGCCGTTGGCTCCAATGCGTGAATGATTGTAATTGTTTCTATTCAGGATGAGACATACAGCAGCTTATTACTATTGTAAATTTAATGCTTTTTCATTGGTGGGTTAAAGGCAAAATTATTCTTAAAAATACACACTTTTATAATTATACCTTTCACTTTTAAAATTCAACAATAATACCATTCTTAAATTTAAATCCGTTCAAGTATACCCTTCGCATTTAAAATTTAGTATAGTATTATTCTTAAATCTAAATCCTTTCAAATATATCATTCTATCAAGAATTTAACGAAATGCTCCACATTTAACTATTTAAAAGAACGTGATTATAATATGCTCATTATTATTATTAAGAGCAAATTGATAATCTCAACTTTTGTCTTCTCCATGATTTTTTTTTTTTTTTTTTTTTGGTGAGAATGAAAAAAATTACTCAATTTCTGTAAATCTCCTAAGAGCGATTTTGATTATAACAAATCCCTTTTACCAATGATTTTAATTATATTTTTCAATATTTGTAAGATTTATAAAAATAGCACAATTTTTTTCATTCTCGCCAAGAAACATTTATTATTTGCAGAGGATAAAAAGTGAGATTATCAATTTGCTAATAATAATAATGAATATATTATAATTATATTATTTTAAATAGTCAAATGTAAAACTTCTCATTAAATTCTTGATTGAAGAGTATATTTGAAAGAATTAAGAAAGGTACTATTGTTGAATTTTAAATGTGAAAAGTATATTTAAAAAAGATATTATTACTAAATTTTAAATATGAGGAGTATACTTGAAAGAATTTAAATTTTAAAAAAGATATTATTACTACATTTTAAATGTGAAAGATACAATTGCAAAAGTATATAATTTTTTATGGGCATTTTTGCATTTAACCCTTCATTGTTTAATAAATTGACTTTCTTTTTTTAAATAACTTTGATGGTGTGATAAGTTGATATTAATTTGTCACTAACCCTATTTAGTAACTTAATTAAATATTTAAAATTAATTAATTTAATACTTTATTTAATTAAATGTATTTATTATTTTATTAAATATGTTTAATAATAAATAATATTAAGTACTTAATTAATTAAATGCTTTTAATAACAAATTATTACTTAATTAATTAAGATAGAATAAAATCCTATTATAAATTTTTAATAAAATTAAAATTATATACTTAAGTTTATATTTGAATATGTTAAATACTTATCTAATTATTAATATTATTTTATATTTAGTATAATTTATAATAAAATATAATATAATAATGAATTATAACGACTCAAACAAACTTCAAATTCAGATTCTAAATTAAAATCTTCAGTCTTTAAACTTTAGTTTTCAAAATTTATTATTTAAATATTTAATTTTCAAATTTTAATTTTATCAAATAAGCCCTATTGCTTAATTTGTAACATATCAAGACTTCAAAGACTCAAAGATTATTGCTTAATTTGTAAAACAAACTTTTCCATATAAAAAAGACGACCGAAGTAATTTTTAATTTACTTAAATTATATAATATAATTTTAGTATGTCTTAATCAATTAAATAATAATAATAAAAAATTATCAAACGTACTAAATTAATTAAGTATTTAATATAATTTATTTTTAAATACACTAAATGAATTAATTAATTAAATTACCAAATACACCTAATATCTCTCCTCTTTTGTAAAACAAGAAGGGAAAAAAGTCACTTCTCATAAATTAAAAATTAATTTCGATAACTTTATACTCCCTCTTTGGAATTGGATATCTACATTTCTATTTTAAAATATTCAAAAATTAATGTCTACTTTTATCAAAATAAATATATATTTTTAAATTTTCACAATTAACCTCTGCCATCTAAAGAGTACAAACCCCACTAACCTATAGGCCACATCACTAATTTCTCTAATTAATAAAAATAATGTAATTACTTATGCATAATTAAATATTCTATTAAATGTCAAGTTAAAAATGAGATATTTAAATGTAAATCCGAATGAAAGAAATACTTTTTTAATAATTAATTGGATCTTCAATAAAACCTAGAATTAATATTATATTTAGTTGGCAAAGGCGAAGGGAGAAGAGAAGGACGAGGAAGAAAGGAAATGACACATTTACTTCCATCTTGTTTAGTATAAGAGAAAGAGGGAAAATAAATATACATATTTAACCCTCCTCCATCCAAATTTGGAATTAAGCTCCAAAGTCAACCAAACGAAGGATGACACTGCATTAATAGTCTAATCGTACTTCATCCCTCCAATCAAACGAGTTCTCGATACTTTTAAAATGTGAATAACCCCAAAGACCAACTTCATGTATATTAGAGATTATTCCATAAATCTCACTCCTCCAAAACAATTAGGCTATTAGATTGTACTCATTTTTTAAAAATATAAGCCTTTCTAGAGACAATTTCTTTTCTTATAAATATTAATGAACATTGATAATATTCTTTCAATACTAATCCTATTTCATCTAATCTTATTTCTCTCTTTACACTACGCTCCCCAACGTCCAATGTAGTCTGACCAAGGGCAATATAACTCCTGAGTTGCATTATTTTTAAAATTCTTAATTCTCGTGCTCAAGTCTTAGATGCCTTATACTATTTTGAACAGAGGCAATATAGTAATTTAATATAGTCAAATAAAGATCAATAACTCCACTACACACAATAACACGCGATTAGAATAAATTGATCGCACGAATAATATTAACATCTTCAAACTCATCTACTAAGACTCTAATCCAGAAATTATGTACAAAGCTAGGTTATAAATGTTATAAGAGATCCTAGAAATTAGTAGGAATTCAGAAACCTTGCAAGCAAATGAATTGGATCTGATCATTGAAGTCAAAAGGCAAATAAAGTTGCAGCTGAAAAAGAAACATTCGTCTTTATAATATATGGAAATTATTGACGGTTGTCAGCCTTAGAATATAATATTTCTGTCTAAGACTGGGAAGCAAAGTAACCATCAGTGCAAGAAAATTCTTTTGAGGGATGTAATGTAACTTCCACACATATGTTCACCTTTCCCATCTTTCTAGAAGAAAGAATGCTTTCAACACTGCTATACCAAAACACCAGTACCATCCAAGTTGCAATAATAACCAACAAGATGTTTGCAAACTTTTCCTTTCTTGCTCGTAGGTGAAGAAAGAGGTAGGGTGTAGGGGTGGGGGGAGCATGATCCTTTTCTTGTCCATTTTCAGCTTTTGCGAATTTTTTGTTTTCTCTTTCCCACTCTCTAACGATGGAGAAACCAGTTTGGAAATTTGAATTCTCAAACCACTGATAATTACAAGCAACAAGGTAGCAAAAGCACACCATTTAACCTAGACAGGGAATTACTAAAAACGTTACCAAATAGAGGTGACCATTTCAACTTTCAAGGTCATTGCAGAAAACCCAAAAGTGTATGTATGTATGTATGTACACAAACACATATATCACACAAACTCAGTAAATGATACGAGGCATTGATTTCTCAGAATTAGTGGGAGATGTTAATGCATCCGATGAAGCTCTAACAGTTCAAATCTCAATCTTTTACAATGTACTCTTTCAGATGAGAAATGGTAGTCACGCATTTATTCAAAAAATACAGAAATCAATTCAGCCTACTTCTGGAAGAGGAAGAAACTAGAATATCAACAGTTCTTTGATAAGAAAAATGGGGTCCTCAGCCACAAAAAGACATGGATCTCAAAGGCAAAATGCCCAATACCTGTGTAGCAGGAAGAAACTATAAGATGAGACTTACTCAAGTTTCACTTCTCTTTTGGGAGGATCCAATTCCAAATAATAGAATGGCTCAGTAGGCTCCTCCCTGAACATAACTGAGAATATTTAGTTCCAGCATAAAACAAGAAAACAAAGATATTCTTCTTATGCATGCTGCAATTTACATTTTCAACATTCACCCAACAAGGAGACTTCTCACTCACAGCTGGCAAGACGTCAAAAGCTAAAAATCCTAAGTAGTTATTGGAGCAATAACATAGACAGCTAATATTGCTGTAATAGTATGTTTAGATTGAATAAAGAAAAAAAAAATTTGAAACACTCAAATTGCTTAACGACTTGCCCAAGTGAACACCAGAGATATTAACATCAACATACCCAGGTTTGGAACGCATGCACTGCCAGAATATTTTGAAAGGGCCTGGAACTGTTTTAAATGGGTTACCTTCAAAGCATGCCTGGCCATGATACCAGAAGGACAAAATTAAATCACAAAAACAAACAGAAATTACTTTCAATTTAAACCTTGCAACTGCATGAACAATTCATCCCAGCAGCTACAATGCAAAATACAAATGCATTGGTACAGTAACATAAATCAGATGTGCCTAATCCAGTCTGTTAAAGAGATTAGTAAGTAGCATTTGCTATTATTTATTACTATCATATGAATGGAACCTAAAAGGAAGCTGCTTCGTTAAGTGTAGTCAGAAGGATGGAATTGCTTCTACATTTACTTTTTTGAAATCTACATTAAACTTGGAATTTCCAGAATAATTTGTTTCTCACCCTATGCTTATCTTAGGTATTGAATATAATGAGTGCAATAAAGACAGATCCCTACAATTTAGTATAAAGAAGTATAGTCAAAAGAATAATTTGTATACAACTAGACTAAGAACCTGACTCAGAGTTAATTCATTGCAACCACGAAATCTACTTCTTGGCTATCCAATTTATTAAAGTGGGAACTGTGATCCTCATCTTTTGAAGCTTATACGAGAACAAAAGCTCCATGTTCACATCACACTCAAGATAATATTAACTTCAAAATACGATACAGAAGACGATCAAACATGAAGTTTCCAATCATAATCAATATATGATTAACAATAGGGGGCAGTCCTGATATTATAACTTACCAGTGTCACTTTTCTAGCCCTTTCAAATTACTAGATTTAAAAGACTATAGAAGTTCATGTTGAAAGACTAATCTGGACATCATAGAACCAGCCATACCTTGTTGGCATTTTTTTTTTTACCCTGTTTTTCATTTTCCATAGAAAAGCAGAATCAACTGGTTGTATGATGCAGCACAGCCATAGGCAGTCCAAGTCATTTCTGAAAACTAGAACAGCTAGGTTTAGTTGCTAAAAGTTCAGAGTTCCAGCAAAGAAATTAATGACAATGCGCAGCAACACGTTGAGGGAAGAAGAAGGAGAAACCCTAGGCATCACACCAAGGCCCATAAGGCGTCGCACCTTAGGGTTTGATTGTGTCTCACAACCAGAAATTACAAAAACAATCTGTAGATTCTTTTAATTGAATAAAGGAAAACATAGGCATACATAAGTAATAGAGGACTTCTCTATTTATAGGCCCAAAATTCTAAGCTAAATAGGACTAAACATTCTAAGTTTCTAAAATATATTTGTGACAATAGAATTCTTAAACCAAGCAATTTAGGAATCCTAACTAAACAGATATTTAAACTTTAGGAAACTTCACTCTTAGGAAACTTCTGTAAAATTACCTAAACTTTCTAGATCTCTAAAGACTCATAAAACTTAATTTACTGAATATTCCCAACTATAAACTCATAAGCCAGAATTTCCAAGATTAAAGCTGGATTGTAGAATCATTGCTTGACTTAGAACTTTCCAATTCTTGCATCCTTTCATGTTCCGCATCATTCTCCCCCGGTTGGAGAAAACTCGTCCTCAAGTTTTGAAGAATGGTAGGAAAAAATTCAAGAACAGCAACCCTTGCAGTAGAAAGTTTGGAATTTTCCTCATGCAAAGCACACAAATTAAGAATGATAAAACTTGCTGCTTGCTAGTGCTGTAGAACTCCATAGGATGAACAAAATCAATTCTAGAAGAATACTGAATGTAGGTTTCTTGCATGGCCTTGTGCTTTCCATGATCCCAAACAAATATCTGAGATTCTTCTTGCATTGTATCTCGTTGTACTGTTTCAAGAAAGCAACTAAATCCTCTTGAATCCTAGTTTCTATAGGTTTTTCCAGCTAAACCTCAACCCTTCGAGCAAGAACAATCTTAGCATCCTCTTTGTGCAGTAGAGTGCCTGGTTGGAAAGCAGCTTCTGTGTCCACTTCCAATAGAACTTCCCTTTCATCCTCATCATGAACACTTGCTTCTTTGTCATCTTGGCCAAGTTCCATTGACACAATAAGCACACTTTCCACACTTCCAAATTTAGAACCTGCTTGTTCAACTCCTTGTTCAATGAACTGTAAATTCTCTTGCTTCATAGTCAACTTGTTCTTCCTAGGCCTTTCTGCTCGAGGTTCCTGCATAGTTTTTGCACTCAAAGGCTGTAAAACAAGCTGTTTTCCATTGAAGTCAAAGGAATAAGTGTTTTCCTTCCCATTGTGCATCACCTCTTGATCATAAAGCCAAGGACGACCCAACAAAATATGTGTAACAATCATTGGGATGACATCACACCAAATAGTATCACCATAAGGGCCATATGTCAAGCTTATCAAACATCTTTTAGTCACCAGAATAGTAGTACCATTTATCCAAGCTGCCTTATATGGTTCCGGATGTGGCTCCGGAGGTAACTTAAGCTACTCAGTTGTAGCCTCAAATACAACATTCATGCACCTACCTCCATCAATAATCAACTTTCTAGTCACATCTCCACAACAAACTAAGGTTTGAAAAATAGAAGTTTGCCTCCAATCTTCACCTTCCTGTAAAGGAGCACAAAGGATACGCCTCAGAACAAAAAGTAAAGATGTGTCTACTTCATCATCCTCAAGATCGTCATCTTCAAGCTCTAGCATATCTTTTATGAAATCAGCCTCTTCTTCAATCTCATGTGCCATTATTTTTGCTTGATGAACTCTTCAGCAGCCAAAAAACAAAAATCAGCAAAGCATGCTGCTGTATGTTTCAAATGCTGCTTATCAGTTGCTTTATTTCAACTTCAAACATTCTTCATTGCTTACCATGGTCCCCAACGTAGTATCTGTTGGGTATCTCCTGCGTATCATATACTGTGTAGCGGAAATTTAAAACGAGATACCATCCCAGGATCCGCATATATGTGGAAAACAAGACATATTTATAAAACAAAGAAACCAAGATAACAACTTTTACCTTTCTTTGTTTGTGTGGAAAACAAAATTTTCCTTCTTCGAGTAAGATAATTGTGGCACGATCCAGCAATTCTCTTGAAGAATCACCACAAGAGTTGTATGTCCAACCAATATAATCACAATATGTGATTATCTCTAACAGAAATCCACACAGAGGATCTCACACAAGCACCAAGATTTTCTGTACTAGCAGAAAACAACAATGGTGGTTGGGGTTTTTCTTTCTTGTTCTACTTCATAAGCAAAACCAGAGAGAAGAAGAAGAAGAGTCTTGGATTCCTCTTGGAAGAAGCCACATGAGAGAGAGTGATGCACACTAGAGAACATGAAGATCATATCTCCATTATTCTCTTGAAAGGATACCTAACACACATTATTTCATGTGTGTTGATAAAAAGGAGCATGGGCACCCATTCCTTCATGTGTGCCCTTTTGTTGGTTTTTGTATGACTTCTTGTTCAACAATAAAACCACTTTGATTATATCTCATATAACCAAAAGCCTCTACAAAAACCATATCTGAGAATTCCAAACAATTCTCCAATTGCAATTTGAACCCATCAAGTTTTCAGAATTATAAATTGGCCCATCAATTATAACTAATTATAATTTGGCCACATCAACCTCTCTTTCTTGTAATAAACCCCACTATGTTATCAAATAATATCTTGAGTATATATTCCTCTTTTGTGTGTAACCTATTAGGTTTCCTGGTCAATTGGTAGCGAACATGAATTAATCCAAACGTCTTTGAGATTAATAATCCTTAATTAATTAGAATTAATCCTATTAATTCTAATCAGGATTGGTTTATTAATTCATCAATTAATAAACCCATATTCCCAAATCATGAGCAGTATCTAACAACACATCTGCCACCCAAGAGTCCAGGAAGTCAAGTGGCTTAACATGAACCCTTCAATAACAAACTTCAATGCAATTAACTCCTTTCACCATACAATATCTCATTCGGTTTGGAGTACGGAATTAGTGCCAACTCCCTCCAGAATATATATTAATTCTGGCCCGAACATCATTACACTTGTACAAGGAACTCACTACTCTCAATGTGTCTCAATTGGAACCCTTTCCAATACACATACGCCTTGGCCAAGGACTTATGAGTAGTAATTCCTACAAGTGGCCGTGAGATATTCGCCCATACTATTAGGAGTGATGAATCCTTTATTGACCCTCTCAACTACTTTCGTTTACCTCATAATGTACCCAATATTCATCCCATAGGCGACTCTCGATCGAGCTCCGGAGATTGGAATCAAAGTACAAAGCTCAGCAAACAAAGTACTTTGGAGATCTCAAGTCTAAGGATACTTGCACGTTTGCTATATTGAGATTATATCACTGACACTAAATAGTTATCCATGTGATTATCTCAAAGGTAAGTCATCCAATGAACTTGTTCCACTAACAAGCATCCATGTGTTAACTTTGAGTATCCCAATACTCACGGATATAAGAACTACCGCCTGATCAAGATCAAGAAGTCTTAACGCATTAATGATGTCCTGTCTCATTAATACTATGACTAGGGACTATTTAAGTATAAACACTATACAGTGTAGTATGAATCTCATATCATGATCTCTATCATGATTTCCTTAACACAGTGTCGTACTAGGGAATTTATCCAATAGTTATATTACTCAAAAGTAATAAAAAAGAAACTGTAAGATAAATAATGCATTTTATGAAATAAAATGTGTCATATACAACATACAAGTGATTGCCTCTAGGGCACAACACTAACAAATAATTACATAAGTATTTAATATATTCATATTTGAGACTTAAGTAATTCAATTTATTTAAAATTTATAATAAGTATGTCTCAACCAATTAAGTAATAATAAAAATCAATTATCAAATGTACTTAATTAATTAATCACTTATTATTACCCATTATCAAATGCATTTAATAAAATAAGTACTTAATTAATTAATTTTAAATACTTAATAGCTTAAATCAAAGGCTAATAAATTATTGGTTCGATGATTATAGAGTAGATCTTGTGAAGTTACAGTTTTAGAGTAATTGTTTTTTGGTACTTCAAATTTTTACCATTTTTTTTTTCATCTACATTTTTTTTCCTTTTAATCTACATTCATCCATGAACTCTTTTTGGAGTTAAAAAAAAAAGCCCCGAGGCCACTGTTGCAAAAAATTTTAAAGGTAAATTTTTAGTCAATTCCTTTCATTTCAATCCTTTTCGGCCTTCGGGAGATATGACTGCAAAGACATTTGCTCTTTTCAAAATGACTGTAAAATGTTTTTTGAAAGGTAAAATTGTTTTACCAATCCAAAGTGTGGAATATTGACTCTTACGCTATGATAAGTTGAAGTGAAAAGTTGAAATATTTAAGGAGGCAAAATATATATATATATATAAGCCAAAGGTGATAGCTATGATGTTGACATGTGTTATGTTAGAGAGCATGACACGTGGCAGAATAATGCCTCAGGTGCTTTTGCTTTCTTTCGGTGCTTTTTCACTTGGCTTCGTTTGGCTTCTTCTTGCTTTTCTTAGATACACTGCCTTTGAGTCCACCAGCTACCTCTGGCTTTTCAATGCTTTACTCACATGCTTTCTCTGTGACTGGAATGTTTTTGCAAATGCAGTTATTAATCTTCTCAAATTCTACGTCGCCTTTTCGTTTCCTGTATCTTATCATTGTTTGTCTTTCATCATTCGAAGAATTTGCAATGACACAAAGCTCAGTAGTTGAAAATCTCAGATCTGTGCCGACTCATGACTTCCGAGATTTCGTCTGTTCTTCTTCTGGCATTCAATCGATCATATTCTGATATGCTTTTAATACTCTTCGATCCTTGAACATTAACTGAGTTGATTTGAGCTTTGTGACTAGATTCAAAGTTCATCATTGGATAAGTGCTCATATCTTTATTACTATTGGCGCAATCAATAGCCTATATCAATACCCTATATTGATGCGTTTGTTATATAATACACGATTAGGTATTCATAAGCCAAAAACACAATAATAGAGGGAAAGTTTATTATCCATAACCATCCACCATGCCATTAATTATGTTTAAACAAAATAAACATATAACCTTAATTATTCCAAAATCACTATTTTGGAAAAATAAACCAAATTCTAAAATCGATATTTTAGAAACATATATCAACCGTTTTTCTCAAAACCAATTTTGAGAAAATGCTTTTTGGGTCTAGTCACGCAACGATAACGGCAGTCCCGCTGGCTGGTCAGCGGGCGGGGGTCAAGGGGGCAACGCTCCTTTGTTTTTTGTAGGAAAAACAAAGTGGAACCGGCGCTGGTTTGGAAGTCAGGGCCGGCGCCGGCCGTGTTCTGGTTTTAACAAAAATTTTCTCCAAAAACGATTTCTAGACATCTCGAAAACAGCACACAACCGGCGCCGGTTAGGGTGTCGGAGCCGGCGCCGGCTATATGAAAATTTTCCCCAAAATTTCCCAGAAACGATTTTTGGTCATTTATAGTACACAACCGGCGCCGGTTATGGTGCCAGAGCCGGCGCCAGCTGTAGTCTGCTGCATGAAAAAATTTCAAAAAATTTTCCAGAAACAATTTCTAGAATCGTTATCTTTTGCAATTGATATGCTGTGACTATTAGACAATCATATTGTGCTACAAACCCAACTCATAATGCTCGAAACGATTTCGAATCGAATGAAAACAATTTTCACAGTGAACACATGCATGAAACAGTTTTCACACAAGGGAACAATATGCTGTAAACCACACATAGCATGGCTCTGATACCACTGTTGGGTATCTCCTGCATATCATATACTGCGTAGCTGAAATTTAAAACGAGATACCATCCCAGGATCCGCATATGTGTGGAAAACAAGACATATATTTATAAAACCAAGATAACAACTTTTATCTTTCTTTGTTTGTGTGGAAAACAAAATTTTCCTTCTTCGAGTAAGATAGTTGTGGCACGATCCAGCAATCCTCTTGAAGAATCACCGCAAGAGTTGTATGTCCAACCAATATAATCACAGTGTGTGATTATCTCTAACAGAAATCCACACAGAGGATCTCACACAAGCACCAAGATTTTCTGTGCTAGCAGAAAACAACAATGGTGGTTGGGGTTTTTCTTTCTTGTTCTACTTCATAAGCAAAACTAGAGATAAGAAGAAGAAGAGTCTTGGATTCCTCTTGGAAGAAGCCACACGAGAGAGAGTGATGCACACTAGAGAACATGAAGATCATATCCTTTCAAGAGAATAATGGGGATATGATCTTCATGTTCTCTAGTGTGCATCACTCTCTCGTGTGGCTTCTTCCAAGAGGAATCCAAGACTCTTCTTCTTCTTATCTCTAGTTTTGCTTATGAAGTAGAACAAGAAAGAAAAACCCCAACCACCATTGTTGTTTTCTGCTAGCACAGAAAATCTTGGTGCTTGTGTGAGATCCTCTGTGTGGATTTCTGTTAGAGATAATCACACACTGTGATTATATTGGTTGGACATACAACTCTTGTGGTGATTCTTCAAGAGGATTGCTGGATTGCGCCACAACTATCTTACTCGAAGAAGGAAAATTTTGTTTTCCACACAAACAAAGAAAGATAAAAGTTGTTATCTTGGTTTTATAAATATATGTCTTGTTTTCCACACATATGCGGATCCTGGGATGGTATCTCGTTTTAAATTTCCGCTGCGCAGTATATGATACGCAGGAGATACCCAACAGTATCTCATTCCCTCGGTTGACTAACAGGAATTTTCATATTATCTTCTTCCCATTGTTGAATATTTTCATATATCTATATTTGAAGTTTGAGTTGATAGAAGAAGAATCCCAATTGAATTAGAGCTTGCACAACTAAAACCGATAAAAATATCAAAAATAGAAGTTTCGACAATCGCCCATGTTTTCCTCTAAGAATATCTAAAGTCATATTAATCCTTATTTCTCGACATTTTATGGTCTGAAATTCAAATGGTTCTCATATTACCCACACAAAGTTCCCTATAGTATGTTATGAACAGAGAGAGATTTTCAAAATAAAGATGCCAATGTTTAATCACATAAACATCCCCTGGTGTGAGACCCATAAGAAAAAAATACTAATATACAAAAAGTAGTACAATTTGATCTCTGCTATATAAGCAAAAGATTTCAGTGAGCTATTTCTAAGACTAAGTCTGCAGCAATCATTACAAAGGATCACTCTGGTTCTTTAGTTTGATTTTATTTACACGATGTTGATCAGAAGGATGTCCAGAGCCAAGATGATTGAAATTAGAGTTTCAATACTCAGAGCAATAAAATAAAATTAAAATACTTTTTCCTATGATTTGGTTGGCGACATGACATTGTGATCCTTGTGACACCATCCTTCTAGATTCCAGCTTATCCTCCATTTTTCCAGCTAGCCCTTCCCTAGAACTGGAAAATAAAAGCGACAAAGAGAGAAAGAGAGTCCTACACCTCATCTGGGATATTTTCTTTTGTTTGCAATGATTAGACATGAACATCAGCTGAAAATATTCAATTTTTTCTAACTTTCTCTTTCCCAAATTTTCCTCAATAAAACATAAAATTCAGAACTTGTCAACAAACTCTCAATGTAAGCGCACAAATCCCATTCAAATAAAATTACAATCTTTAGTTAAAAATTTTACCACATACTACAGGTAAATATTGGGATCCTTTCTTTTCTTTTTGCTTACTTGATATGCATCTCCTGGTAAATTCGTTTAAAGAAGAAAAAAAAAAAAAACCAATTTGGAGTATATGAGTTAATTCACGTGAAATAAAGTTTTATTAACATACCAAATAAAGCACTCTACAACTTCTGCACATTTGAAAATTCAAAATGCAAGAAAAGACACTAGAACTGAAAGGGCAGTTGAAATTAACAAAACACCCAAAAATCATGAATTCACAAACAAAACCCAGAAAGGGTTTAAGGAGGGTTTTTGAATTACCTGGATGACATCTTCAGCACGGTCGTTGCATCTATGGGGCTTGGGTTGTCTGTGATCGCCCTCAGGCATGCCCCATGGGCTTTTTCTTCTGGGTACTGGTGTCTCACTCATCGGCACTTCCTTGGTCTCTCGTTGGGGTTTAGAAAGAGGAGAGAATTGGAGAAACACACCGAAATGAAGATTTTGTTTGGTTTTCCTTTTCAATTTTTTTTTTTTAAATTGAATTTCCTCCTTACTCTTGGGTTTTTGAAGTATGGATTTATTGTAAATAAACCCCTTTAAGTTTTGGGAAGTAAAGGAATAAGCCCCTTCTTTTCTCTTTTCCTTTTTGCCTTTTTAAATATTTTTGGGGTGAATCTGGATTCAATACCATAGAATCACAATTGTTTGGCTTTAGAAGTATACAAATGTAGGAACATTAGTATCCCTTACATTACTAGTTAGCTAATCAATATAATCTTGTTAACAAGATTTATGTTATTTAAACTAAAATTCAATTATAATCTAAAACTCTAGATTTAATTCCTAAAGAGGGAATGAAAACAAGTTAGCCTCTGGCAACACATGAAATATTATGCATAACTTTTTTGTTTCATCAAAATAACCATCATGGTCTTGCACTGATCCATGTCAAAATGTGTTCCGAAATCATTCTTCAATCTCAATCCCGCAATCCCTTTTATCTTGCTTTATAAAACAACAGGATCCTAAAGCCCAAAACTTGCAAGACTAACTTTTACAAAGTAAATATTATTTGAAAAATGCAACTAGAATTAGGAGAAGAAAAAATTATTCAATCCGTTGAAATTCGAATGTCTATGTGTGTATACAAATCTAATTGAAAAGAGGACGTTTAAATCCAAACTTAAAGAGTATTATACATTTAGTTCTAAAATGAAGCAAATATGTTAAACCTGTTGTAAATATATTGAATTAGTGGAAGCTTCACTAATTATGGATTTTTATGGATGTCTACCATTTAGTAGAGATACCACTAATTTATATTAGTGGAAGATAATGTATTCCACTAAATAAGAGCTCTATAAATAGAATTATTCTCTAAGCTTGAAATGCACCATTATTTTTGTGAAAGAATTGTGAGAGAAAAAAAGAGAGAAATTTAAAGAAATTCTTGTGCAAAGAATAGTTAGAAATTTCTTCTTGTATAAATTTTATTCTAACACTATCAAAATTTCTAACACATTATCAGCACGAGTCTCTGTCGTTACAAAAGCCAGAAGACTAAAACACAAGTCTCTACCGTTACACAAGCCAGAAGACAGGTACGCATTTATTGATCCCTATGGCTAACCTTGCTAAACTCGAATTTGTAACCCTTGATATTTTTGGAAAGAATTATATGTCATGGGTTCTCGATGTAAAAATACATCTAAATGCTAAAGGCCTTAGTGAAACTATTCAAAAAAATAATAATGCATCTGCACAACATAAGGCCAAAGTTTTGATTTTTATCCGTCGTCATATCGACGAAAATTTAAAAATGGAATATCTTACCGAAAAAAATTCATTTATCATGTGGATAAATTTAAAAGAAATATTTGACCACCTAAAGATGGTCGTACCACCCATTGCGCGGTATGAATGGTTGCACCTGAGGTTGCAAGATTTTAAAATCGTGAATGAATATAGCTCCGCGATGTATAAAATTACATCTCAATTAAATTTATGCAGAAAAAAAGTTACTGATAAAGATATGCTGGAGAAAACATTCTCCACCTTTCATGCCTCGAATATTGTCTTGCAGCAACAATATCGAGAAAAATGGTATACAAAATTTACAGATTTAATTACCGCCCTCCTTATTGCAAGAAAAATAATGAGTTATTATTGAGAAATCATGAAGCCAGATCAACTGGCTCAACAGCACTCCTAGAAGTGAATGCTGTTGGCTGCAGCAGAAGTCATCGTTATAGTCGTAGTCGTGGTCGTGGTTATGGTCGTGGACACGCTCAATATTTCCCTTATCACAGTAATAATCAAGTTGTGAGAAATACTGGCTACCTGAAATGGAATAGAAAAGATAATAAGGGAAAAGAAAAAGAAATGGAAGAAAATTATGAGGATAAGTGTTATATGTGTGGCATGAAATGTCATTGGTCACGTAACTGTCGTACGGCCAAGTATTTAGTGAAATTATATCAAGCTTCACTGGAAAAGAAAAATAAAAATGTGGAAGCAAATTTTTCTCAATGATGCGAGGATAATGATATTGATCTTGAAGATCTTAATATCAATATTATCTATATGGATGTAGCTGATTTTTTCGAACACCCAAACGGTAAGATAGACCATTTAATTAGTGATGGAAATGTTCAAAAGAACTAATGTCTCACCTTAATATTTTTGAATTTTCATTATATTTTAATAATATTTACGTCTGCATATATATATTTTTGTTCAGATGGCTGTTGTTAATGATGATGTATATATTATTGATAGTGGAACTACATACACCATACTAAAATATGAGAAATATTTTTCTTATCTCAAAATGGGAGAAATAAATATTTATACTGTAAACGGTAGTACAAATATGATTGAAGGTTGCGGAAAAGCTAGTATATTGTTGCCTGAGGGAACAATAATTACTATTGATAAGGCACTATTTTCCTCAAAATCCAGAAGAAATTTATTGAGTTTTAAAGATATCCATAGAAATGGGTATCATGTTGAAACAAATGAGGAAAATGGTATCGAACATCTTTATATTACTCAAATTCATTTGGGTAAGAAATCTGTATTAGAAAAACTGCTATCTTTTTCTACTGGCCTATATTTTACAAAAATATGTACATGTGAAATTCATCATCTAGTAAATCAGAACTTTACTGATTCTATTACTTTTAACATTTGGCATGACCGGTTGGGTCATTCGGGATCTACCATGATGAGAAGAATAATTGAGAATATATATGGTCGTCCATTAAAAAATAAAAAGATATTAACATTTGAAAATTTTTCATATGCTGCATGTTCCCTAGGAAAATTAATTATTAAACCATCACCAATCAAAGTATGAGCTGAAAGTCCTACATTTCTTGAACGGATTCACGGAGATATTTGTAGACCTATTCATCCACCATGTGGACCATTCAGATATTTTATGGTCTTAATTGATGTATCATCCTGATGGTCACATGTATGTTTATTATTTACTCGCAACGTAGCGTTTGCGAGATTACTTGCTCAAATAATTAAATTACGAGTACAATTTCCTGACCATCACATTAAAAATATTCGTTTGGATAATGCTGGTGAATTTTCATCACATGCTTTTGATGCATATTGCATGTCAATTGGAATTAATGTTAAACATCCTGTAGCTCATGTTCTTACACAAAATGATCTTGCTAAATCTTTTATTAAAAGATTACAGTTAATTACTAGACTATTATTAATGAAAACAAATATCCCAACATCTGTCTGGGGACATGCTATTTTACATGCTATAACATTTGTATGTATAAGGCCAACTAGTTATCATAAATTCTCTCATTTGCAATTGAATTTTGGTTTAGAACCAAATATTGCTCATTTAAGAATTTTTGAGTGTACTGTATATGTTCCAATTGCACTAAACCAACGTACAAAGATAGGTTCTCAAAGAAGAAAGGGGATATACGTTGGATATGATTCTCCCTCTATTATCAGGTATGTTGAACCCCTAATAAGAGATATATTCACATCAAGATTAGCTGATTGTCATTTTGATGAATCATTATTCCCTAAATTAGGGGGAGAACATAAACATCATAAGAAAGATCTTGCTTGGATAACATCATTAAATTATCATGATCCGCGCACAAGCGCATGTGAACTTGAAGTTCAAAAGATAATTCATTTGCAAAGTATTACAAATCAAATACCAAACGCTTTTATTGACTCTAGAAGAGTTACAAAATCACATATTCCAACTATAAATACTCCTATTCAAATTGAAGTTCTAGTAGAACAAAGATTATACCAATACCCGCTGAATCAAAAGCATGCCAGAAGCGTGGCCGACCTCTTGGTTCTAAAGATAAAAATCCTCGAAAGAAAAAAAGGATTAAATGATCCAGATGATCATATTGAAGAAAAGAATGATAAAGACCATGAGAGAACTGATGACAAATAACCAGAAGTTGATGAAAGTAACACTAAAATTTTTATCAATTATACCACTTTCGGTAGAAGTTGGAATCGGATAGAAACAATTATTGATAATATGTTTGCATGCAATATATCTCTTGATGTTATACAAGATAATGATGATCTTGAACCAATATCAGTTGATGAATGTCGGCATAGAAAAGATTGGCTACAATGGAAAGATGCGATTCAATCGGAGTTAAATGCACTGACAAAATGTGAAGTCTTTGGACCTGCAGTCCGAATACCAGAAGGTGTAAAATCTGTTGGTTACAAATAGATATTTGTGCGAAAGCGCAATGAAAATAATGAAATCATACGCTATAAAGCACGATTAGTAGCCCAAGATTTTTCACAAAAATCAGGTATTGATTATGATGAAACTTATTCTCTTGTTGTTGATGTTATTACACTTCGATATCTTATCAGTTTGGCAGTACATGAAAAGATAGATATGCGCCTATTAGATGTTGTCACTGCTTACTTGTATGAAAATTTAGAAAATGATGTTTACATGAAAATCCCCGAATGATTTCGCATGCCTGAAGCATATAAACATTATTGTCGTGAAAATTATTCCATCAAGTTGTAGAAATCATTATATGGCCTGAAGTACATGTGGTTCAATCGTTTTAGTGAATATTTATTGAAAGCGGGATTTAACAATGACCAGGTATGTCCATGTGTTTTTATTAAGAAATCTGGTTCTAAATTTGTGATATTAGCTATATATATTGATGATATTAATCTTATTGGAACTCCTGAAGAGGTCCAAGAAATAATTGATTATTTAAAAAAAGAATTCGAAATTAAGGATTTTAGTAAAACTAAATTTTGCCTTGGTTTACAAATTGAATATCTGGAAAGTGGAACATTTATTCATTAATCAATATATACAACAAAAGTTCTAAAAAGATTTTACATGGACAAAGCATATTCATTGAGTATTCCAATGATTGTCCGGTCATTAGATGTGAATTCCAACCTCAAGAAGATAATGAAGAATTCCTTGGTCCTGAAGTACCATATCTCAATACAATTGGTGCATTGATATATCTTGATAATATTATACGACCTGATATTACCTTTACTGTCAATTTATTAGCAATATTTAGTTCTTCACCAACACAACGACATTGGAATGGAATTAAACAAGTCATTCGATATCTCCAAGGTACAATTGATCTCGGATTATTTTATTCAAATAAAATCAATCCAATATTGATAGGTTATGCAGATGCTGGTTATTTATCTGATCTACATAAATCATGTTCTCAAACGGGCTATCTATTTACATGTGGAAATACTGTTATATCATGGCGTTTTACAAAACAATTTATAGCAGCTATTTCTTCAAATCATGCTGAAATTATAGCCATTCATAAAGCAAGTCGAGAATGTATATGGTTAAGATTAATGATTCATTATATCCGAGAAAGTTGTGGATTATCATCTATCAGAGATATTCCAACTCCTCTTTATGAAGATAATGCAGCTTGCATAGCTCAATTACGAGGAGGATATATTAAAGGAGATCAAACAAAACATATTTCACCAAAATTATTCTTTACTCATGAACTCCAGAAGAAATGTGAAATTGATGTGCTACAAATTCGGTCATGTGACAACCTCACAGATATTTTCACTAATATTTTACCGACTGCAACATTTGAAAGGTTGAGATATAAAATCGGTATGCGTCGGTTAAAAGATTTAAATGAATCATCTCATCAGGGGGAGTAATAAACAGACATATAGAATAGTGTACTCTTTTTCCTTCACTAAATTTTTTTTCCCACTGGGTTTTTATCTAATAAGGTTTTAACGAGGCATATTCTTTATGTAATGGACATCCAATGGGGAGTGTTGTAAATATGTTAAATTAGTGGAAGTTTCACTAATTATAGATTTTTATGGATGTCTACCATTTAGTGGAGACACCACTAATTTATATTGGTGGAAGATGATGTATTCCACTAAATAAGAGATTTATAAATAGAGCTATTCTCTAAACTTGAAATGTACCATCATTTTTGTGAAAGAATTGTGAGAGAAAAGAAAGAGAGAAATTTGAAAAAATTCTTGTGCAAAGAATAATTAGAAATTTCTTATTGTGTAGATTTTATTCTAACACTACCAAAATTTCATAACAAAACCAATTAACTACTTATTATTCTGTTAACTCTTTGTATTCTTAACAAAGAGCATAACAATTCAATCAAATCTAATTAGCACTTTCTAAATTTTGAAATGAAGAAATACTATTCAAAAGTCAAGCCTTTTCTAAACATCATTCTTCCCATATACGGATTTGATTTTTATTCTATTTTTCCTCTATAATCTATATAAATAAAATTGAAGCATCATAAGTCTTGACTGATGTGCTAGAAAGTTGTGGAATTCATTCCTTTTAGAGTTGGAAGCAAGAAAATAAAAGAAATAGAAAGAATATCAAGCATCAAATTCTCTTCAAACATGGAGAGAAAAAGAAAGAAATATTTTTAAAAAAAAAGAAAAACGAAGAAATGGAAAGAAACTTTTTAACCGTGAATGAACATTCAAATTTTATCACATTTTTTTCTCCTCTAACTCTCACAAGGTTATGCTTGTATATTTGTTTATTAGGACATACTTTTTTTTTTTTTTCATTCTCAAGGGAAAATTTCTCCTTTCTTCTTTTCCTCTCATAACTTAACTTCTCTCTTTCTTTTCTGTATAATTTATACTAATCTTGCTCTAAAGTAAGGGCTCTTTTGATAAAATTGAAATTTAAATATTTAAGTATTGATTTTTGAAAATTGGAAGCGTGAAGACCGAGTCTAAAATTTGCAGTTGAACATGAAGTTTGAATTAGTTATAATTTATTTTTACGCTATATTTTATTACAATTTAGATTAAATATAAAAGAATATTAATAATTATATAAGTATTTTAACATATTCAAATTTTAGACTTAAGTAACTTCTAATTTATTTAAAATTTATAATAGAATTTCAGTACGTCTTAATTAATTAGGTAATAACAATAATGTAAAACCCCACTTAAACCTACCCTAGAATTAGAGAGGTGGGTTGCATTTCATGTAATATTACATAAAAGTATATTTCTTAGATGAATTTGTGTGCTTTGGAATTGTTATATGTGGGTTATAAGGTTTATTTGTGCTTATTGAGTGTTGAGGGCAATTAGGGAATTTTACTTGAGGACGAAATAGGAAGAAGGTTTGAGGCTTAGAAAGGAAGAGAATTTGGTTGGAAAAATAAGAATAAGAATTAGTGTGGTTAAGTGATTAGAGCTTTGTAATTTAATCTCTAAGGTCTTGAGTTCAAATCCCATCACCTAAGTTTTATTTTTTATTATCCTAACTATGTTCGAATTTTCTTCTTACATTCCATAAAGTTAGGAATGTTGTCTTAGGAAAGACACAATGGTAATGTCTTAACTATGTGATCTTGTCCTAAACGAAATCTAGAAGAGTTTTAACCACCATCATTTTAGCAACCTATGTCCTAACCTATTTAAATTCAAAAATACTCATATTTCTTTAATTCTCATAATTTCTTTATAAAATTTCTTGGATAAATATTGGTCTTGAATTTTTCAAAAATTTCCAGCTCTTGTGATACGGGATGGCTGAAATATAGGAGAAGAAATAGCTAGTCGGTTTTCTACTAAATCACCATAGCTTCACCTTCAAAGAACCATGCTTTGCTTGTTCTTGTTTTGGTAAAAATGTGAAAAATTTTCCAGCATTTCCTCTTGGTTGGAATGTCCAAAAAATGCAGTCTAAATGCCATTATATTCTTGCTAGCAATCAACCAATTTCGTGTAAGCAAGGGGCTAAAAATGTCTTGGAATTTCGCAGCTCATGTAACCTCACAAAACCAGAAATTTTCCAGCAAGCTACCAAGTGTTTAACCATGGAGATTGAGCAACCAACCCATGTATAAGAACACCTAAAATTTCCCTCCTTCCCCAAGATGGTGGTTGGAAAACCACCATTAATAGACCTTCAAACACTCCTAAGTTTCAGCTGCAAATCCATTTCAAAATGGTTCAAAATTCCAATCACAAATCCTTCCATATCCTAAGAAATCTTGTAGCTAAATCCCAGAATTTTTCAAGCTTGTTTAGCAAAGTCAAGAATCGATTTCTTCCTCAATTCTCTTCAACATTTCGGCTACCTTGAAGCCATGAACTGAACATCTTATCTTCTTCATCTATTATGGCCATTGGAGCTCCATTAATACACCTCAAACTACTCCTAACTTTACTCCATTCAAAACTTTTCAAACCTAAAAGTTAAATTTTAGCTTTTACTCCCTTAAACTCTCACCTAGCTAGATGAATAAACCAGAATTTTCTCCTCCCTTGTACAACCATTTTCGGCTAGCTATAAGGCTGAAACACTCCTTCATTTCACAATCAAAACATAGCTAGATTAGCCACCCACCATTGAAGGACAAGAAACCTTCAAGAAGAAAATACCATTACCAAATCTTCTACCCCAAACAACTCTACATTTTCCTCATTTTAAAATTCAAAATAGCTGAACTCTCTCTCTTCCCCTAGGATAACTGAAACTTCCCCCTAGGAAGGCCATTCAGCTATCATACACCAAGCACACACAAATCATTTTCTCTCAATTTTCCCTTGTGTTCTCAAGAACACCAAGAACACACAGTAAACTTCTTTAACCTCCAATCACCTTTATTCATCCCAAATCACTCCAAAAACTCTCAAACCAACTAAGATTCAACCTATACTCATCCATAGCACACTCCATAACACTAAAAATACCAAAGTTGATCTTCTATTCAGATCAAATGTGCTTTTTGTTCAAGAACAAGAAGAACATCAAGAAGGTAAATTCAATTACCTTAATCCTTCTTCACTTCTTTAACACCATTTCGTTATCATCTTAACCACTCATTCTCTCTCTTTCTCTCTCTCTTAGTTGTGTTGGGAGTATGCCCTCTTAGACTTGGTTTATGATGAAAATATCGAATATTTTAATAAAGATTTTATTTTCGGGAATTTTTTATGAATTTATTTTCTTTATTTGTACACAATTTCGTTTGGAAAAGACCCATTATGTTTAAATAAGTGATCCGTGTGAATGGAGGTCTTTTATAGTAAGGTATGGATCATGGGTTATTTAAACATATAAACATTTGTTCTTAACCGATTGATGAGAATAGGAATCTCATCATGTTTAGGTTATTATGTTATAAATTCCAAATGGGAAATGGCTTACCTTTAGCCAGTGAATAGTCCACTCATTTCATGATATAAGCGTATTTCGAATACGTAGAACAAGACCTGTAGTAGTGATTTCTTAAAAGTACTATATGGTAGAAACTTAGACTACTACTGCTACAGCGTGGACTAGTACTCTATGACTTGAGTATGAGTTGGTGGTTTGGCGAAGCTGGAAGCATATACTTTGATATGCTATAGTTGAGGTTCTATCGTAGGGCCAATATACTTGCATGTTGGGTATGTGTGACTAGTTAGTTAAGATAGACTTGTACAAGATAGTTTCTACGCTATATCGCCCATTGTGGTTGTCTGAATGATCTAAATATCCAGGCCCTTGGGAAACATGACTTGGATGTTTGCTTTAGGGTAGCTCCCTTGGAAAGCGGAAACACTCCAGGAAGTCGTGGATCATTGGACTAGAAGCCTAAGGATGGTAGATGTTTTTTAGAGGGGTGTTAGTACACTTCTTCCTCTCTAAATGTACGGCGATGTGTAGAGGGGTATTTTAGTCATTTCACCTGTAGGTCGGAGACTTTGCTAATGCAGCATTGTCCTTGGGGTCAATATTTCCTTATGGTGATATTAGGAAATATTTAAAATGCAAAATACATCTATTTATATAGTATGGGTATTTTGGTCATTTTAGTAGCCAAGGCGATATGTCTTTTTGGTCCTCGAAATAGCCCGTAAGTCCAAATTATTTTTGGGTTAAAAAACTGGTCTTAGTTAAGAGGGTTTTATTTTATTCAAGAAGTCTAATTTATTATTAGACTGGAATAAAATAAATTGAGAGAAATTTATTATCTAGTTTAATTGGTTAATTTATTATTCAGGGCTGATGTCTAGTTTGAATAATTAGAAAAATTAACCGGGACTTAAATTAGAAGAAAATAATTAATACTTAGTTATTTATTGGGTTATTTATTTATTTAAACCCAAGAAATAAATAATTAAAGTTTAATTATTTTTTGGTTCATTTGGGCACATTAATTATTTATTGAGTTATTTATTTAATCCTAAGAAAAATAATTAATGTTTATTATTTTGGACTTTTCGGGTCCAAAAAAATAATAAATATTATTTTGGCCCAATAGCTTGGACCATAAGATTTTTTCGGACATAGTGCAGAAGAGTTTAGGGAGAAGCCAAAATTTATTTTGTTAATAATATTCGGGTGTTTGAAATATTAAATCCCGAGAATATTATTTTTATCAAAATAATTATTTTTGGTTTCATGACTCTTGACTTTCTGTGTAGAAAAATAAAATAAAATAAAAAAATAATCTCTCGTGGCTCTCGGTTTCACTGGCTTTTGGTTTTCTTCACTGACTTTTGGTTTTTGTTAACCAACATAAGAAGCTAAGTGAAGGAGGCCAACGGAGGGTGTGTGTCTGGTCTTCTTCTCACCCAAATTTGTGTTCACCAATTAGAGGTTAGGCTGTGGAATATTCTGAAAATTGAAAAGCCAAGCATTGCATCGGAGGAGAGCCTGACATTTTTGCATAGGAAGCATCAACCCACGGGAAGAAGTAAGCTGTTTTTTGTGTTTCAATCAAGTCTCCTACAATCTTTAAGGTTTAAGGCACCAGGAGGTATGGTTTTAATCCCACCATGCTGCTGCCATGCTCTGTTATGTTTTTTTTCTATCCATTTTTATTCCACCGTGCATGCTCTATGTTATTTTCAAATCCTTCAGGCTAAACCATTGCTGTCCATTCTTGAACAAACTTCAATCAAGGAAGGACTCCTTAAGCACTCAAGGACATTCATTGGACAAGGCGACATCTTCAACTAACGATTCTCAAACAAGTATTTCTTTCATAACCTTCTTCTTAGATTTTAGAACTCAAGGCTCTTAGATGATGGAATTAATAGGTTGATCAAATAATGTTAGGATAGAGATATGTATGTGGGGGAGGGGAATAATTTTAAGACATGAAGATTGAAATGAATATTGAGGCTTAAGAATTATTGTTGGATTATACTTTAGGATCATTGTATGTTCATTAGTACATTATGATTAAAGGCTTTATGTCTCTAGTATGGATGTTTTGATGTATGATCGAAGTTATACCACTATTGTTTGATTATTCTCCCATGATGTTATTTTTGTCAATAAATCCTTAAATAATATCATTGTTAGTTAGCATCACCCTTGTTGTGATGAATGTTATTACAAGTCTATTTTTGGGCAAATCAACATATAATTTATTGAATATATGTGTGTATGAATATATTTAAATTTTGTACTAGTAAATTCACTATGGTCATTAAAAATAATTATTAGAGCTACTTTTACTACTACTACTACTACTACTACTACTACTACTACTACTACTACTACTATTATTATTATTATTATTATTATTATAATTATAATAATAATAATTATTATTATTATTTTCGGTAATCTCAATATTTTCAAAATTAATAATTATTTAAAATATTATTATTTTATTAGACAAACAAATAATAATATTTTTTATTAAGTATTATTAAATATAAATAATAATAAATCGGAAGTAATATCGATATCTTTTATATTCAAATTATTATTGATTATTCTTACTAAAATTTTTAGCTAAGCTTATATGTTATTTATAATAATAAATAATTACAAATATTAATTAGTATTAATATAAGTTATTATTTATTATTAACATTATTTATTATGTATTATTAATATCATTTGTCATTTATTATTAGTGTTATTTATTATTTATTATTTATTATCAATAATATTTAGCATTTATTATTAATAGTACTTATTATTTATTAATATTGTTTATAATTATTATTATTTGTTAATAAATCAATATGGTTATAATTTAATTATTTATTATTTATAACATCTATTTTATTTTGACTTATCAAATTAATCTTATTCTATAAAATACTTGATCAATTAATGTTAAAGCTTAAGGCATTGTTGTCATAATTGTATATTGTTGTAACTGGCTAAGCTTAAGTATATTAGATTGGGAGTTAGTTATTTGAGCAAGTGTTATTTGAATATTGGGACTTATACCCTATATTTATCCCAGGCGGGGCTAGTTTGCCTTGAACCAACTTGGAAGGCTATTGTATCAAGGAAAAGTAAGAGATCAGGTAAGTCCTTGCATAAAGATGTTTGTGAATAAATGCATTTCTGCAAGTCAAATGCACTTATTGTCGTGGAAGATGTACCTTGAGATGCAATTATGAGCAATTTATTCATTCTTCTAAAATAAAATAATTTTTGTCAAGCAAACAATTTTCCAAGCAAAACAATAAATTTTCCTTAAACAAGTTTTTACCTAAGGTTATTCGAAAACCATAATTGCTACTTCAAAGAAATCTCTTCATTGATTTTATATTTCCCAAGTGGAATAAACATAACGTTAAGTACTCAATAAGGGCAGACTACTAGAACTAGTCTTTGAAAGGTTGGGTAAATCTCTTTGTAGGAAGCCACCTCTGAGGAGCGAGCTCTACCTAGACTAGATGACAGTTTTTGTTGGTCAGGCTGATCCGAGTTAGCAATCACAGTTCAGATAGACTGTTTATTTTTGGAGTGGACAATCGGTAAGTTTAGGTGTAGAGATGAAGGAGTATCTCACCTAGTGGGCTATATATCCACCTTGTATCGAAATGCACAAAGTGTGGCATCTTGATTACTCTCTTGTCATGATGCACAAAGTGTGGCATCCTAATTGTTCTTTTGTCATGGTGCACAATGTGTGGTGCCATGTCCATTTATGATGCACAGTTTCATGTTCAATTTTATTTGAATGGTTATTTTGTTATAAGTTGAGCACTTTACTTCACAAACGTTGGTAAAACACCACTCAGTATTTAAAGATAAATTTCTAAACTTGCAGACTTTTTGTTTTGACTTGTTCAAAATTTGCATATAAGAAATGTTTTCTTAAATTGTCATGAGAACACATAGGACTTACTGAGAAATATTTCTCACACCCTTTTAATATCATATCTTCAGGTCGATCTTACTTCGAAGGTTGATTTATTTATGTTGCCACGAGCATGGAAGATTTACTTTAATGTATTTATTTGTTAGAGATTTTAGCTACCTTCTATTTATTTTAAGACTTGTATAGGTATTGTTTTGGGATTGTAATAAGTTTATTATTAAGTTATTTTTTTCTTTATTTTATATTACCTAGTTATAAAGACCCCTGTCCTAAGGACGGAGTGACATCCCCGCCCCTTTTAGGGTACGTAGGTAGTGGGGTGCTACAAATAATTTATTATCAAATATATTTAATTAATTAAGTATTTAATATTAGCCATTATCAAATGCACTTAATGAAATAAGTACTTATTTAATTAATTATATATTCTTAATTAAGTTATCAAACAAGCTCTAAGACAACATATTAATTTTCAAATGAAAAAAAGACATTAAATCTCATTTACAAACTCTGGTTATGCTTGTTTATTTTCACATGAGGTCTTAATCTCCTAAGTTTGCAAGGGTTCCTCTCCGTCAACGGTCTAAGTTAGGGTTTCCTCCTAGGGCTACCGTTCGTCTTTAGGTTTTGACATCTAGGTGGCAAAAAATTATAGCATGAACACAGCTATGGCCAAAAGTTCAACACATTTATACTATTCAATCGAGAGGCAAGGAATATTGTCGTCGAAGATGCTGATATAAACAATGGACTAATTAAACTCCATCAAAGTTGCTTTCAGTGTATTCTAGAAGCATCAACCTTTAATGTTAGTGGCTTCAGGGCCACCAATGCAAAACCTTAGCCATGTGGTGATTTCTCCATTTAGTTGCTATTAGATGACAACTTCTAGTTGTTTGTTTTCCTTAGAGATGTTTGGGATCATAGTGGTGGGACTCCCACGCAAGTGCTTCATGGTGGATGTGGGTGTCAAGATTGCAAATACTTTCTTTGTATGCTCTAATTTACAAATTTGGTGGATGTGGTGTATTAGGTTATTACTTCTAGACCTATTCTCAAATGAAGAACAACAAGTATGATTTATCAATGTTTGAGTATGGTATGTAGATATCAACTTCAAATTTAATGATGTTGTAACTAATTACAGCATTGGTAGACCCTCACATTTATACTCCGTCGAGAAAGTAATAGGCCAGTAGGTTGGGAGAGGCTACATGTTATGTTGCTACAACTGATGACCTAGGTATATATTCTAGTGGTTCTAACAGAGGCAATTGCACCTAGCAATAGATCCTCTTCCCGCAATCTTCTGCTAAGAGGATAATCAATAAGGACATTGAACTAGGCCTCCGGCCTCACAAAGGATCTTAGCAGCATTTATTTTCACTGTCAAGCCATAGTATTTTAGATGTTGTGGAGGTTGGGGAAGACAATATCAGGGTTTGTCCACAACTATACATGTAACACCCCACTATCTAGGCCTAACAGGGTCGGGGATGTCGCCCCGTCCAAAGGACAAGGGGTCTTTATAACTAGGTTACATGAAAATAAAATAAAACTAAAGATTTTAAAACTAAATTTATTACAACCCAAAAGATAAATACTGGCACAAATCCAAAATAAATTGTTTGCAACAATCTCTCAAACAATACTTAAAGTAAATAACAAGAGTCTTCAAGCAAGGCAACATTCTAGCTAATGATCTCCACGGCAGGATCTTCCTGAAAACATGACATAAAAGGTGGTGAGATAAAAATCTCAGTAAGCCCGTGTGTGCTTTGAGTGTTTCCGGTAAAATAATTCATGTATGCAAATCGTAAAAGTTTCATAAGGAAAGGTGCTGGCAAGCAATAAATAAGTGTTGAAAATAAAGAGTGGTGTTTCACTTTTCAAATCATACATGTGCACAATAAATACAACCACTCAACTGGGTAGCCATGGGTTACCACACGTTGGGCCCCATGACCAATAACAGTCAGAATGCCACACTTTGTGCAATGCTGATAAAAGGTAGGTGTACGGCCTACCGGGTGAGATACTCCTCTATCTCTACACCCAAACTTACCGGTTGTCCACTCCAGAACACAGAGTCCACATGACTGAAACTTGCTAGCTCGGATTGGTATGACCTACCGGACTGGCGTCCTTTCTAGGAAGGACTCACCCCTCAGAGGTGGCCACCTACTGAGAGACTTACCCTAACCCTTCAAAGACTAGTCCTGGTGGTCTACCCTTATTGAGTACTCAACGTTGATTGTTCCACTTGGGAGAAAATTAATCAAACTTTGCTTAATTTGGAAATAGCAATTAATGGTTTCCAAAAGTCTAGTCAAGTTGGATTTTAGAAAAAGTTTAGATTTGTATAAAACTGTTTGTTCAATTTCCAAATGATTTGCTTGACTGAAATAAAAAGGGAAAAGAAAACAGTCCTTAATTGCCTTTACAAATAAATGTCCATATACATTGCATTTGCTTGCCACAATAACTTTTGATCTTCACAAAACTCCATGCAGGAGCTTACCTGCTTCTTTGCTTGCTCTACTCAAAAGTCTTCCAAGGCTGACCTAACCCCTGCCTGGGGTAAACACAAAACATAAGGTCACATTCAAGCTATACCTGCCTTACGTAAATAATTCTTAACTCATCTAGTGACAACCATGTCTAACCATGACCTTAATGTCCTAAGCTTTAAGGCTAGATGCTGAAGAATTTTATAAAATAAGTCTAGTTTGATAGATTGAAATAACTAGGGGTTCTAAAATAATTGTTAATAAATTATAGACTCAAACAATAATTCTTGAGTGTTATTATTAATAAATAAACCAAGGTTTGAATTTTAAATACTATTAAGTCTTATTTGATATTAAGAAATGGTAATTAAAAAAAATAGCTTTATTATAAATAAATAATAATTTTTAATTAATTTCGAAGAGATAATAAATAAATAATTAATAGTAATTAAAATTTATTAATAGATTATTTTAAATTTTCGTTTAATAAAAATATTAATAGTTTGATTTAATATTCTAATACAAATCCCCTAGTGTTTTGAATTTTTGAAGAAAAATATAGTAGTAATTTTAATTTATGTAATAAAATTTGCTAATGAATATAGCTTAGAATTTACAAGAAAATAATCTTACATCATGGTCTTCCTATTGCTAAAAAAAGATTCATGATCCCATTCTCCATCATCAAATAAGAAATTAATCTATTCATGAACAAACACTTGAACTATCTCATACTATCACATGGCCAAAATCCTACTAAGCATAATCATCAAACATGATTTCCATGGGAAAATAAGATCATCAAAAGCCTAATCACCTTTGGTGTCATAATATCTAATCATGCTTCAACATCCATTAAATTCATCAAGCATGAAGAATATATATTGATTCGAAAGGAAAACACATACTTCCTAGTCAAATACAACCATCATCATGTCATAACTTCATCCCCTAATCCACATGCATATCTTCAATCTCCCAATCATAATCCATTTCTCTATCATCAACTAGGAGACATGATTTCAGAATTTAATAAGAGAAATTTAAGAATGAATACTTGATTGTCGAGTCCTTTGGTGAAGACAAAAGAAGGTCCACGCGCGATGGAATGACTTGAATGATCCAATGAAACAACGTTCATAGTTGATGGTTTGATCAACCATTTCGGTTAGAAGAGGGTGAGAGAGAGAGAGAGAGAGAAAAAGAAAGAGAGCATTAGATAGGGGTATTAAGAATTGAATGGAAGAAGATGAACAAGAAGATTGTTCTTGTTTTACCTTGTTGATGTTCTTGAGGTCTTCAAGAAAACCTGATTTTTTTGATCCGGTTGAAAATTCTTGCTTGCGAGATTTTGTGTTATAAATGGCAGAAATGAAGTCTAGGGATTAAGTAGAGATGATCTGGAGTATTTGAGAATGATTGGTGGTGTTCAGAGTTGGTTTAGGCTTGAAGAAGTTTAGTGTGTGTTCTTGGTATTCTTGGTGCTCTTGGTGTTTTAGGTGAAAATGGAGAGAAACTAGAAGAAGTGCTGTGTGAATTCTGCTAGAAAGCTGGCCGAATGGTAGGGTGTGATTGAGGGTTTCGGTTTTCAGCTTTGTGAGAGAGAGAAACCAGATTTTATTTGAAATTTAAATGGAGGAAATGGTGGAGATGTTTAAGGTAAAAGATCAGCTATGGTGTTTGATCAAGAGAGGTGTCTAGGAGCTTTAATGGTGTCGGCTGGAACAAGCATGTTTTGTTGAAATGGTTGAGAGTTAATGTTTCTCAAGGCTGGCCGAAATTCAGTCCTTAAAGGCAGAGAAAATTCTGGTTATTTCAGCTTAATGCAAGAGTGATTTATGGGAGTAGAATGCTGGAATTTTTGAAGTTCAAATGGAGTTTGAATGGAGTGATCTTAGGAGTGTTTTGTGGTGCAGCCATGGAGTCCTTATGCTTCAAGGTAAGTGTGGGTTTAATGGTGTTCAGAGTATGGCTGAGCAAGGCTCAATTCTACAGAGATTGAAGGTGACTTTCGGTCCTAGGCTAGAAAGGAACAAGGCTGGAAAAATTCTGCTCTCAAGTGTTCATGGCTTTTTCGAAAGTTTGCAGAATTTTGGTACAGGATTTTCGCACCTTCTTAGCTCAGTTTTTCAAAGGTTCTTCAGGGTTGTTTGAGGGTCTTCCAAGGGTGGTTTTTCAGCCTCATTCCTGGACTAATGCAGAGAAGTTTGCTGGCTTGAAGATGAACTAAAAACAGCTTCATTTCCTTGATGAAGAGTTGCGAATTGCCCAGAAAAATTTCTGGTTTGGTGCTGTTTTGTGCAGTCCGAAAATTGCACAATTTTCCAGCTTCCAAGCCACTTGAAATGACCATTTTCTTGGCAGCAAATGGTTGGGTTTATGGCCTGAATTTTTGAAGAGAAGGGCTGCAACAAATCTGGAAAATTTCCAGATTTCCTACCACTAAAGCATGAACATCTTGAAGATAGATTTGAAGGTCCTTCCATGGAGATTGATTTTCTCTTGGAACCCTTCCTATTTCCCCTCATATTTTTCGGTCAACCTCCCTTCCCCAAAGCTGATTTTTGAAATTCAAGGGGAAGAAATTATCACAGAATTTTTTTGGAATTCAAATGAAAAGATTTAATGGATTTTAGTTTATTTAAATTATGAAAATGTTAGGACAAAGCTAGAGGTAATAAGTTGGACAAGAATTCTTCTAGAATTCTTTTAGGACATGAGGATAAGATTAGGACATTCTCTTCATGTCTCCCTTAAGACAATCATTCCTATTTTCATGGAATGCAAGAAAACAAAAATTCAAACTTAATTAAGATAATCATGATAAAAGCTTAAATGATGGGATTTGAACACATGACCTTAGAAATTAATTCACCAAGCTCTAACCATTAAACCACAACAACTCTTGTTCTTATTTTCTCACCCACACATTTTTCTTATCTACTCCTCAAGCTATCTTCCTATTCTGACCTCAAGCAAAATTACCATTTTACCCCTCCTACTCAATAAGTATAACTGAGCATTTAAACCTATAATCCACGATTCTAAAGCACATAAAATCATTCAAAAATATATATATTCATGCAAAATAATATGATATGCATTCCCGACCCCCTTACTCTAGGGTTGGCTTTAGGTGGGGTTTCACAATACATACCCATAAGAAAAAAAAAAAAAAAATGCAAACACTTTTCATCCATACAAGACATTAGCTAATGCACTGAATATGAAGGGCCAATCACGTAGGAGAAGTGGGTGCACTAGTTACTGATTTCGTGTTCGTGCAAATCAATAGATTCTGGAAATGATTGGCGAGGGATTTAGCTTAGCCTTTGAATGATGATGGTCCTCAACTTGGTAAGCAACATTATGTAGAGTGAATAATAATAATAGTAGATAAAGATAAGGATTAAGTTTTGGTTTCTGTTATACATCTCGGTTCTCTTTGAGTGTTTGCATTCGGTATCTGCGTTTGGTTGGGGACAGGCCCCAGGTCAGTGTAGCTGACCCTGCTCAGTGCCTTTGACTGGCACTAAGTTTATCAGTTTTCACTGGTCACTAGCCGAATTATTTCTGGGTGCTACAGTCCCGTTAGTGTTTCCAAGTACCAACTAGGGAACCAGCTGTCCCACTGTGCAGCTAGCTAACTTCATTTAGTCCAAATATATACTATCAGTTTCCATTTGGGTACCTTTGAGGCTGCTGAAGTTGAGCAGAAGGGGTCTGTTATTTGTGTTATTCATGATATTCCTGGTTGGCCTTCTTTCAAAATCGTGTGTCTAAAACCATCTTAAATCCTCTAAAGCTATCTTTAACCAACTAAAACTAGTTTTTAACACCCGAACTTGGTTTTCGGCCTGCCATTAGGGACCCATAGCTTGACAAAACCTTTTCAGTTGTTTAATTTCAAATTCAAATTCCATTTATTTATCCCGCCGCTCACCATAGCTTTTGTATCCCCAGGTCAATTGCACAGTGCGCTTGCCTTGCCTGGGTTGTAATGGACACCCATCCCAGCCTGCAGGCTAATAGCCCATCACTCCAGTGCAATTCTAACCCAGTGCGCATCCTGACTTTAGCCCATACTTGCCTGAGCCGAGCCTCTCCAACTCTCTGGACTGCCCTTTCTCTATGGCGCCAATTTGTCCGAAAAAACCCATATTGCACCCATCACCTCCCAAAGTTCCATAATCTAACTCAATGAACCCACCCTTAACCCAAGATCTTGTTCAGCCTATTAAACTACCTTCATCCTCTAACAAGCAGGAGTCTGCACCCTTGACTGACCCCTCCAAGCCCCAAGCCAATGACCCCCCTGCTGACCCTGCCTTGCTGGCCAGACCTTAAGAGACATCCTCATCCTTAGTCTCTGAAACTATCCCTCCATATAATGATAAGAATGAGGTTGTTGTCGGGTAGGGGGACCAAGCCAAAACCTGGGCAAATATTGTTAAAAGCAACAGGGAAATGGGTAATGGTATGAAGCTCGTTCACTACGCATGGAATGGGGATGTCATTAACATCGATGACACTAAATTTAAAAAAGTAGAGCTGAAACTGGGCTTTTGCCTGGTTGGTATCTTTGCGGGCTGTTTCCCAGGGCTTAAAGCTATCAATGATCTCACCAAGCAATGGCCAGTGCCTTCTCATGTCTATCCCCATGTTCGGGTTGGATTATTTTCAGGTTTAACACGGATGAAGACAGACAAGCTGTGCTCCATGGCGGACCATATGGGGTCTATGGACGATTGCTTATGTTAAAGGTTATGCCCCGCGAGTTCGACTTCTCATTGGAGGAAGTTAGTGTGATGCCTCTGTGGGTTGCATTCCCTAGCCTTCCCCTTGGCTACTGGAATAGATTAGCGTTGAGTAAAATTGCATCTAGGGTCGGGATTCCCATCATGACAGACATACTGACAGCTCGGTTGGAGAGGCTATCATATACTCGGGTATTGGTGGAAGTAGACGTTGCTAAGCCTCTTGTCAAGGCCATCCCAATAAGGCTGCCATCAGGGAAAATTAAACAATAACCAGTCCATTTTGAATTTGAGCCATCCTTCTGCTCAAAATGTTGCAAGTTCGGACATCTTGTGCAGAATTATCTGGGTGACAAGGTTCAAAATAGGAAAGATACCTTCTTGAATAAGATGGGACAGATAAGCTATTCTCTAGTTACCAGACCAAAGCGTGCTTCTGTTGCTCAGGCTTGATCAAGGACACTTCGACCGGACAAGGGGAAAGCACTGATGGCCGAAAACTAGGAGCCACACCAAAAGGCTTTGAGGCAATCTGCAAATGCAGGAAAAGCTACTACCAACAAACAGCATGCAACTGAGCCAACAACGAAAGAGGCTAAACTTGAGACAGCAGTAGCCCAGCGAGAAAATCAATGTGGCTCCCAACAGAGGAGCCGTGGCCCAAGATGTAGCAGAGGTTGATCACGGGTTTTACGGGGCAGATATTAGAATTGCACCCGCTCAAATTCAAGGGCTTCGCCACACCGACAAAATCATCTATCTCCCTTTCCATCGGAGATCTCGGTAAGAATTCCTAATATAGCAATTAAAGCTGGACAAACCACATTACAGGCGACCAAATTCATTCACACTACTTGGGACAAATATACTCAATCAAACCGTAATCTGGGTGGTGCCCACAAGGCACTCCTACCTCCACAACAATTGTTGGTTGTTGGAATATTCGAGGGCTCCACCGAACCCTCGAGCAACATAGAGTGAAGGGATTTATCAGACAACATAATGTGGATGTGTTTGAAGTTTTGGAAACAAAATTGAATGCTGTGAGCCTGCTGCCCGTACTACGTGCTCAGTTTATTAACTGGTCATATGTACATAATTTTGACTTAGATGCCAATGGACAGATTCTCATCCTCTAGAATGCTAACTAAGTAGACCTCCAAGTCTTCTCAACCTCAGCACAAGCTATTTCCTGCGTGTTCACCAATAAGGTTTCTTATATTACTTTGGACTTCTCTTTTGTTTACGCCTACAATACAATTGTGGCCCATCGTCTCCTCTGTGCAGAGCTGGGTGCTTTGGCTACATAGGTGCAAGGCCCATGGATACTTATGGGGGACTTCAACACGTACTTATCCCCGGATGAGAAGCTCAATGGGGCTCCCTTAACAAATTACGCGTTAAAAGACTTTGCAAATTTATGCTGTTGGATTGTATGCCTTCTTAGACTAGGTTTCTGATGTAAAATCGAATATTTTAATAAAAGAATTTATTTTCAGAAATTGTTTGTGAATTTACTTTTTTTTTGTGCACGATTTTCATTTGGAACAGACCCATTGTGTTTAAATAAGTGATCCATGTGAATGGCGATCTTTCACAGTAAGGTATGGATCACGGGTTATTTAACACATAAACATTTGTTCTTAACCTATTGATGAGAATAGGAATCTCATCATGTTTAGGTTATTATGTTATAAATTCCAAATGGGAAATGGCTTACCTTTAGCCAGTGAATAGTCCACTCATTTCATGATATAAGCGTATTTCGAATACGTAGAACAAGACCTGTAGTAGTGATTTCTTAAAAGTACTATATGGTAGAAACTTAGACTACTACTGCTACAGCGTGGACTAGTACTCTATGACTTGAGTATGAGTTGGTGGTTTGGCGAAGCTGGAAGCATATACTTTGATATGCTATAGTTGAGGTTCTATCGTAGGGCCAATATACTTGCATGTTGGGTATGTGTGACTAGTTAGTTAAGATAGACTTGTACAAGATAGTTTCTACGCTATATCGCCTATTGTGGTTGTCTGAATGATCTAAATATCCAGGCCCTTGGGAAACATGACTTGGATGTTTGCTTTAGGGTAGCTCCCTTGGAAAGCGAAAACACTCCAGGAAGTCGTGGATCATTGGACTAGAAGCTTAAGGATGGTAGATGTTTTTTAGAGGGGTGTTAGTACACTTCTTCCTCTCTAAATGTACGGCGATGTGTAGAGGGGTATTTTAGTCATTTCACCTGTAGGTCGGAGACTTTGCTAATGCAGCATTGTTTTTGGGGTCAATATTTCCTTATGGTGATATTATGAAATATTTAAAATGCAAAATACAGCTATTTTTATGGCAAGGGTATTTTGGTCATTTTAGTAGCCAAGGCGGTGTGTCTTTTGGTCCCCAGTATAGACCGTGAGTCCTAATTAAATACGGGCTAAAGAATTGATCTTAAATTAAATGAAATTTATTTTATTTAAGTAGCCTGATTTAATTATTAGGCTAGAATAAAATAAAGGTCCATGGAGAGAGAGAATTAATTAAATTAGTTTGGTGGGTTAATTAATTATTTAGGGCTTTGGCCCAGTTTGAATAATTTAAGATTAACCTGGGACTAAACTAATATAGGCTTAATTAATTGGACTAGTTTATTTGGGCTGGAAAAATTAATTAATTATTAATTGGGCCAATTATTTGGTTTTAGTTAGAATAATTAATTAAGCCCAAAAGGTTAAACTAAGAGTCCAATAGCCCAATCCAGTTTAACCTAGGGTTTTATTTAGGTTAAATAGGAGAAAAGAAAACAACGTTGTTTTTTTCCAATGCTTCCTCTCTGTGAAAAATACCAGACGTTTTTTTCCTCTCCCTCTCCAGAAATTCTTTGGCCCCTAGGTTGTTTCACCAAAAACGATATTAGGCAGGCCATATACTGGAAGATCAAGAGCTAGGCATTCATCTACATGCAAAGACGAAGTAGAAGGCTTGCAGGAATTGCACCAGAGGTTTCCACGAGCGTGCCTACCCTAGTTCCGCATATTCCAGTTCAGCCGATTATGAGAACAAGAAGAAGAGGTAAAGAGAAAATATTTTTTTCCCCCTTTTTTCCTTCTTCACGCAGGTGTGCTGCGTTTTGTTGCTCCTTGGCTGGTTTTTTAGCTATATTTAGCATGCTATTTTATCTTCAATTGGTATCAGAGCATGAAGATATTTGCACATATAGGAAACCTGTATGCTTGTTAATAAAATCGGACAGTTATGTGTGATTAACTGTGATCCTTCGCTGGTTTTTTGGTATGGATAGATGGCTTGTTAAACCTCTCGGTTGGAGGTATAGGTGAGATGTAATTCACTATTTTTCCAAGAATAAATCGTGTAAACCTAACTTTAATGGGTATAGGCGGTTGTTGGATTGTGATTTCATTGATTTTGGGTTGAAATCGGAGGGCCAAAGGCTGGAAATTGTCGCAGAAAAAGAAAAACCAGAAGAGTGATCAGAAGAAAATTGCACTAGAAAATTGAAGTAGACGGCGCTGTTCATTTGCTCGGCTCGGTGCCGAGCCGCCAGCAGCGTCTGTGCCTGGAACAAGGAGGGCTGCTCGGCTTTGTGGCTTACCGGCTCGGCTGCATCGGGTGGAATTGAATTGCAAATCAATTGCGAAATCCAGAAGTCAGCAAGCGGGTCAGCACTGGGCGGGTCGCTGCTTGGATGGTCCATGAGGCGGACGTTCAGGTGCGGCGGGTGTTGTGGACTGTTGACCAGATTGGTTTTGTTCCTGTGCGGCGGGTGCAGTGAAGCAATGGGAAATTTTTTTTCCCTTGTAATTTTCTTGCATTTTCTTTTTTGTTTTGGGGTCCATACCAGACAAAGTTAATATTTTTGCAATATTTATATTCTTGGAATATATTTGCATGAAAAATATTAGTAAGGGATTTTAGGATTAAACAAGATAATTAATTAATTAATTAATGTGTTTAATTCTATTATTTGGGCACTTAGGTTTAAAAAATAGAAAAGCATGAAAATGTTTACTGTTTTCGAGCATGCTATTTTTTTTATGTACCTATGTGTGTTTTTTCTCAAAGACCAAAGTCTTTGGGAACATTTTTGACAAGAAAAATATTTTCTTCAAAAACTAAACGGTTATTTTAATTGGTACAAAAATTAATCCTTGAATATTTTCTCAAAGGATTTAATCCTTGACATAGAAAATATATTGGATTTAGATATTTTTGTAAATTAAAATGGAGAGCCATTTTGTTTTGTTTTGGACTAGAAAAATGATTTTGTCAAATAAACTTGAGACCAAAGTCTCTAGAAAGTTTTAATTGGAAAGTTTTTGAAATCATTAAGTTTTAACTTAAATAAAATTAGTCCATGGAGAAAATCTCTCAAAGGAAATAAGCCTTGACATAGAGATTTTATTGGACTTAGATATTTTATTTTTGAGTTAAGAAAGAGCTTAATGGAAATTTCAAAAGGATATTTTTCCCGGAAAAACTTTTATTTTAAAAGACTAAGTGGGAGAGGGGTTCCAATGGTCCCACGGCTTCTATCACGGTCCTCATTAGAGATCTCTATCACGGTCCTCATTAGAGATCGTAGATCCCCTCGCATCACCCTGGGAGTGAACCTGTATAGGATGGGGATACCACAAGGATCTAGATCTAATGGAAGGATGTAATTAATAACCCGGGGCACGTACTATGATCGGCCAGCCCACGTTGGAGGTTATAGTGCGAGGTATGTCCATAGGAAATGAGAGGAAATGGCCATTCCACGATGGAGTTATTCTCTAGTCCATTACCTAGATGGGAAATTAATTTGTGGTGGTTAATACACTTAGTTTAGGAAACTGTTAATCTTCCTAAGAAGCTATGTCAGTTTTCCTAAGAGCCAAATTATTTTTAGTGCACAAATTTTATTTTATTTTCACAAACTAAATTCTGTATTTTATTTTCGATTTTCAGAAATGGTGGGAGGTTCTTTTAGTCCATTGGCCGTTATTCTCAGGGAGAATAAGTTAACGGGTCCAAATTATGTGGACTGGAAAAGGATTTGGACATAATACTCACAGCTGAGGAGTATAAGTATGTCCTTTACGAAACCTGCCCTGTTATCGGGGAAGGTTCCATCAATGAAGAGCGAGAGGCTGAAAAGGCGTGGAAGAAAGCTGACGAAATAGCATGTTGCTATATGTTAGCTTCCATGTTTAATGTGCTCCAGTTAAAACACGAGCACATAGCTTCTGCATATGACATAAGTCAATCATTGGCAACTATGTTCGCAGACAAGAGTCGGCCCGCAAGGCAGGAGGCTCTTCGAATTATTGTGAACACTAAGATGGCTGAGGGAGCATCAGTCCGAGAGCATATGCTCAAGATGATTGCTGCTTTTGAGGAGGCGGAAATCTTAGGGGCTGTCATTGACCCCGAGAGCAAAGTGGACATGGTTCTCGAAACTCTACGAGGCTCTTTCACTCAGTTCAAGTTAAACTATAACATGAACAAGTTGAACATGAGTTTAACTGAACTGATAAAAAAGCTCCAGATGGCGGAGAAGGTCATGAAGCCGTAGTCAAAGGCCATGATTGCTAAGGCTTCTTCCTCAAGAACTGAGCCTAAACCCAGAAAGTTCAAGAAGAAGAAGGGGAATGCAGCAGCCCAGCCCAAGACCCAACCCAAGGACAAACCAAAGGGCAAGTGCTTCAAGTGTGGGAAGAAGGGACACTGGAAAAAGGAGTGTCCTGATCTTCAAGCCAAGATAAACCCCACAGGTAATGTTTATTATCTAGAGTCCATATCAATGGTAGGATCAACTTCCACTTGGATTGTTGATTCTGGAGCTACTGATTGTATCTGTAACTCCTTGTAGGCGTTTAGGAAGATAAGAAGATTCAAGAAGGGCGAACATGGGCTTCGAGTGGGTAATGGAGCATAAGTCTGGGCCCTTGCAGTGGGAGAGCTGGATCTTCTTTTTGATTGTAATAAGATAGTGGTTTTAAAAGACATTTTATATGTACCTGATTTTCGTCAGAATTTGATTTTAGTTGCAAAACTTAATAATCAAGGATATTCTGTATCTTTCCATTCTGGTATTTCTATCAGTAGAGATGGAGAAATTTTATGTATTGGGCACATGTATAGTAATATGTTCTTTTTAAACCCTATTAACAACCAATCAAATAACGCTCAGTCTGAACTTTTAACTAAGAGGAGAAAGACCAATATCAATGATTCATACCTTTGGTATCTAAGGTTGGGTCATATTAACTCAACCAGGATTCAGAGGCTAATCCATGATGGGCCTTTGGGCTCATTGAGATTGGAAAGTTGGCCTCAGTGTGAATCCTGCCTGATGGGAAAAATGACCAAAAGGTCTTTTACACCAAAGGCGGATAGAGCCAAGGAGGTGTTGAGTCTTGTTCACACTGATGTGTGTGGTCCGTTGTCTACACCAGCAAGAGGAGGTTTTGAGTACTTCATCACGTTCATGGATGATTGTTCGAGGTATGGTTACATTTACCTGATCAGATGCAAGTCTGACACTTTTGACAAGTTCAAGGAGTTTAAGGCTGAAGTGGAGCGTCGGACAGGTAAATTAATCAAAACCTTACGAATCGAATCGTGGTGGAGAGTACCTTCTAGGTGGATTCATGGACTACATGGTACATCATGGGATAGTATCCCAGTTCTTTGCGCCGGGAACACCCCAGCAGAACGGAGTAGCTGAGAGAAGGAACAGGACATTGATGGAAATGGTCCGAAGCATGATGTCTCATGCTACTCTTCCAGTGTCCTTTTGGGGATATGCCTTAGAGATAGCGGCATATATTCTGAACTTGGTGCCTTCCAAGTCAGTACCTAGGACTCCCTATGAGATGTGGACTGGGCGTAAGCCAAGTCTGAATCATCTCAGGATTTTGGGTTGTCCAGCTTATGTACTGATCAAGGGAGACAAGTTGAGACCAAGATCAGAATTATGCTATTTTGTTGGGTATCCAAAAGGGACAAAAGGAGGCTACTTTTATCATCCTAATGAGCAGTTGGTACTAGTCAGTACCAATGCTAGATACTTGGAAGATGATCAAAGTACTTCCACTAAAGGTTCAACGAGGTTGGAACTTGAGGAGAAGTTATCTACATAATCAACTTCTTCTGATCCGATTGTGGAACAAGAAGAGGCACAACCTCAAGAGCCTGTGCAAATGGAGCCTCGTTGTAGTGGGAGAGTGTCTAGGGTTCCGGAGAGATGGACTGGAGAAGCTTTTGAGCTGGTCTCTGACCATCAGGAATAAGACCCCACTAGATACGAGGAGGCTATTACTGATGCCGATGCCAATCTGTGGCATGAAGCAATGAAAGTCGAGATTGAGTCTATGTACCTCAATCAGGTTTGGGATCTTGTAGCTTCACCTGAAGGGATAAAACCCATTGGGTGCAAGTGGGTATACAAGAGAAAGAGGGGAGCGGATGAGAAGGTGGAAACCTTCAAAGCTAGGCTTGTGGCGAAAGGGTATACTTAGAAAGAGGGAATCGACTATGAGGAAACCTTTTTCCCGGTAGCCATGCTTAAATCCATCCGCATCCTCCTTGCCATCGCATGTCACTATGACTACGAGATATGACAAATGGATGTCAAGACGGCATTCTTGAATGGCCATCTTAGCGAAGACATCTATATGTTCTAACCGGAAGGCTTCATTGCTGAAGGCCAGGAACATATGGTTTGCAAGCTTAAGAAGTCTATTTATGGACTTGAGCAGGCATCGAGATCATGGAACATTCGTTTTGTAGAGACTGTAAAGTCTTATGGTTTTATTCAAAATGAAGATGAACTATGCGTGTACAGGAAACTTGAAGGCATTAATGTGGTTTTTCTTGTCCTGTATATGGATGGCATTCTACTAATTGGAAATGATATAGGGACATTGTCATCTACAAAGGTTTGGCTGTCTAGTCAATTCAGTATGAAGGACTTGGGAGAAGCCAGCTATATTCTCGGGATTAGGCTTCTTAGAAATAGGAAGCAGAGAATGTTAGGGTTATCCCAAGCGACATACATTGATAAGATGTTGGCCAAGTACAGCATGGACTCATGCAAGGGAGCTCTAATCCCTTGCAGACATGGGTTGTCATTTTCTTCGAAGGACTGTCCTAAGTCTCAAGAAGAAAAGGACAGAATGAGTAGGATTCCCTACGCTTCGGCTGTGGGAAGTCTCATGTACGTCATGCTGTGTACTAGGCCAGATATTTGCTTTGCCGTGGGCTTAGTTAGTAAATATCAGTCAAACCCAGGGGAGGTTCATTGGCAAGTTGTAAAGCATATTCTCAAGTACCTCAAGGGAACGAGAGATTATATGCTGGTTTACAGGGTTGATGATTTGGTTCCTACAGGATACATAGACTCAGACTTCCATGCGGATAAGGATGAGAGAAAATCCACTAGTGGATATGTCTTCACCTTGTCTGCAGGAGCAATTTCATAGAGGAGTATCAAGCAGTCTTGTATTGCTGACTCAACCATGGAAGCTGAGTATGTGGCAGCTTCGGAGGCGTCCAAGGAAGCAATTTGGCTCTAGAAGTTCCTTTCAGAACTTGGAGTCGTACCACATATGAACAGGCCGGTTGTGATGTATTGCAATAACGCTGGAGCAGTATCTCAATCTAAGGAACCTCGGAACCACAAGAAGGTGAAACACATCGAGAGAAAGTCCCTCCTGATCTGGGATTTCATCCAGAGACGGGAAGTCGTGGTGGAGCATATTGCCTCAGAAAACAATCTAGCATATCCATTCACCAAGCCTATGGCTGAGAGAGTCTTCAAGAGACACTTAGACGCCATAGGGGTGGGCACCTATGGACTTACCTAGTCTTAGAGTGCAAGTGGGAGATTGTTAGATTGTATGCCCTCTTAGACTAGGTTTTTGATGTAAAATCGAATATTTTAATAAAAGAATTTATTTTTAGAAATTGTTTGTGAATTTACTTTTTGTTTGTGCATGATTTTCGTTTGGAACAGACCCATTGTGTTTAAATAAGTGATCCATGTGAATGGCGGTCTTTCACAGTAAGGTATGGATCACGGGTTATTTAATATATAAACATTTGTTCTTAACCTATTGATGAGACTGGGAATCTCATCATGTTTAGGTTATTATGTTATGAATTCTAAATGGGGAATGGCTTACCTTTGGCCAGTGAGTAGTCCACTCACTTCATAACATAAGCGTATTTCGAATACGTAGGACAGGACCTGTAATAGTGGTTTTTAAAAGTACTATATGATAGAAACCTAGACTACTACTGCTACAACGTTGACTAGTACTCTACGACTTGAGTATGAGTTGGTGGTCTGGCGAAGCTGGAAGCATATACTTTGATTTGCTATAGTTGAGGTTCTATCGTAGGGACAATATACTTGTATGTTGGATATGTGTGACTAGTTAGTTAAGACAGACTTGTACAAGATAGTTTCTGCACTATATCGCCCCTTGTGGTTGTCCGAATGGTCTAAAATGTTCAGGGCCCTGGGAAACATGACTTGGATGTTTGCTTTAGGGTAGCTCCCTTGGAAAGCGGAAACACTCCAGGAAGTCGTGGATCATTGGACTAGAAGCCTAAGGATGGTAGATGTCATTTAGAGGGGTGTTAGTACACTTCTTCCTCTCTAAATGTACGGCGATGTGTAGAGGGGTATTTTAGTCATTTCACCTGTAGGTCGGAGACTTTGCTAACACAGCATTGTCCTTGGGGTCAATATTTCCTTATGGTAATATTAGGAAATATTTAAAATGCAAAATACAGCTATTTTTATGGCAATAGTATTTTGGTCATTTTAGTAGCCAAGGTAGTGTGTCTTTTGGTCCTCAGTATAGACCGTGAGTCCTAATTAAATACGGGCTAAAGAATTGGTCTTAAATTAAATGGAATTTATTTTATTTAAGTAGCCTGATTTAATTATTGGGTTAGAATAAAATAAAGGTCCATGGAGAGAGAGAATTAATTAAATTAGTTTGGTGGGTTAATTAATTATTTAGGGCTTTGGCCCAGTTTGAATAATTAAAGATTAACCTAGGACTAAACTAATATAGGCTTAATTAATTGGACTAGTTTATTTGGGCTGAAAAAATTAATTAATTATTAATTGGGCCAATTATTTGGTTTTAGTTAGAATAATTAATTAAGCCCAAAAGGTTAAACTAAGAGTCCAATGGCCCAATCCAGTTTAACCTAGGGTTTTATTTAGGTTAAATAGGAGAAAAGAAAACAACGTTGTTTTTTTCCAGTGATTCCTCTCTGTGAAAAATACCAGACGTTTTTTTCCTCTCCCTCTCCAGAAATTCTTTGGCCCCTAGGTTGTTTCACCAAAAACGATATTAGGCAGGCCATATACTGGAAGATCAAGAGTTAGGCGTTCATCTACATGCAAAGATGAAGTAGAAGGCTTGCAGGAATTGCACCAGAGGTTTCCACGAGCATGCCTACCCCAGTTCCGCATATTCCGATTCAGCTGATTGTGAGAACAAGAAGAAGAGGTAAAGAGAAAATATTTTTTCCCCCATTTTTCCTTCTTCACGTAGGTGTGCTGCGTTTTGTTGCTCCTTGGCTGGTTTTTTAGCTATATTTAGCATGCTATTTTATCTTCATATGCCGGGACACAGATTTGGCAAACATCCCATCAAATGGGCCTCGTTACACTTGGACTAACTCACATGTATGGTCCAAGCTTGATCACATAATGGGCAACGCGTAATGGTTCTCCTCTCCACTCTAGGTTGGAGTCGAGTTCTTCCCTACCCCGACTCTGTTTGATCACTGCCCCTACCTCTGGAGCCTATAGCAGCCGGAACTAAAAGTGTCTAGACTTTTTTGATTTCTTAATATGTGGACAGATTATAGCCAGTTCCAGGACTTGATCCATGACAAATTGGCCATTCCTGCACAGGGATACAAGCAGTTTATCTTATGCCAATGACTCAAGTAACTTAAGGTGCACCTTCGGTCATTGAACACAAGGGAGTTCTTATATATCTCATAGTGAGTTGAGAGAGACAACAAAGCCATGGAACATGATCAGAAGGAACACCAATTGAACCCCACAGATGAGGCTCTATCTGACCAGCTAAAGGGGGCACGCTGAGAGGCCTAGCGACTAGCGGAAGCTGAGCTTAAGTTCTACTAGCGGCTTGCAAAAACCAATTACGTGGTTAAAGCGGATCGGTGCACTAAGTACTTCCATGTTGTCATCAATCGCAACAAAAGGAAGAACTTCATTGCATCTATTACCTGTGCGGATGAATAAAAAATAACTTCCCCGGCTGAGGTTGCCCAAGAGTTTGTTGAATACTACTAAAACTTGTTAGGACAGCCAACACCATGCACTAGGCTCAACCCAGAGGTTGTTTGGGTGGGACTGTTACTACCACCAGTGAAGGCAAAGGACTTGATCCGTGATGTAACCGATGAGAAAATTAAATGGGCTTTATGGGATATTGGGGATTACAAGGCCCTAAGTCCGGATGGTTACTCTATATTTTTCTTTAAGAAATCATAGCCAACAATGGGCAATGACGTCTTGGCTACCTGTAAAGAGTTCTTCTGATTTGACAAACTGTAACGCCAACTCAATTATTCATTGATCTCCTTAATTCCAAAATCCAGCACAGTTGAAACTGTTGGGATTTTAGACCGATATCGTGCTGCAACATCATTACAAAATCATTTTGAAACTTTTGGTTGACCGACTGCGTGGTATTCTGCCTAATCTAGTGGACACTGCTCAATCAGTATTCATTGAGGACAGACTCATGGCCGACAATATATTCTTAGTGTAGGAACTAGTGCAGACATATAGCAGAAAATGGGCATCCCTGAGGTGCACAATCAAAGTGGACATTTGAAAGACTTATGATTCTATAGACTGGTCTTTCATTATGGAACTACTGGCAGAATTGGGGTAACCACAACAGTTTATCCAATGGTTGGCCCAATGTATTACCACACCAACTTATTCTGTTGTCATTAACGGAAGGATCCATGGCTTTTTTTAGGGACAGAAGGGACTGCATCAAGGGACCCTATATCTCTCCTTATCTTTGTGCTTTGCATGGAATATCTCTCACGGGTCATTAAGCTTGCTACATTGGGGACGAGCTTCAATTATCACCCCAAATGTGATAGGTTGGGTATTATGCACTTGGCATTTGCAGATGACCTCATGTTATTCTCTAGAGTTGAACCAATGTCTATCAACATCCTACTCAACTGCTTGGATGAATTCTGAGCTTACTTTGGCCTACAGATCAACAAGCAAAAATCCTACTTATACTTAGCTGGACTGCAGGATGAAGACAAGGAGCACTTTGCCAATATATGTGGTATACCGTTGGGTTCTTTCCCATTTCGCTATCTCGGCGTCCCTATTATGCTTGGCAAGGTAAGGCTCAATAACTACAAGCCGTTGTTGGACAAAATTGGCTCCTATATAGGCAGATGGACCACCCAGTCACTTTCCTATGCAGGAAGATTACAACTTATTCGGGTTGTCCTCTAAGGTATCTATTGTTTCTGGCTATCCATTCTGCCTGTACCTATTAGGGTTATTGATTAGTTAAACCGATTAGCAATGGAGTTCCTATGGGACTCGAAAAACTCATTAGTAGCTTGGACCAGCTTATGCCTGCCTAAATCAGAAGGAGGACTGGGTCTTAAGGATCTCTGTGTCTGGAATTTTACTCTCTTGGCCAGGGTACTGTGGAACATCTATATGGAGAAACAATCTTTGTGGGTTCAATGGGTCTCCCACTACTATATGAAGGGGTAGACCACCTAGGACATCACACCGAACCAAGAACAATCTCCACTATTTAGACGGATCCTTATAATCAGAGATGCACTTATATCTAAGGAAGGTAACCGTGATCGAGCCATCGCAACCATGCAGTCGTGGACAACATTTGCCAAGCTAAGCACCCTTCGGGCATATAATATTTTCCGAGAGCATCAGCCGAAGGTCCCGTGGGTCGTAACGGTATGGAAACAGAGTCTCACCCCTAAACACTCGTTCACTATGTGGCTTTGCATTAAGGGCAGACTTAAAACCAAGGATACACTTCCTTTCACAGTCGATGACCTGCTATGACCGTTCTACAAGAAGGATCTTGAATTAGCTAGACATTTGTTTTTCGAATGCTGCTTTTCTAGAGCTGTATGGGCTACATTCAAGTCTGGTTGCGATTGCCACAGGCTATGTTTTCGCTAACTACATGCCTCAGCTGGTTCAATCATCACAACCGAGGGATAAGCTGGGTAGCTAAGGCCAAATCTACAACTCTGTGTGCCATACTATATCATATTTGGACTGCTCAGAATCGATTTCTGTTCGACAGCGATAGATGGCAACTGAGAGACATAGTTGTTAGGATAAAAACACATGTGTATAGAGTTGTTTTCACCCTATACCCTCATGTTTTGAACTTTTTTGAAATTTATGTAAGCTGACCTAGTTACACCCCCAGTTGGGTTGCTAACTAGTCGAACTCTTGTACATACTTCCTTTTGATTACTAATATACTTTACATTTTTATATAAAAAAAAAGAGTACGTAAAATAGGACAGTTGCCTAAGAAGTCTTAGAAGTAGTTGCACTACCAAGTAACCAACCAACCAACCCCTATCTCATTAGGAGGACATACTATTCATCCACTAAACCTCTATGGCGGGTCACAAAAAGAGTTAGTGGGAATGTAATAATGATTAGGATATAGCTTGTTTCATTCCAAACCAAAATGCTTCAAATAGTAAAGCCGAGGAACAATGGCCATTAGAATGGCAGAGGTTACTGATACATACCATTTTGTTCATTATTTTTATGCCATATGCTATTCATTTATGAAGAAATTTTGAGCATGTGACCATTCAACCCTACCTTTTCATTTTCTTGTGTCTAGTAATGGAGAAATGGAAAGATATCTAAAAATGAATGTGAAAAGGCATAGTTTAAGCAACATTTCACTTGAAGAGGATCAAGCGGCACTATCTAATTCAAAGGAAGTGGTATCACCTGAGATAGTTAAGACAGAGCATTGGAAATTCTGCAAGCAAGCGGTGTTGGCAGAGCTAAAGTAAATAGTGCCACCTAGTAGAAGAAAGATCAGCAGCACGCAATTTCGTGAGGAAGTGGTGCTACTTGAATTCGAGGACTTGAGAAAAATAGACCAAAGGGCACCACTTGGTCCACACCAGGTAAGGCCACCTGGTCCACAAAAACAGATTTTGTTTTCAAATTCTCATGTAATATCTGGGATTAAGGGGAACAAAAAGAAACTAATGAGGAAAAGAAGAAGCCCTAGAATGGGAGAGCTGAGAGGTAATGACTGCAAGAGGTTTTGAGAAAGGAAGAAAAGAAAACGAGGAGAAAAAGAAGATCTAGGCGAATTCAATGAGTTTCTTTCTTTCTCTTTTCTGTAGCTTTTCTATATATGAAAATAATGCGCTAAAATATATTTGGATGGGTTGAACCTAAGGATGTTGATTGTTTAATGAGTGGATTAATTAATTGCTATTTCTAGTATTTAATTACATGGGCTACTTCGATTTGAATAAATTATGCCGGTTGATTAATTCAATGTATGTTTTCCCTTTGATTGATTTGAGAGATGAGATTGAAGAATAGAACTGGGTAATCAATGAGATGGGTAATGTTGCTTAGAGATAGGCACATTAAACTTTTTCAGAATTATCTTTTTTAATTGGGTATGATGAGTGCTCATTATTAGTATTTTTCTTAGTCATTTGTACTAGGTAAGGCCAAATTTGTAATTAAATGACTACTCATTCCCCTTATTTTTACCTTGTTTTGTATAGAACACATAAGTAGAGGATAATTGGAGAACCAAGGTGAAAACAGAGCAAATGAGTATGAAATCGATGCCTGATACTGTGCTAGACAGGCACTGGGTTTAGAATAGAGAGTTTAAGGAAAACATTTTAGATATAATATGCGCCGGTTATGGAGCTGCACAAGCACTGATTGCATGTATCAATAGGAAATGGTTCATCAGCTGAAGAAGCACCGGTTATTTCCAATGTAACACCCCATATTTCCATGGCGTAGTGGGCTATAACTTTATGGGATGTCACCCCATTTGATTACTCAAACAAGGGGTCTTTATAACAACTTTCACTTAATAGGCAACGAAAATGTTTCCAAATTACTTTTATTGAATATAGTAAAGTATATAGAATCTTGCTTTTGATACATATACTCGAGGGTATAACATATCCAAAATATGGCATGTGAATCTAGGAGTTCAATGCGCTTCTGTTGCGCTTCTGATCCCTAATTTTTTAAAAAAAGAAATTACACACATGTGAGCGTAAGACTTAATGAGTCCTGTGTGTGCTAGCGTTTTCAACTAAAAAGATCTCATGAAGAGTAATCTCAACATAAATAAGCTAGTTCAGAAATTTTCACGTGAAAACAGTCTAAAACAAGTATTCAAGAATTTCGAGTGAAAAAATGCTGATTCAAGTATTCAAGAATTTTAGTATAAGATATTCTAATTCAAGTATTTAGGTATTCAAGTATAGTTAGTGCTTACGCCAAGTAGTCAAGTAAGTACTTACACCAAGTAGTATGCTTACGTCAAGTATTGTGCTTACGCTAAGTATTTAAGTCAGTGCATATGTCAAGCATTTAAGTGAGTACATACGCCAAATATTCAAGTTAGTGCATACGCCAAATATTCAAGTAAGTGCTTACGCTAAGTATTCAAGTTAGTGCTTACGCCAAGTATTCAGGTATTCAAGCATTGTCGTTATATATTAGATTCAAGAATTGTCATGTTCAAGAATTCAAGATTCATGAAATTCATCATATTTCCAAATCCATGTAGAAACCTCGCACTTGAGTATATCAGGAAAGCAGCTTCCATATCAGGAAAACACTTTACCAAAATCGAGATTTGGAAATCAAAGAAATCATACAAGATATTTTATATTCAAGATGTTCAAGAAATGAAGTGCTTGATAATGCTTTCAAACTCAAGTGTAATGTTTATCTCATAATATATCAGGAAGTATTAACTATATTAGGGAAGCACATGATCATTTCAGAAAAACGCTTAACTAAACGGAATTTAAAAGACGTGGGACTCACGGTCTTCCTTGTCCATGGAAATAGCAAATAGGCAAGTTCATGTTCAAATATTTTGAAAAACACCAGCTAAAACGGGATTTAAAAGGAAATAGGACTCACCTCGTGTCCTAACTCGTTGTGGTAACTGATGGTTTGCAAGAAAATAGAGAGCATGCTCGCGGGAACGGAAAAAAAACAGAGAGAAAAAAAAACTAGGCTTAATAGTAGCATGGAAGTGTTTAGACCATACATTTGCATGCCTTAAATCTCTTAGGCTGTGAAAGAATGGATTGAACCACAGGAACAGCCCGTTCTTGTCCGCTTGATGAAGCTTCCAGTTCAAATCCCGCCAATCTCCTACTTCGCCTCGTTTGCATAAATGCCAAACTTTCCAGATCACGGAATATTCCACTACCCCAATTCCTGTTGGTGAAACAAAGGGTGAGGAGGAGTGGTCTCAATCCTTCTTGATTCTATTGCTATTGATTAGCAAAGCACCAAGAACAACAAGAGAAATGAGACTCATGAGAGAGAGTGAGAGGCTTAGGGAAAATTAGGGTTTTTTTTTTTTCTTTCCAAGAGGCGTGAGTTCTTGTTAGCCAAACCTAAGTCTCTAATATCTGATAACAATATCCTCCGAGATATGATATTTCAAGCACTCGGATGTTATCAATAGAGTAAGTTTGGCTTAACCCTAAATTCTTCTGAACCGTATCTGGAAGAAACCCTATGATCCAAGCTATTAAGCCAAAATAATATTTATTATTTTTCTTGGACCCAAAAAGCCCAAAATAATAAACATTAATTATTTATTTTCTGAGCTTGTAAAAACAACCCAATAAATAATTAATGGGTCCAAATGAACAAAAATAATTAAACTTTAATTATTTATTTCTTGGGCTTATATAAATAACCCAATAAATAATTAAGTATTAATTATTTCCCTTTAGTTTAAGCCCAGGCTAATTTTCTAATTATTCAAACTGAACCTAGGCCTTGAATAATTAATTAACCAATTAAATCAGATAATAAATTTCTCTCAATTTATTTTTTATTCCAGTCCAATAATAAATTAGACTTTCTGAATAAAATAAAATCCTCTTTAACTGAGACCAATTCCTCAACCTAAAATTAATTAGGACTTATGGGCTATTCCGAGGACCAAAAAAGACACATCACCTTGGCTACTAAAATGACCAAAATATCCCTACTATATAAATAGTGATATTTTGTATTTTAAATATTTCCTAATATCACCATAAGGAAATATTGACCCAAAGGACAATGCTGCATTAGCAAAGTCTCCGACCTATAGGTGAAATGACTAAAATATCCCTCTACACATCACCCTACATTTAGAGAGGAAGAAGTATACTAACACTCCTCTAGATGACATCTATCATCCTTAGGCTTTTAGTCCAATGATTCACAACTTCCTGGAGTGTTTCCGCTTTCAAAGGGAACTACCCTAAAACAAACATCCAAGTCATGTTTCCCAGGGCCCTGGACATTTTAGATCATTCAGACAACCACAAGGGGTGATATTGTGTAGAAACTATCTTGTACAAGTCTGTCTTAACTAATTAGTTACATATACACAATACATAAGTATATTGGTTCTACAATAGAATCTCAACTATAGCATATCAAAGTATATGCTTCCAGCTTCGTCAGACCACCAACTCATACTCAAGTCGTAGAGTACTAGTCTATGCTGTAGCGGTAGTAGTATAGATTTTTACCATATAGTACTTTCAGAAACCACTACTACAGGTCCTATTTTACGTATTCGAAATATGCTTATGTCATGAAGTGAGTGGATTACTCACTGGCTAAAGGTAAGCTATTCCACATTTGAAATTCATAATATAATAACTTAAACATGATGAGATTCTCATTCTCATCAATTGGTTAAGAATGAATGTTTATGTGTTAAGTAACCTTGATCCATACCCTACTATAAAAGACCTCCACTCATATGGATTACTTATTTAAACACAATGGGTCATTTCCAAACGTAATTGTGCACAAACAAAAAGTAAATTCACAAACAATTTCTGAAAATAAATTCTTTTATTAAAATATTCGATATTTACATCAGAAACGTAGTTTAAGAGGGCATATTTTCCAACAGTAACGTATATATTGCTCTTAGCTCTTTACAAAGCTTTGAAGATAAATAACCTATAACGAGAGTTATTCCAAACCTCACTTTATTATTCTAGGGTTCGACTAGTACAAAACTAATATATGAATAGAAAATATTTTATTTTTTTATTTCTCACTTCTTTCTACCAAAACGAGATATATACTTGGAATAATCAAATACTCATTAATTCATTTTCCATCTCTTTAAACAAATATCTAAGGTTTCCATATGTTCTGTAATTTCTCTTTCATCCATTAACACCAATAGAACAATACTTGAGTTTATTTCTTACCAAATAAAATTCTGCATTTCTTCATTCTTGTCAAACCTTTTTTGATTGGTCATAACTTTTAATTTACAAGTCAGATTGGTGTCAAATTGGTCCCAAAATGTCCTCAAGATATTTCTTGATGATTTAGACTTCATGAACCACTAATTTCTCTCCTCATTTCATTCAATTTTGCTAACAATATCTCAGTTTGCCAATCCTATCACAGTTTTGGCAGCTTGTGGTATTTTCAACATATCTTTTTATTCACAACTCCAAATCATGTAAAATTAGTCCCAAAATGATCTTAAGACATTTAGATACAAGTTTTAGGTTATAGGATTCTAGAACAACAAGCCAATTCATTCTTCAAAGCTGCTCGGAAATTCTTTAAAACAGAATTTCTGTTTTGTTCCTTTCCTTCACATAATCCATTCTCTTTTCTTTTGTATACTATATATATGTCGTTTAATCATTGCAAGCCTTTGTTTATCATATAAACATCACATAATCCTTCTTGATTCTAGTCATGCACAATCAGTATTTTCATATTTAAAGAACAACAAAGCTGTTAAATAACAACAATATTCCATTTTCTTCAACAATTTAATTATTTTTCCTTTCCATTTCTTACACCTTCTTGTGCAGCCATGAACTATCAATTAAACCACATCAAAACACCTTTTTACACCATTTAAAATATAGCACATATCCTCTCAAAGCTATTTCCAAATATTTTTCACAATTCTCATGAATTTTCCAACAAAATTAATATCAAAATAGTCCTTACAACTTAATCTACAACTTTAATTCATAGAGTATAGGCTTTTACCTTGTTTATTAAATTCTTTAGGCTTGAAAAGCTCTAAGTTCTTCTTCTTCTCATTTGAAATTGCTTTCTCTTTATTTTTTCCTTTTTCTCTCAAATTTTCCCAACTTTCTTTTCCTTTTCTTCCTTTTTTTTTTCTTTTCTCTTCTTAAGTTCTTCATACTACCATTTTTCTTGCTGAAAAACAGCCTTCCACTGCCTCATCTTGTGACAAAAAACGGTCACAAGGTCAACCTTCAATAAATGAATTGTGGGCTATCCTTATCTTGTTAAATTGTGATTGGTTAATTTAATTTTTATAGCTAAATTCTCAAGCTTCTTCCATAAATTCTTGAAATTTATTGGTTGCATGAATATTTCATGCAACAAATAATTATTCAACACTTGTTTTGTCCATAAAACGCCACTTGTTTCAATTTCGATTGCATTGTAGATTTTTTTTCAGAAAATAACAATAATTTCGGTTCGTATCGGGAAACTATTTTATTCCACTAATAGAATCTATCAATTTTACTGAATTCAATTGTATGAATCCAAATTCTCAATTCCTTCTCAATCCTTTTTGATTTGCAGTCAAAGTCCCATCGCAATCAAAATTATGATAATACCGCAGAACGCTCAAATTATACTAAAATGTTCGTCTCATTGTATTAATTAATCTTTGTTCTGAACATACCTCCAAACTCATACTCTGTTTAAAGTAGTCACATACAAAATTATTCAGGGTAGAACAATTTTAAAATTCTATTTAGGTCCCTACAATTTTAAAATTCCAACAATACCCCCTAAATATTTTTATCGCACCAAAACGTTCATCCCATTATACTGACCATTTCTTGTCCTGGTCATTTATACAAATTCTTATTCTATACAAAGTAGTAGCTAATCAAAGTACAACGTGAGGGTTATTACATCCAAAGAGTTCAAAAGCTAGAATAACAAGACCAACAGGCACCGGATGGAAGAATAGACCGGTACCAGTTCAGAGCGGGATTTTAAGATCTTCAAGAAAAGTGCACAACCGTACTAGTTTAGCATTACAATAGGCACTGACTCATGTCGAGATAAGTCAGTATAGAGCAAATTTAAAGAATTTTCAAAGGTCACTATAAATAGCACCTTTTGCTATCTTGTCAAGGATGAATAGAGAGGGGGAGAAATAGACTCCAAACCCTAGTACTCCAAGGAGAAATCCAAGGAAGGGATCCAAGAAGAGAAGGCACTTTCAAGGGGGAGATTCAAGAAGAAGAAAAACACAATTTCTCTAAGAGTTTATTTTCTTTTTTCTTTTATTTCTTTTCTTGTTTTTGTTGGGCACTTATGATTTATTTTGTAATTAAAAGGTGAAACCTTTCTATTTGTTAGATCTCAACTTATATATTGGTTTATTGAAATTATTTTGGCATTCAATCACTAGATTTGTTTTGAATTATTGATTATTGAGTTTATCTTGATTTTAATGATTTTGAGAGATGTGGTTAAAGTTAGAAGCTTTGATTAATTATTTACCATATGGTTTTGTCCTCGATTAACTTAAGAGAAAGATTGAGGATATAGAACTAAGTGATTAAAGGGTCATAGGATTGCCTAGAGATAGGGATATCATTTCTCCCAAATGGAGAATGAGTAATTAATCTTAATGCCCGTTAAATTAGGTTAGTGTAGTAGATATACCCACTAATGAGATTAAGGATAGAGGATTCATAACTCGAGAGAGAGCGGGTCTTCGTTTAGATTGCCCAATTGGTGCCAATGTAGAGTATTAATGGATCTATTTAGTTAATTGGGGTTTAACCTAATAATGGAGAATACATTTTGAATTGCATAACTTATTCTTCTCTTCTTAAGGATATTTGGTATTCTAAGAAGGATTCTTATGTGTGTTTAGATTGGTTGATCTCTCTTTCCTATTTGCTATCTTCCTACCGGGATAGTTTACCAAACAATGAAACAAGGATATAGTAGAAGTATTTGCCATCTTACTCGATACATACGATACTTGCCAACTAGAACTCTATGCTACATGATGGGTATTTTTGCCCATATGTGTATTGTGTGAGTGATTTTTGGTATTTAAATTAAAATTTGACTATTTTTGTGTGAAGTATTGACATTTCTTCTTATGCATAAATATACACACAAATTGCATGCATGGCACCATTGCCAGGATTGAATGTTAATATTTTGAATTGTTTAAGGTTTGTTGATTTGGTTTTGTAATTGTACATATTTGTGAATATGACTAACTTGTACTTAGGTAGTCGTACATATCATTTGTGGATAATTGTTTGCATGTGTACTTTAGATTTAAATTTACTTGTGTTGTTGTATTTGAGAATTCTTTTATTGTTGTTGTGAAAGTTTTGTTTTTGGTTGAAATTTTAGAAATTTCATCTATTGATTGATTGATTTTTTTATATGTTATTCATTGATTTGTTAGGCAAATTGTTTATAGCTATTGTTTTGTTTTGAGTACATATTGAGTTTTGAATTGATCCTATATATATTCTTTGGATTGAAGGAGATCTTTTCTTATATGAATAGGACAGTGCACGGGCAATTGGATAATTTTGACCTAAAAATAGAAAGAACTTTGACAAGATTGAAGAGATAAAGGTAAGAGGAAAGTGTGGTAACTCAAAATCTGAAAGAAGAAGGTAGATTATTTGTACTTTTGAAGAACTTAAAAGGTGTGGATCCACTTGGAGGAGATGTTGGGATTCATAGAGATAAGCCATAGAATAGAAATGGAGGAAGAAAGATGGGTGATTATATGAAACCTTCATTTCAAGAGACTGAATTAAGTATTGTAAGGCCACGAGTTGAAGCCAATAACTTTGAGCTAAAACCTTCATTTATTCAAATAGTGTAGCTGATAATACAATTTGATGAATTATCGGATGAAGATCGTAATGCACATATTGCAAGTTTTCTTGAGATTTGTGATATTTTAAAGCCGAATGGAGTATCTAAAGATACAATTAGGTTGAGGCTCTTCCCATTTTTCACTCTGAGATCGGGATAAATCTTAGCTTGAATCTTTGCCCTCTGGCTCGATTACTATTTAGGATGATTTGGCACAGAAATTTCTTGCAAAGTACTTTCCTCGTGCTTGCATTGCCAACCTCAGAAATGACGTCTTCTCTTTTGTTTAAATAGAGGGAGAGATACTGTATGATTGTTGGGAGTATTGGAAGGAATTGTTAAAAAAATGTCCACACCATGGATTGGACTTCGGCTTTCAAATGCTGACTTTTCATAATGGGCTCAATTTTGCTACCAAGCAACTTTTAGAGGTATTCTTAGATGGTTCTTTATCAACTAAGACTTCTAAAGAGCTAAGAGATTTAATTGAGAGCCTAGCAATGAATTGCTGGGGTAACATAAGACTTAAGGCACGTACCAAAAAAATGCATAGCATTGATGCGATGGTAGCTATGAAGGCAAAGTTGGAATCTCTTACCAAGAAAGTTGAGAAGATAAACACTAATCTAAAAACCTAAGTCATGAGTTGTAATTTTTGTAAAGATGGGCACCCTAATCATGAGTGTCAATCTATGGGTTCAAGTAGTGAGTAATTAGTGGAGCAAATTGATTTTGTGGCAAATGCTAGATAAGGAAACAATCCTTATGGGAACACTTCAACCCTAGTTGGTGCAATCATTTTAATTTCTTGTGGAGTAATCAAGGATAAAGCCAACAATTCCCTCAAGGTACTCAAGCATGCCCAATAGGATCATGGGCCACGCAATTCCTGTACGGGAATTGCGCGGCCCTTTTGCGGCTGCGATTCAGGAACCCAGATTGTAAAACACAGAAGAGGCCACATATTCTAACTTAAAAGTAGGGCAAAACGACATCGTTTTACCCTGATCTGGCTTTGGCTCCACAGCGGCTGAAGCTAAGCCGGGCTTTGGTTTCGAGGACGAAAAGTGCAGATGAGACGTTTGGTAGCGTGAGTTGATGTTTTCCCTATTATAAATACGAACTGTTTCAGTTTCTTCACGCCACCATCTTGCCTTGCTCTTTCATCTCCTTCACCAAAAAAACCATTGCTATTGTTGAAGTTTTTGTTGCCCATTCACCTCCTTCGTCACCGAAAAACTATCGTGCTTTTCCTCTCCGAGTTGCTCATTTGCTCCGTCACTGTCAGCCTCTTTCTCCTTCTGTCCCTTCACCATTTGCGGATACTCTCAGTCAGTGTTGAGTACCATATTTTGCCTCTCTCTTATCACTGTAAAGAACACCTTACCTTTCCTCACTGTCAACCTCTTTTGAAGCCTGGGATACAAAAAAAAGAAGTGGCAAGAGAGCGAGAACGAAGAAGAAGAAGAGAGTTTTGCAACTTTTGAACCTTGGGATAGCTTCAAAGCTCAGGTAAGATCATTTCCCTTAGAACAAAAAAGTATTCGGGGCATCACAAGGTTTCATTTAATATAAGTGTTGTTTGGGGTTGGGATATTAACCGTTAAAGTCCTTGGAAAAAATTTTCTATTTACACATTATTTGGGGTTGGAATGTTAACCGTTTTGCTTAAAGATGTTTTGATGAACTTTTTCTGTTCATTTTATGTGAATGAAATGTAGTGAAAGGAAGGGCAAAAATAGGTCACACAAAGGTTATGTAAAGTAAGAAGATAAGTTGAAAATGGAATGAAAGAAATGCTGGAAACAATTTTTAAGTCGGGTGTGGCAAGAGCATGAGTCTCTCTCTGTGCTAGTTGACCTCTCATTTCTTTTGACTGGGTTTTAGTTGACCTGGAAAGTTCTTAAGAGCACCATGGTCTACAGAAAAGAAGTAAGTTCTGGATAATAAAAGAGTGGCCTAGTTAGATGGATTTCTACATCACTATTGTTAAATGAGTGGTTGCATTTAATGAATACTAAAAACTGATGGTGTAGATGAAAGTTGAGATGGACAGCATCTTATGTAGCTTAATTGACAAATCAAAAATATTAGCCAACTGGAGAAAGTATTAATTCACATTCCTTTATCAGGGCAATTTTGTTAGATACTGTTATGGAAGGATGCTCCCCCCCCCCCAAATGTTGTTCTTACAAATTTTCTTCAGCAATAGATATTCTAATCATGAAAGTTCTCTGCATATATATAGTTTTCTTCGGAGTGAGCTTTTGATGTTCTCTTTTGGGTTTTGCTTATGGTAACTATTCAAAGATATATAATAGTTTCTTCATTGTCTGATTCTGCCTGTATATTTTCTGCCTTTATCTTATGTATCTGTATCTATGACATTTTAGATTAATGGCTTTAGGAACAGCAATAGTATCTTAGATTAATTGAAACTGTATGATGAACCTCTTGTAGTTTTTTGTCACTCGAGCATTTTACTTGCTGTCTAATGCTTATAGACGAAGACCCTTTGCTTCTTTGTTAGTTTATTTAACTGGATGAGAGCTGCCCAAATAGTCTTGGAGGAGGTTTTCTCTTTGCAGCTGAACTTTTGTTCTTCTGTTATGAGGATCTAATTAATGTTAGGTGTAAGCATGTCTATTGCAAAACAAGCTATTCCAGTCATGTTTCATCACTTTTGCCTATTATGTAGCAGGTCTGGTATTACTTTGGACATTAACTTTAACGATTTTTTTTAACTCTCTCTGGCATCGTTTGAAGCAATAGGCAAAAGTTTTTTTCATATTCTGAAATTATTCAAACAATATTTCTATTTCCTGGGTCTTTTAGTAGTTTATGTCCATTTAATGATTCAGCTAGAAAAGACTTATATCAAATGGAAAGGAAAAGTAGAGATTCAGGCAGAAAAGTAAATCTAAACAACATAACTAGCACTTTCTTGTCGTTAGGTGCATTTACGTGTTTGCAATATATTTTGTGCTTTAGCTTTCGACTGTTGGGTTATGCTTAACATACTGTATCTGCTAGATCGAGGTTATTTGTAAGTAGAGAATGTCCTCCTTTTCTGAATTTTCATTTCAATCCTTCTTTGGGAATAATAACAAACATGAAATGCTTGAATTTGCTGGTCTTGTTTGATTTTTCTTTCCTTTTTGTGAATTATGATACAATTGGGAAAGTAAATCTCACATGCAAAAAATTAAATTTAATGTGTTTCTGGTGGAATTATGTATGCAGTCACTTTGGCATTGTTTTGGGCTTCTTTAGCATAAGATTCACTTTGAGTTTTCTCTAATCTTGTGTATCATTTATGAATTTGATCAGTGTTATATAAATGGTGAGGAGTTTAGTTTGCTAAAAATGTTCTCACTCTACTCAACACCAGTAATGGCAACTCTACTTGTAAATGATTTTGTCCCGTATGATTGTTGCATTGCTTATTAACTTTATTGCTATGAGGTTTTCATTTTCCTGTTCTTCTCATCTTTCTTGGATGTTTAGATTATATTTAGGATGCAACAATGTGTTAAATATTTAGATTATATTTTGGTGATCAAAGGTCACAGGTTCGAACCACCGTGGAAACAGCCTCTTGGCAAAAAGTCAGGGGAAGGTTACATACATATCGGTTCCCTCCCCCTACCCCCGCATGGAGGGGAGCGCTTGGTGCACCGGGGCTAGCCCTTAGAAAAAAAAATCTCTTGGTTTTCATTGATACCTGCTCTTTGTGTAGTGTGGTCTAGGTGATGCTTTTCGCTGCAGTACATGTCCTTATAATTTTTGTTCATTAGCTATAGCTATGGAATTGTTGTGATTGCAGGGTATTAAACTTAAATGGCTGAATTAAAGCATGCCATGATATATTATAAGAGTTGTGAAGCTGATTTTGGGTGGTTTTGAATGCAAATAAAGCTACAGAAATTAAATGAACTAAAGTTGGTTGCAAAATGCTCCTGAATATACGGTTTTGTTATGTTCAATACCATGAACTATTTGGAAGCTTTTCAGGGAGTTAGGTTGAAGGGGTGAATGAAACTCTTTTACTAAAATAATGTTTTAGAAAGCTTAGAGTTTACAGGTTACATGAAAAAAGTCATAGAAATTTCCTAGGTAAAATTTCTTCTAAAACTATAATACTGTTTGAGCAGTTTGTGTACGCTGTTTGTTTGCTAATTTAACCATATGGAATGGACTTAATTCTAGAACCTTGTGAGTTGAAATTTGTAGATGAATGTTTTAGGAACATTTTGAGGTATATTTGACTTGATTTGGATAAGTGGATAAAACGTTATAGAGTATATAATGAAGGTTGTCATAGTATGATTGCTGAGAATAGTGTTTTTGCTTAATTGAAGAAGGTTGGTTATTTTACCTTATTTTAACCTAAGGGATTGTTATAAACTTTGAGAGATTGAATATACCTGAAGCCTTTGATGTGAAAAAGAAAATGTTCATGTGGTTTGTAGGATATTTGATGCTTGCTTTGTCTCACCAAAGCAAAATATCTATATTGCCTAAAGTAACCATATAGAAATGGAATAGTGGTTATATTTTCATTTTTTATTTCTACTTAGTTGAGTTAGATGCTTTGTTTCACCATGGAATATTGTAACACTTTGTTGTAGGTGATCTTAATTGGAGGGGACGATAAACCTTGGGAAGTATTGAATCCAAAAACTTTCAAATACAAGGTGAGTTCTTGTTAGCCAAAAAAACATGTTCTGCAAGTGGTTTTTAAAAAAAATTCATGGCCACAATATCACAATGTGTAATATTTCCTTTGTTTAACCTGTCCTATGTAGTGTGTGAATGACTTTCGAACTAACTCCAGAAATTTTTCCTTTACAGTAGTCTAACATCTCTTAGATATTTGTAAGTTTGTCCGTTTTATATATGCTTTCTTAAAGCATTATTTTGCCATGTTTAAATATGAACAAGATCTACACTTTGCTTATCAACTTTTAGATATTAATGAATCTCTTAAATCCTTTTCTCTTCTTAAGAAATCCACCTCTTTTGAACCTCTTTACTCCCTCACTGTCAACCTCTTCCTCAAACCTCTCCCTTCATCGTTTGTGGTGGCTATCGAAGAGGTGTCATTAGCTGCTTTTTGCTTCCCTCATCTCACTACGTGATGGTGTTTTCAGAGTGGGGACCCTTCTACAAATAACATTATGCTAGTTTAAAGGTATCTTCTTTTAACTAAATGTCTGTTATTTTTTAGTTTCCTGTCTTTGTTGTCTTTATAATGCCTTAGTTCGAACCCAATATGGAGCTTTTGTTGTGATCTTTCTCCGTTTCTTGATTTACACTTGGTTTATGTTTCTCTGCTTTCCAGCAGCTTGTGTTTTATATTTTCTACTACTTTTTTAGAGTTCTACCATTTTCGGTGAAATATTTGATATTGTGGTTGCAATGGAAAAAAAAAATATGGTTAGAATGCAGTTTAGAAATGTTGAAGTGAAGTTTTATAGTTGTAGTGAATACCCATTTTGAAATAGTAATTACAGTCATATAATAAGTTGAAAATTATTATCTTGAAAGTGACACGAATATCATCACAAGTCACATTAAACATACATTTTATACTAACAGGCCGGTTTCATTGTCATTGCGTCATGTCATCAAGGAGGATGCATCTTAATAATGCAGCTACATTCTGAACAACTTTGTACTTGACCTGTGCTGTGTCTTTTCAGTGGTTGTGTATTCATTGGATGCATTAACATCTCATTTATGTTAAGGATTATTGAACTTTTCTCTTTACTTGGGAATAAGATTATTACTGGACAGAGAAACTGCTATTGGGCATGTGTTTTGCGTGGAAAACATCCATGACTAATTCTATGGCTTAAAGGCTTCTAAAAGCCCACATATAATGCACAATAACTTAAATGTCCTTTTAATTACAGATAAATTGCTTCATGAAAGTTTATTTTTTGTAATTCTAGTAGTGTTTTTATTTGATAAAAAAGAGATACTTTGTTTAATTTTTTTTAACAAAAATATGCTAGCTATTAGTAATTTTAGTGATACAGTTGTAAAAGAATGTAGTAATGGATAGTATATGTGCTAAGTATATGGGGCGTTAATATAAGCATGATTGGGAAACCATTTGGTCCTTTGTGACGATGGTTTACCATCAGAAGCCCACGTATGATGTACAATAACTTAACCACTTTTTTTTCTACAGAAAAAGTTTTTTGTAATTCTAGTAGTATTTTTATTTGATAAAAAAGAGGTATTTTGTTTAATTTTTTTTTAACAAAAATGTGCTAGCTGTTAGTAATTTTAGTGATACAGTAGAAAAAGAATGTAGTAATGGTTAGTATATGTGCTAAGTATATGGGGCATCAATACAAGCATGACTGGGGAACCTTTCGGTGCTTTGTGATAATGGTTCACCATCAGAAGCCCATGTATGATACACAATAACTTAACCGTGTCTTTTTCTACAGATTTTTTTTTTTTTGTTGTAATTGTAGTAGTGTTTTTATTTGATAAAAAAAGGGTATTTTGTTTAGTTTCTTTTAACAAAAATGTGCTAGCTGTTAGTAATTTTAGTGATATAGTTGTAAAAGAATATAGTAATGGTTAGTATATATGCTAAGTATATGGGGCATCAATATAAACATGATTGGGGAACCTTTCGGTGCTTTACGACGATGGTTTACCATCAGAAGCCCACGTATGATGCACAATAACTTAACCGTGTTTTTTTCTACAAAAAAAGTTTTTTGTAATTCTAGTAGTGTTTTTATTTGATAAAAAAGAGGTATTTTGTTTATTTTTTTTAAAACAAAAATGTGCTAGGTGTTAGTAATTTTAGTGATATAGTAGTAAAAGAATGTAGTAATGGTTAGTATATATGCTAAGTATATGGGGCGTCAATATAAGCATGATTGGGGAACCTTTCGGTGCCTTGCGACGATGGTTTACCATTAGAAGCCCACATATGATGCACAATAATTTAACTGAGTTTTTTTCTATTGAAAAAGTTTTTTGTAATTCTAGGTAGTGTTTTTATTTGATAAAAAAGAGGTATTTTGTTTAATTTTTGTTAACAAAAATGTGCTAGGTGTTAGTAATTTTAGTGATACAGTAGTAAAAGAACGTAGTAATGGTTAGTATATGCGCTAAGTATATGGGGCATCAATACAAACATGATTGGGGAACCTTTTGGTGGTTTGTGGTGATGGTTTATCATTAGAAGGCCACGTATAATGCACAATAACTTAACAGTATTTTTTTCTACAGAAAAAGTTTTTTTGTAATTCTAGTAGTATTTTTATTTGATAAAAAAGTGGTATTTTTTTTTTTTTTAACAAAAATGTGCTAGCTGTTAGTAATTTTAGTGATACAATAGTAAAAGAATATAGTAATGGTTAGTATATGTGCTAAGTATATGGGGCGTCAACACAAGCATGATTGGGGAACCTTTCGGTGCTTTGCGACGATGGTTCACCATCAGAAGCCTACATATGAGGCACAATAACTTAACCGTGTTTTTTTCTACAGAAAAAAGTTTTTTGCAATTCTAGTATTGTTTTTATTTGATAAAAAAAAGGTATTTTGTTTAGTTTCTTTTAACAAAAATGTGCTAGCAGTTAGTAATTTTAGTGATACAGTTGTAAAAGAATGTAGTAATGGTTAGTATATGTGCTAAGTATATGGGGCATCAATATAAGCATGATTGGGGAACCTTTCGGTGCTTTGTGACGATGGTTTACCATCAGAAGCCCACGTATGATGCACAATAACTTAACCGTGTTTTTTTCTACATAATTTTTTTTTCATAATTCTAGTAGTGTTTTTATTTGATAAAAAGAAGGTATTTTGTTTAATTTTTTTTAACAAAAATGTGCTAGGTGTTAGTAATTTTAGTGATATAGTAGTAAAAGAATGTAGTAATGGTTAGTATATATGCTAATTATATGGGGCATCAATATAAGTATGCTTGGGGAACCTTTCGGTGCTTTGAGATGATGGTTTACCATCAGAAGCCCACGTATGATGCACAATAACTTAACCGTGTTTTTTTCTACTGAAAAAGTTTTTTGTAATTCTAGGTAGTGTTTTTATTTGTGATGTGTTTGGATTTGGGCAAAAAATCATACAAAAACTAAGCACATTCCCAATCAAGTTTAAATTAAAATGTTGGACCCAAATCACACATATGAGCAAGTGTACTCATCATTACTGAGCATAGGGTTCAAACGAGTGTCGATCCTCAAGGAACAAGTAAACATTAATTACCCCTCTTTCATTGTTTAACCGACTTAACAAAGTGAAAATCAAATAAAAAGGAAAACTAAAAAGAAAATAAAATAAAAATATGTACATGTCAAGGATGGAGAAGTATGCAACTCAAACCATTGATTTGACATCCATGATCTTCAAGAACTTAACCATTATCATAATCAATAATTCTCTCGGCACCATGAAGGATTAAGGTAAATTAGCGTCACTTGGTCTGTCTCAACTAATTACTACCTTCTAGATAAATTAGCATCACTTGGTCTGTCTCAACTAATTCATCCAAAAGATGCATTAAACACAATCCTTAATTAAATTTCCGTGGTCTGGCAAATTTAAAACATGAAATTAATCAATGAATCCTTGGTCTGGCAAACATCAATTAACCTTTAATTACTCAATCCTCAGCAATTAACCTCTTTGTTCTAGCAAGTTAATAGCCAATGAATGCGAAAATTAATCAATTGCAACTATCATCAACCTCTTTGGTCTAGCAAGTTAACAATAGAAACAACTGACTAATCTCAGAATATGTCCAAGTAATTAAATACCAAGAATAATAACCAATTAATCAAAAGATCTAATAACCCCAAGAATCATGATTATCTAAAATAATGTTGAATTACAATAGAACAATTAAAACATCATTGTCAAGAAAAAGAAAACAAAGTAAAAGAAAGAACTCATCGACAAGCCTCCTTCTTCTTCCTTTGAAAACCTTCTTATACAACCCTACTTGAACTTGAAGAATTCCTCCTTAGACTGAGTGATTTTCTATGATGATCAATGAATTCTCTCCCTTTTCCTTGTGTGTTTTTTTTATTTATCTTTTTATAGGTTTAAGAAGTGCCTAAACTCGTAGGTACAAAGTTCTTGGCCGAGTAGAAGTTAGAAGATGCTAAAACTCCCCAGATTTCCAAAAATGTATCAAAAGATCGCAGTACTGCCTTAGGAACAGACCACAGCCGGCGCCGTCTCCAGCCTTACAGTCAGCTCTGGTTAGGCTCTATTCTACTCAGCTTCTCCAATTTTTCCATCACTTTGAAGTTCGTGCATCTAGTGTACAGCTGGCGCCGGTTCCAGGCTTCCAGCTGGCACCGCCTCTGCTCTGTTTCGCGACGATTTTGCTTCGTTTTACCCAAAAACTTGAAATAATGACCAAAATACCTTCCGAAGGGTAAAATCTTAAATATGAAAGAATATGACTAGTTATTGCACAAAATGTATTACAAAAGAGCCTCAAATAACTACGCAAAATATAACCAAATTAGCCCCTATCATATTCCCCCACACTTAGCTCTTTGCTTGTCCTCAAGCAAAGCATCAAGAACAAGTAGAAAAAACACAAGGTTTTACTCACATCACTCAATCTATTTCCAAAACATATCTTCAATGCTTTCTTTACTTATGAACATAAAACATATAATACTAAATCTTTCACAGCCAATGCAAGACTTGTGTAGTGATAAATGACTTAGTAGAACGATCACAATACTTCACAATATTCTCAAACCATTAGAAAGAAGTTAGTTCAAAAAGAATATGCATTCCGTATGCTTACTTTTCATACATTCTCTTCACTAATCCGAGACATATCATGATTCTACTTAGATCAAGTAGGACTTTTAACCTTGTAATGTAAGGCTAAAGGTTTGTAATGCAGCTTAGCAAATGAAGGATATAGGAACATCAAAAGTCAAAGAAAAACTGAGAGTAAGTAAGAAAAGGGTAACCAAAATAAACCTATAATTCCCAACTCTTCTTTCTCTCTTATTCCAAGAACCAATCAAACCATAACCTTATATAACAACCCTTACGCATTTCAAGCAAATCCTGCATTGCACTTTCTTTTTTTTTTTTTTTCTTCTTTCACCTCTTCTTATCATCAATTCTTTTCCTCACAAGATTAATCAATTTTTTAGCAATGGTAGCAAGTATCTTATATGAACTTACTTTTACAGTTCACTTACTATCCCTTTTGTGATTTTTTTGCTCTTTTTGTCTTCAATTCTCTTTCAATTCTTTCTTCTTTTACTCATCTTTTTTCTTTTTCTGTTGTTGTTCTTTTCTTTTTCATTTACTTTCCTTTCTAGCAGCTTATTGTTTTTTCTCTTCACTCGTTTCTTTTCTTCTTTCTCATCTTTTTTTAGCTCGCATTCTTTTCTTTCTCAATCTTTCAACTTCTTCCTTTCATTCCACTTCCTCTCTTTTCCCAGCTCCAATTGTCATTGATCCATGACTGAAAGTAACAAGTCATGATCTCTTTCCCTGTATTGTTCTCAACATACATACACTTTCATCCTTGAAGAGCATAAAGATTTGGAAATTTTACAAACTCTCAGCACAAGTAATGGACAAAATATTGTGACGGGTTGTAAAGAAAGAAATCACCAATTTAAGCTCAAAATAGGTACTAGGGATAATATAGCACTAGGTAAGCTTGAAAAGCTCAAACTATCCAAAGAAGGCCTATTACCGTCATCCCTAAGTTAAATCATGAATGTCTTTCTTATTTTGCCTCGAGAGGTATTTAAGTAAGTTCTAGAATGCTCCATGCATTTTAGAGAAAAAAAAACAGGTTTAAGAATAATGCAAAGCATTTGATCAAGAACTACTTTGTCCAAGTGAGTGCAAAAATTCATGCATAAGCCATAAATGATCTAGAACACATACTCTATAATTCATCATAAAGACATGCACTAAAAATACGGCTTGAAATCTCCAAAAAATCAGAAAATTTCTCAGAAAATTTTGAAAAATTGTGTTCCCAAGAAAGCTAAAGAGTATGTAGAAGATTTGTCAATCAAACCACTCCCCCACACTTAAACTGGACATTGTCCTCAATGGCTAAATAAATAGAACCAAAACAATCAATACCAAGGGACCAAAAAGATAAAGGAGAAGAGATAAGAAAAACAAATTTCCATTAATCGTGTTGTACAAGGGCTGAATGTTTGAAGAGGAAGGCATTATTAAAGTACCTATACGGAGTCGTCAAAGAGCATGTCCACCTGTTCGGGATGTGGAAGACTACCACCCACATAACGTTTCACCCGATGACTATTAACTTTGAAAGTTCCCCGAGTGGGGTGAGTAAGGTCTCGGGTGCCAAAATGGCCGATCTTACTTACCGTGAATGGTCCCAACCACCGAGATTTCAACTTTTCGGGAAAAAGCCGTAAACGAGAATTGAATAACAGGACTTGATCGCCTATTGCAAAGTCATGTGGTCCAGTAATATGCTTGTCGTGCCAGGATTTCACTTTTTCTTTGTACCGGAGTGATGTATCATAGGCATCTTTTCGCAATTCCTCCAAGGCTATGAGTTGAAGTAACTGGGACTTCCCAGCTGACTCAAGATCAAGATTGCCTAGTTTTATTACCCAATAAGCCTTGTGTTCAATTTCAACTGGTAGGTGACATGATTTACCATATACTAGCCGAAACGGAGTCGTGCCAACTGGTGTCTTAAAGGCTGTTGGATATGCCCAAAGGGTATTATCTAGTTTTAAGCTCCAATCCTTCCTATTGTGGTTGGTAGTTTTTTCTAAAATTCGCTTGAGTTCTCTATTAACCACCTCAACCTGTCCACTTGTTTGAGGGTGATACTGGGTGGCCAACCTATGGTGCACACCTAGGTGTGTGAGGACTTTTTTCATTTGTGCATTACAAAAATGAGTCCCCCTATCACTAATTAGGACCTTAGGCACACCAAATCGAGTGAAAAGTTTTTTCAGAAATTTGAGCACCACCCTTGCATCATTAGTGGGTAAGGCTTGGGCTTCTACCCATTTAGAGACATAATCCACTGCCACCAAGATATATTTATTCCTTAAAGAACTAGGAAAAGGTCCCATGAAGTCTATGCCCCAACAGTCAAATACTTCACACGCTTGAAAAATTTGTAATGGCATCTCATTAGATTTAGAAAGGTTACCTGTACGTTGACACTTATCACAACTTTGGACAAACCTGTGAGCATCTTTAAATAATGTGGGCCAATAGAATCCAGCGTCTAGCACCTTTCGTGCAGTGTTGTTAGCTTGGTAATGTCCTCCAGTAAGTCCTTCATGATAATGTCGAAGAATATCTTCCCCTTCCCTAACATCCACACACCTCCGAACGATTTGGTCCGCACAACGCTTAAATAAATATGGGTCATCCCAAAAGTAATGCCGTACATCGGAGAGGAATCTCTTCTTTTGATGCATCGTGAAGTCTTTTGGTATAATTCCTGCAACCAAGTAGTTAGCAAAGTCGGCAAACCATGGTGTGGTTGGGATCTCACCTTCTATGAGCAAAAGTTGCTCGTTCGGAAAAGCGTCATCAATGTCTTCTTCTAGTAAGGATTCCAGGTGTGGATTATCCAATCTTGACAAGTGATCTGCAGCCAAGTTTTCTGCCCCTTTTTGTCTCTAATCTCCAAATCAAATTCCTACAATAATAGAACCCATCTTATCAATCTTGGTTTGGAATCATGTTTGGTTAGTAAGTACTTCAGGGTTGAATAGTCCGTATATACAATGAATTTGGACAAAATAAGATAAGAGCGGAATTTATCAAAGGTAAACACTATGGCTAGTAATTCTTTCTCGGTTGTTGTGTAATTTTCCTGTGCATCCGTTAGAGTCTTGTTGGCATAGTATATCAGTTGGAAGTGCTTGTTCTGTCTTTGTCCTAATACTGCACCAATTGCAAAGTCACTTGTATCATACATTAGTTCAAAGGGAAAAGACCAATCCAGGGCAATTAGAATGGGTGGATTAATCAATTTCTCTTTAAGTATGGTAAAAGCGTTGAGACATTTATCATCAAAATTAAATTCAGCATCCTTTTCAAGTAAAGAAGTAAGAGGTTTTGAAATTTTTGAGAAGTCGAAGATAAACCGCCTGTAGAAACCTGCGTGACCAAGAAAGCTCCTTATAGCTTTTACTGAAGTAGGAGGAGGTGCTTCTCGATTGCTTCAATTTTTGCTTTATCGATCTCAATACCCTTCCTCGAAATTTTGTGCCCTAACACAATACCTTCTTTTACCATAAAATGGTACTTTTCCCAGTTAAGCATGAGGTTAGTCTCTTCACATCTTGCGAGCACCTTCTCAAGGTTAGATAAGCACAAATCAAATGAGTCACCAAAAATCGAGAAATCATCCATAAATACCTCCATGATATCCCCCACGAGTCCTTCAAATATAGCAGTCATGCATCTTTGGAATGTTCCGGGGCCATTGCAAAGGCCAAATGGCATCATACGATATGCAAAAGTACCATATAGACATGTGAACGTAGTCTTTTCTTGGTCCTCCGGAGCTATGGGAATTTGCAAGTAGCCTGAGAATCCATCTAAGAAATAATAATACTTGTGTCCGACTAACCTTTCCAATATTTGGTCAATGAAAGGAAGAGGGAAGTGATCTTTTCTAGTGGCTTTGTTTAACATCCTATAATCTATGCAAAATCTCCACCCCGTGACCAATCTCATAGGGACTAATTCATTTTTATCGTTGGGGCTCACCGTCATTCCTCCCTTCTTTGGTACTACTTGAGTAGGACTTACCCAACTACTATCTGAAATAGGGTAAATGATGCCAGAATCTAAGAGCTTAACCACCTCACCTTTTACCACTTCACTCATATGTGGGTTCAACCTGCGTTGGGGTTGCACTATGGGTTTTGCATTTTCTTCCATCAAGATCTTGTGTATGCAAAAGGATGGACTAATGCCTTTAATATCAGTGATCTTCCAAGCTATCACTCTTTTATATTTTTCCAACATGCTTACCAGTTTGGTCTTTTGTTCTGGCTTGAGATTTTTGGCAATGATGACAGGTAACTTATGATCCTTAGCCAAGAACACATATTCCAAATACTCGGGCAGGTCCTTTAAGTCCACTTCGAGAGGATCATCTATAGATGATTTTATTCTCCCCAAATTGCGTTTTTCTATGTCCAAATTCTGCATCCCATCCTTGTTATGAGATTCCTTTGGATATGCTACCATTAATTCCTCCTCAATAGATTCCTGCATTAACTCAAAAATTGGTTTGTCAAGAATATCAACTCCTAGACACAAATCATCAGAAGTCATAGGTTGTTGCATGCTCTTATGGATTTGAATTATGACTTCCTCATCCCCAACCCTTAGTGTTAATCTCCCCTCATGGACGTCAATTAATGCTTTTGTTGTAGCTAAGAAGGGCCTACCTAAGATTAATGGGACTTTAGAATCTTCGTCCATGTCAAGAATAATAAAATCCACAGGAAATATGAATTTATCAACTTTTACCAACACATCTTTAATGATGCCCCTAGGGTATTTGATAGAGCGATCCGCGAGTTGAATACTCATCCTAGTAGGCTGTGGTTCTCCTAGGCTTAGCCTTTTAAATATTTTATATGGTAGTAAATTAATGCTAGCACCTAGGTCAGCTAGTGCATTACAGACATGAAGAGTGCCAATTAGACATGGGATAGAGAAACTCCTTGAATCTTTTTCTTTTTAGGCAAACTTGAGTTGTCCTGCAAGATGGTTGAGCATTCTTCATTGAGGACTACTGTAGACAATTCTTCCAGTTGCTTTTTGTTGACAAGCATACTTTTGAGGAACTTGGCATATTTGGGCATGTGGATTAAAGCTTCACTGAGGGGGATGTTTATGTGCAGTTGTTTAAATACCTCTAGGAATTTGTTGAATTGGGCGTCTTTTCGGGCCTTATGTAGATAAGTAGGGTATGGTATGTTCGGCTGAAAAGTGGGTTTTTCGGGAGGTGGACAGGTGATAGCTGGCGCCGGTTCCAGTGCTTCAGCCGGTGCCGGTTCCATTCTGTGTTGCAAGGTTTCGGTGTTAATGGACATTTGGCGCCGGTTCTCTTATTCCAGCCGGCACCGGCCCTCATATGTTGTACTATTTGGCAATTTTTTTCCACTTCGCAATGTTATAGTAGCTGTTTCCATACTGGCTAATGGTGTGAATTCATGAGATTTTATTACCATATCCGTAAAAAATCAGATTTGTTGTTCCATGTTGCGGATCATTGCTTCGAATTTTTCGAAGGTGGAATCGATTTCTTGGAAACGCCTCGGGACATGCCCTACAAATTTACCAACTAAGGTTTCAAGCTCTGTTGATTCTGGTGCTGTGAGTGTTCCCTCCGAGGCATAATGGGAGTACTGCTCCTTGTTGAACCTCCTTAGATCCCAATTCGCCATGTCTCCTGAATAAGGAGATGAGTTAGATAGGAAAATTACAAAAATACGCAGTTAGTTTAAAAGACGTAGTTCAAGTTGGTTAGGTTAGCTAGGTTATAAGGTTATACAAGAATATACGAAATACAAAAGATAGCACCGTTTTGCAGCAAGAACAAACATACATATTTACATATTTACGTATTTACATGGTTAAATCAACAAAGTCCAGGCTTTCATGCTATTGTTCCCTGGTAACGGCGCCAAAAACTTGATGTGTTTGGATTTGGGCATAAAAATCATACAAAAACTAGGCACATTCCCAATCAAGTTTAAATTAAAACGTTGGACCCAAATCACATATATGAACAAGCGTATTCATCATTACTGAGCATAAGGTTCAAACGAGTGTCGATCCTCAAGGAACAAGTAAACATTAATTACCTCTCTTTCATTGTTTAACCGACTCAACAAAGTGAAAATCAAATAAAAAGGAAAACTAAAAAGAAAATAAAATAAAAATATGTACATGTCAAGGATGGAGAAGTATGCAACTCAAACAATTGATTTGACATCCATGATCTTCAAGAACTTAACCATTATTATAATCAATCATTCTCTTGGCACCATGAATGATTAAGGTAAATTAGCATCACTTGGTCTGTCTCAACTAATTCATCCAAAGGATGCATTAAACACAATCCTTAAATAAATTTCCGTGGTCTGGCAAATTTAAAACATGAAATTAATCAATGAATCCTTGGTCTGGCAAACATCAAATAACCTTTAATTACTCAATCCTCAGCAATTAACCTCTTTGGTCTAGCAAGTTAATAGCTAATGAATGCGAAAATTAATCAATTGCAACCATCATCAACCTCTTTAGTCTAGCAAGTTAACAATAGAAACAACCAACTCATCTTGGAATATGCCTAAGTAATTAAATACCAAGAATAATAACCAATTAATCAAAAGATCAAATAACCCCAAGAATAATGATTATCTAAAACAATGTCGAATTACAATAGAACAATTAAAACATCATTGTCAAGAAAAAGAAAACAAAGTAACAGAAAGAACTCATAGACAAGCCTCATTCTTCTACCTTTGAAAACCTTCTTGTACAACCCTACTTGAACTTGAAGAATTCCTCCTTAGACTGAGTGATTTTCTATGATGATCAATGAATTCTCTCCATTTTCCTTGTGTTTTTCATCTATTTATAGGCTTAAGAAGTGCCTAAACTCGTAGGTACAAATTTCTTGGCCGAGTAGAAGTTGAAAGATGCTAAAACTCCCCAAATTTCCAAAAATGCATCAAAAGATCGCAGTACCGCCTCAGGAACAGACCACAGTGGCGCGTCTCCAGCCTTACAGCCGGCTTCGGTTAGGCTCTGTTCTACTCTGCTTCTCCAAATTTTCCATCGATTTGAAGTCCGTGCATCTAGTGTACAGCCGGCGCCGGTTCCAAGCTTCCAGCTGGCGCCGCCTCTGCTCTGTTTCATGACGGTTTTGCTTCGTTTTACCCAAAAACCTAAAATAATGACCAAAATACCTTTCGAAGGGTAAAATCTCAAAAATGAAAGAATATGACTAGTTATTACACAAAATGTATTACAAAAGAGCCTCAAATAACTACGCAAAATATAACCAAATTAGCCCCTATCAATTTGATAAAAAAGAGGTATTTTGTTTAATTTTTGTTAACAAAAATGTGCTAGGTGTTAGTAATCTTAGTGATGCAATAGTAAAAGAACGTAGTAATGGTTAGTATATGTGCTAAGTATATGGGGCGTCAATACAAACATGATTGGGGAACCTTTCGGTGCTTTGCGGTGATGGTTTACCATCAGAAGCCTACGTATGATGCATAATAACTTAACCGTGTTTTTTTCTACTGAAAAAGATTTTTGTAATTCTAGGTAGTGTTTTATTTGATAAAAAAGAGGTATTTTGTTTAATTTTTTTTAACAAAAATGTGCTAGGTGTCAGTAATTTTAGTGATACAGTAGTAAAAGAATGTAGTAATGGTTAGTATATGTGCGAAGTATATGGGGCGTCAATATAAGCATGATTGGAGAACCTTTCGGTGCTTAGCGACGATGGTTTACCATCAGAAGCCCAGGTATGATGCACAATAACTTAACTGTGTTGGTATTCTACAGAAAAAGTTTTTTGTAATTCTAGGTAGTGTTTTTATTTGATAAAAAAGAGGTATTTTGTTTAATTTTTGTTAACAAAAATGTGCTAGTTGTTAGTAATTTTAGTGATACAGTAGTAATGGTTAATATATGTGCTAAGTATATGGGGCGTCAATACAAGCATGATTGAGGAACCTTTCGGTGCTTTGCGACGATAGTTTACCATCAGAAGCCCACGTATGATGCACAATAACTTAATTGTGTTGGCATTCTACAGAAAAAGTTTTTTGTAATTCTAGGTAGTGTTTTTATTTGATAAAAAAGAGGTATTTTGTTTAATATTTGTTAACAAAAATGTGCTAAATGTTAGTAATTTTAGTGATACAGTAGTAAAAGAATGTTGTATTGGTTAGTATAAGTGCTAAGTATATGGGGCGTCAATATAAACATGATTGGGGAACCTTTCGGTGCTTAGCGACGATGGTTTACCATTAGAAGCCCACGTATGATGCACAATAACTTAACCGTATTTTTTTCTACAGAAAAAGTTTTTTCGTAATTCTAGTAGTGTTTTTATTTGATAAAAAAGAGGTATTTTGTTTTTGTTTTTTTTAACAAAAATGTGCTAGCTGTTAGTAATTTTAGTGATATAGTAGTAAAAGAATGTAGTACTGGTTAGTATATGTGCTAAGTATATTGAGCGTTAATATAAGCATGGTTGAGGAGCCTTTTGGTGTTTTGCGACGATGGCTTACCATCAGAAACCCACGTATGATGCATAATAACTTAACTGTATTTTTTTCTACAGAAAAAGTTTTTTGTAATTCTAGGTAGTGTTTTTATTTGATAAAAATGAGGTATTTTGTTTAATTTTTTTTAATAAAAATGTGCTAGGTGTTAGTAATTTTAGTGATACAGTAGTAAAAGAATGTAGTAATGGTTAGTATATGTGCTATGTTCATGGGGCGTCAATAAAAGTATGATTGGCGAACCTTTCGGTGCTTTGCGACGATGGTTTACCATCAGAAGCCCACGTATGATGCACAATAACTTAATTGTGTTGGCATTCTACAGAAAAAGTTTTTTGTAATTCTAGGTAGTGTTTTTATTTGATAAAAAAGAGGCATTTTGTTTAAGTTTTGTTAACAAAAATGTGCTAGCTGTTAGTAATTTTAGTGATATAGTAGTAGAAGAACGTAGTAATGGTTAGTATATATGCTAAGTATATGGGGCATCAATACAAGCATAATTGGGGAACCTTTCGGTGCTTTGCGACGATGGTTTATCATCAGAAGCGCACGTATGATGCACAATAACTTAACCATGTTGGCATTCTACAGAAAAAGTTTTTTGTAATTTTAGGTAGTGTTTTTATTTGATAAAAAAAAAGGTATTTAGTTTTATTTTTTGTTAACAAAAATGTGCTAGGTGTTAGTTATTTTAGTGATACAGTAGTAAAAGAATGCAGTAATGGTTAGTATATGTGCTAAGTATATGGGGCGTCAATACATGCATGATTGGGAAACCTTTCGGTGCTTTGCATCGATGGTTTACTATCAGAAGCCCACGTATGATGCACAATAACTTAACTGTATTGGCATTCTACAGAAATTTTTTTTTGTAATTCTTGGTATTGAGTTATTGTATAGGGTTAAGAATTTTAATTTTGTGACAAGTTCTGGGTTCATTCTATATCCTTTTCCCCTTGATGTATTGACAGATCGAAGAGAATAAGATATTAGTTATCATTTTTTTCTCCCTTCTTGTTGTCTTCCATTAGATTTTTTATCTACTAATTTTATCATTGTCATTTGTAGTCATGAGCAATTAATATTCCAAGAAAACCTTCTTTCAATGATTGTTAATAAGATATAGCGAGATCATATTAACATTGTAGTCGAGATCATACAAAGCGAGATCTGGGGCCGCGCAATTCTTGATGATGGTAAATTTTATTTTTTGCATTTCCTGACTTCTATGTTTCCATGTACAGTGGAGTGGAATTGTTGTGAGAAAAAGGCAAAGGCAATTGATGATTTCCGGGCAACTACTATAATCAGTAAGCCAGTGAGCTTGGGTGGTGGCTCCCAGTAGACCTGGGAGGTGGTCTTTTTTGCACATTCTATAATATATAGTTAGTATATGCATATGTGGCATTGGGATTTGTGTTTCCATTGGCATTGGATTTCAGAAGATTTTTTTTAATTGTTTCGGTGTTCACAAAATGTCATCTTTTAAGATAACATTTGTCAATTACTTCTTGAAAAAAACTTGAAGGTGAAAGTGATTTTTCATTCGAAATTACTCATGTATGTTATTTTAATAGATAGTTATTATTATATACACACGATACCTTTGTATTTGAATAATTTAACTCGAATACAAGTGACATAACTTCATTTCCAACGTGTTTTGGGCTTCCTGTATGTATGGTTATTGGAGAGCTTTGGAGAAGGGAACCTAAGGAGGATATACAACCTTCATTGCTAGTAAAGAATCTTAATGATGATTATTGAGTAAATATGCTGTGATTGACTAGTAGAAAACATGAGTATCTAGTCTTCAATGAAATAACAATTGTAGTAGAAAACATATTAACCAGTGTGCCATTATCATATGCTTGGGGCTTGTGTTTTTGTGAACGTGTAAGGTGATCATACATTTGTAGGATGTTGTGCATGTGTTTGTGTGGCAATGGCCTATGTAGTAGGTATGGCGATATATAGTGTGGTTCGTGTTAGTATAGTTGTGATAGGTGTTCATCTATTTGTGTTATGTGTGTATGTGTCTGTGTGGTTTGTTGTTATAGTAACTAGTACAAATTCATTTTGGGCTTGTATCTTCGTCGTATAAAGTGTTCATGTGCTCATGGTATGTAGTTCATGTGTTTGTGTGGCAATGTCCATGTAGTTCATGTGGTTGTGTGGCTATTGCAATGCATTGTAGTTCTTGATCCATCGTAGCAAGCTTTGCACATTGCCAACAATGCCAAGAAGAGTACTACTAGATTGATAATTTTTGGATAAAAGGATGTACAGTGACATGATTTTTCCCCCCTTCTCCCACTGTATTCTTTTATCATTCAAAACTTGATTAGATAGTGTATTGATCTGCTGTCTGGTGCACCCTCAATAGAGACAGACAGGAGTGGAGAAGGGAATATGATAGGTTCCTTAGTATTCTGCAATATTCTACAATAAAATTTTGATGCAACAATTTTTTTGTGTTCTGCTATCTTCTCCAATGTTGTACAGTGAACTATGATAGGGTAATGATATTTTGATGTAAAAAAACTTGTAACACGTAGCAAAAGATAATCCCGTCTCGCTCAGTTTTTTTTTCCATCTCAAACTTCCACTTCTACTACACCCACTATTTTTAACTTTTCTTTTTCTTTTCCCCTCAGCACTATTCATATCGTGTTCAGCACAATTTATGTATTTTACTTTTTGATATGTTATATCACTGATTATGCCTTTATCCTTCATTGTTATTTTTTTCTTTGCAATCTTCTTCCATTATTTATATGTTATATATAGAAAAAACATGCTTAGAGCTTGTGTTCTTGTGGTTATGTAAGGTGTTGATGTAATTGTGTTAGTTGTTCATGTGTTCTTGTGTCTAGTTCATATGGTTGCATAAGTGATTCATAAATTTATATCCTGTATTCATGTGTTTGTGTGACTTATTCCTATAGTAAGCAGTGCAGAATGAGGTTTTGTAAGGTGTTCATGTAGTTATGTCAGGTGTTCATGTGTTTGTGTGCCAATGTCCATGTAGTGTGGTAAAGAGATGCAGGTTCATGCTAAAGCAGTTTCATAAGTTGTTCATATGTTTGTGTGGCTGGTTCATGTAGCAACTAGCACATATTGAGCAAAGCATGCTTTGGTATGTGGTTGTGTAAAGTATTCATGTATTTGTGAACATGAATACTTTTGTCTGGTATGTTTATGTGGTAACCAGTACAGGTTTACGATATATTTAGGGAATATGTTCATGTTATTATGTATTTCGTTCATGTGTTTGTGTTATGTGTTCATGCAGTAAGTAGTGTACATTGACTTAGGGCTAGTCTCATTTGTTCACGTGACAATTTATATTCTAAGGAACGTAAGGTTTACAGTACTCATCATTTCAGTATATGCTAACTAAATTGATAATAGCTTTTGTCACACTAGAAGATCAAGAAGTATATACTCAAGGTTTGTGCTCTGCATGCGCTACCATTTCTTGATCCCTAACTAGCACTTGGTATTTTATTTGATGTCTGTGTTGCAGCATCATGACAAAGAAAAGAAGAGCTAAATCACAACAAGTTTCTTGGAGATTGGCACCGTCCATAAGCGCTTTAGAAGTTGGACCATCAGGGAGCGACTTGACAGCTGAAGAGCCGCATGTCTTACCAAGGAGGCCACCGGGGGCATACTTTATGTATTTGTAAGCAGATATCTGAGGGACTTATTACATTTATTTATCTTTCTGTGAGCTTTATTTGCATTAAAAAATTAGGTCCTTTTTTTTGAGAAGGCCTTATGAGGACATTTGACATTTCAGGAGAGACTATATGGAGAGGAGCCAAGCATCTAGCAGCCAGGGTGGTAGAGCTTGGTGCGCACGAGTAAGAATTTGGCTACCTCCACACCGTGCTTACCTTTCCTAGGCTTAGTTGACAATACTATTATTAATGTTCATGGTTTATGTGCCTTTGTGGTTACTAAAAAGATAATGTGGTTCGGCAGGCTCGTATAGAAACCAAAGCTATTTGGCAGGGTATGGGGACTGGACAGAGATGGGAGTGGGAAGAGAGGCGGAAAGCGGCCTTCCAGCAGTACAAGGTAGCTATGGCTAGTTCAAGTACTCAGTGGATACGTAGCGCACACCAGGTAAGACGCATGTTAATATGACTTGAGATATACGATAATTATTTTTTGTTGGGCATTATCACAGTATTAATGCCTCAGAATCATAACAATCAATGCCTCAAATTTTTTTACAGCAGCAGGCCACGATTCGATGCTCGGTGACGATGCTGAAAGCCTTGGTGGCAAACTTGAGTGATGCCAAGCGCCGAGCTGTCGAAAAGATTGGATTTGGAGGCCTGCTGCAGCTGAATTGCAGTAAGACTCGGTACGACTTGTGCTTCTGGCTGATTGACCACTTCAAGCCAAATGCTTCCGTGATTGAATTAGAAAGAGGACACCGACCGGTCATTACAGCCAGGGATATACAAGCTTGCCTAGGTATTCTGGGTAATGGCAGAGTGCCGAGGCTTGCTATATCTAATGAGCATCAAGAAGCCATCGTTGTAGAGCTGCCAGGTAACTGCACGATGCTGGTTATTGAGTTGATTGGTATGGAGGCCGGGGAAGACTTTAAGGTAAAGTTTGTCATACTCGCGGTCTCTGCATTCCTCGCACCAAACTGAACAAGGAGGTTGTCCATTATTTTCATGATGCAGAAAGTATCAGGACCTTGAATTGGGCTGAGTATGTGCGCCAGCGATTATACGCTGAAATTCATTCAGCCCAAGCAATCAGAAAGAGATGTGTTGGGGGATGCCTATATTTTTTTATGGTAATAAGCATTATTTTTCTTTTTTTTGACATAAATAATTTCTTGTTTATTAAATTTTCTTATGATTAAGACACTCATTCACAGCATAGCTGACTATAGGGTTATATTGGATTTGTAGCTGTATTGTCTTAACTGGGTGAGGGTCATCTACCATAAGCTACCAAAGACTATTCCTAGGGTTGCAGCATGGTCCGACGCAGAAGTGCGGACTAGAATCGAAAAAGAACTAACACAAGGTGGGGGATTTGGGAGAGGAGATGTAAGAGATAATTCATACGCATGAATTATGTATTCCGTTGATAATGTTCATGTGATGTCATTGTGTCAGTAGTTTTTGATTCCGTTGTATACTGTCATTTTTTATAGATTGACTTTGGGGACATGTTTGAGGCCCAGACACATGAGCGCGTGCATCCAAATGCTGGCCATATTTTTGAGGAGGTTGCGAATGTTGTTGGCCCCGCTACAGCTGTAAGTTTTACTGTTTAATATTTCTTATTTTGTTTACACAAACTGATTATCTTTTCAATTTTTGCAGAAACAGTTCGAAACCCTATACAAGCAGTGCTTGGTCGGGGCAGATAGTGTCTTATAGACTATGCGAAGTCTATGCACTGTGACTACTGCCCGCACAGCGAATACCCCTTCTGGTATGGTACCCCGAGTAGACGTTCCTGTGTAGTCTGATAGAACTGGGGCAGATATAGGAGGGGGAGGATCCCCCCGGGCTGAGGCAGAGACGGCAGGCCCCTCCAATAGGTCCGGTGGTGTGCTGTTTGATTAAGTCATTGGGGCAGATACGAGAGGAGACGGATCCCCCCAGGATTTGATAAAGATGGCAAGCCAGGAGGAGGAAGAGGAGGAGGAGGAGGAGGAGGAGGAAGAAGATGAGGAGGAGGGGGAGGACGACGATGATGATGATGATAGCCCCACACAGCCCCCGGAGGAGGGGGAGGACGATGATGATGATGACAGCCCCTGCAAGAACAGCCCTCGCAAGAACAACGCCCTTCCTGAGGAGCTGCAACATCTAGAAGGCCCCAAGAAAGGCATGCAGGGCCTTCGATATCTCTCCGTAGAAGCAACAGGATTAGAGGTTGGGTCGGCAGAGGAGGAGCAGCAGGTCGGACGAGCACAACAGCTTCGATAGTCATTGATGCTCCAACTACTTCGGAGGATGAGCAGACGATTTCCACTCCCTCTGTTTGAAAGAGTACTCGGAGTAAAGATGGCACTCAAGACATTCCATATAGCTCCCCAATGCCTCCTGTCATCACCAGGCAGTACGATATAGCAACATTGACAATGCTTCCACCACTTAGAAGGAAAAAAAGGAGCAAAATTTTAGATTCAAATGAATTTGTTAAGGTTGTCGGTGGAAAGTTGCTTGATATTGAAAAAAAACTGGCAAAGTATGCTTTGGATCCAAGTCGTGAGCCGAGGTTGTTTTTAATTCAAATATTATAATTGTTGTTAACATTGTATTTCACTCATTCGTGTCAACCCAAAAAAATGGACTGACATAATTTCCTGTTTCATTTTTTAAGCGAGGTCCTTGTTCGTATGTATGGCCACGTGCTAAATCGCAGTGATCTTGCTTGTCTCTACAAGGCAGAGCATGTGACGAGGAAGGTACTTCGTATGATATTCAATGTGTCTCTTTCCACTTGTGTTTTATTACTAAAGACTTATACTAGTTTTATTTTTTATTGATGGCCAGGTAATGGGCTACTGTGTGGACATGCTCAATCAAACTTCATGGCATGGGATGCACCTGAGATACATCCTTGGCTGTGTGACTGCGGTGAGCAAATAATCTATTTTGCAGTATAAGTTTACATTTTAACACGCAAAATAAAATTGAGTCATTCATTATATACCATTAAACGTTATACAACCAGGATAAGTTGATGTCGACATTAACTAAGAGGATGGCAACACAGCCCTTGTCAAGAAATTCAGAGAGTGCTTCGATTCTGCTAAGTTGGGGTTTGATTTCACCCGACGTGATTTGGTATATCCGATATCTGTTCTTGTTTTTGGGTCGTATTTCATTGGCGTAACACATTATCAGTATGTGGCTGAATTTCGTATTCTAGAAGGGAATATGATTTGAATCCAAATCTTAACATGCAGTTTTTTAATTCCGTTCGAGGTGAATACTATGTGGTTTGTTCTATCAATTGATGTTGCCCAGAGGCGTATCGATATTCTTGACCCTACCCCTGGGACTTCACCAGCGTTTATTTCATCACTGGCAGAATATGTGGTTGGTTCTCCCTGTTTCACCTTAATCATCACCTCAATCATTAAATTATATCATCTTACGATTGATCATTTGTTATATAAACAACAATTAAAGAAGATTTAAAAAGATGCTATTTTTCTTATTTAAATTGTAGGGATGTTAATGCATTTGTGGCAGGTGTTCATGTGGTTATGTAGGAATTTCATGTGTTTGTGGTAGGTGTTCATGTGTGAGTGTGGCGGTATTGGTGTGGTTGTGAAAGGTGCTATATGGTTGGCAGGTGTTCATGTAGTTGTGTAGGATGTTTGTAACACCTCACTACCTAGGCCCATCAGGGCCGGGGATGTCGCCCCATCCAAAGGACAAGGGGTCTTTATAACTAGGTTACATGAAAATAGAATAAAACAAAAGACTTTGAAATTAAATTTATTACAACCCAAAAGATAAATACTGGCACAAATCCAAAATAAATTGTTTGCAACAATCTCTCAAACAATACTAAAAGTAAATAACAAGAGTCTTCAAGCAAGGTAACATTCTAGCTAATGATCTCCACAGCAGGATCTTCCTGAAAATATGGCATAAAAGGTGGTGAGATAAAAATCTCAGTAAGCCCGTGTGTGCTTTAAGTGTTTCAGGTAAAATAATTCATGTATGCAAGTTGTAAAAGTTTCATAAGGAAAAGTGCTGGCAAACAATAAATAAGTGTTGAAAATAAAGAGTGGTGTTTCGCTTTTTCAAACCATACATGTGCACAATAAATACAACCACTCAAATGGGTAGTCATGGGTTACCACACGTTGGGCCCCATGACCAATAACAGTCAGAATGCCACACTTTGTGCAATGCTGACAAAAGGTAGGTGTACGGCCTACCGGGTGAGATACTCCTCCATCTCTACACCCAAACTTACCGGTTGTCCACTCCGAAAATACACAGTCTACATGACTGAAACTTGCTAGCTCGGACCGGCATGACCTACCGGACTGGCGTCCTATCCAGGAAGGACTCACCCCTCAGAGGTGGCCACCTACTGAGAGACTTACCCTAACCCTTCAAAGACTAGTCCTGGTGGCCTACCCTTATTGAGTACTCAACGTTGATTGTCCCCCTTGGGAGAAAATTGATCATAATCTGCTTTATTTGGAAATAGCAATTAAGGGTTTCTAAAAGTCTTGTCAAAGTTGGGTTTTAGAAAGAGTTTAGCATTTTGTGTAAGACTGCTTGTTTAATTTTCAAATGATTTGTTTGTCTGGAATAAAAAGGAAAACAGTCCTTAATTGCCTTCACAAAATAAATGTCCATACACATCGCATTTGGCTTGCCACAGTAATTTTTGGTCTTCACAAAATTCTATGCAGGAGCTTACCTGCTTCTTTGCTTGCTCTACTAAAAAATCTTCCAAGGCTGACCTAACCCCTGCCTGGGGTAAACACAAAACATAGGTCATATTCAAGCTATACCCGCCTTACGTAAATAATTCTTAGCTCAACTAGATACATCCATGACTAACCATGATTTTATTGCCCTAAGCTTTAAGGCTAGATATTGAAGAATTTTATAAAATAAGTCTAGTTTGATAGATAGAAATAACTAGGGGTTCTAAAATAATTGTTAATAAATTATAGATTCAAATAATAATTCTTGAGTGTTATTATTACTAAATAAACCAATGTTTGAATTCTAAATATTATTAAGTCCTAATACTATTTAATATTAAGAATTTTAAAAGTAGCTTTATTATAAATAAATAAATAATAAATTAAATGAATAATAAATTTTAATTAATTTCGAAGAGATAATAAATAATTAATAATAATTAAAATTTATTAATAAATTATTTCAAATTTTCGTTTAGTAAAAAAAATATTAATAGTTTGATTTAATATTCTAATCCAAATCCCCTAGTGTTTCGAATTTTTGAAGAGAAAATATAGTAGTAATTTTTTTAACTTATGTAATAAAATTTGTTGATGAATATAACCTAGAATTGACAAGAAAATAATCTCACATCATGGTCTTCCTATTGCTAGCAAAAATTCATGATCTCATTCTCCATCATCAAACAAGAAATTAATCTATTCATGAACAAACACTTGCACTATCTCATACTATCACATGGCCAAAATCCTACTAAGCATAATCAACAATCATGGTTTCCATGGAAAATAAGATCATAAAAGCCTAATCACCTTTGGTGTCATAATATCTAATCATGCTTCAAACATCCATAAAGTTCATTAAGCATGAAGAACATATATTGGTTCAAAAGGGAAAACACATATATCCTAGTCAAATACAACCATCATCATGCCATAACTTCATTCCCCTAATCCACATGCATATACTCAATCTCCCAATCATAATCCATTTCCCTATCATCAACTAGGAGACATAATTTCAGAATTTAATAAGAGAAATTTAGGGATGAATACTTGATTGTCGAGTCCTTCGATGAAGATAAAAAAAGGTCCACGCGCAATGGAATGACTTGAATGGTCCAACGAAACAACATCCATGGTTGATGGTGGTTCAACCATTTCGGTTAGAAGAGAGAGAGAGAGAGAGAGAGAGAGAGAGAGAGAGAGAGAGAGAGAGAGAGAGAGAGAGAGAGAGAGAGAGAGAGAGAGAGACATTAGAATGATATATTCGAATGGAAGAAGATGAACAAGAAGGTTGTTCATGACTCACCTTGTTGATGTTCTTGAGGTCTTCAAGAAAAGCTGATTTTTGATCCGGTTGAAAATTCTTGATTGCGAGATTTCGTGTTATAAATGGCAGAAATGAAGTCTAGGGATTAAGTAGAGATGATCTGGAGTTTTTGAGAGTGATTGGAGGGGTTTGGAGTTGGTTTAGGCTTAAAGAAGTTTAGTGTGTGTTCTTGGTGTTTGTAGGTGAAAATGGAGAGAAATTAGAAAAAGTGCTGCTGGAATTTGGTAGAGGGCTGGCCGAATGGTAGAGTATGATTGAGGGTTTCGGTTTTCAGCAAGGAAGAGTAAGGGTGATCAAATTTTATTTGAATTTTAAATGGAGAAAAATAGTGGAGATGTTTAAGGTAGGTGGTTAGCAATGGTGTTTGATCAAGAGTGGTCTCTATGGTCTTTAATGGTGTCGGCTAGAACAAGACTGTTTTGCTGATATGATTGAAGGCTAAATGTTGCTCAAGCTGGCCAAAATTCAGTCCATAAAGGCAGAGAAAATTCTGGTTGTTTCAGCTTAATGCAAGAGTGATTTAGGGGAGTGAAATGCTGGAATTTTTTTGAAGTTCAAATGGTGTTTGAATGGAGTGATCTTAGGAGTGTTTTGTGGAGCAGCTATGGAGTCCTTAAGCTTCAAGGTAAGTGTGGGTTTAATGGTGTTCAGTATATGGCTGAATAAGGCTCAATTCTACAGAGATTGAAGGTGGCTTTCGGTCCTAGGCTAGAAAGGAACATGGCTGGAAAAAATTCTGTTCAAGTGTTCATGGCTTTTCCGAAATTGCAGATTTTTGGTGCAGGATTTTCGCACCTTCTTGGCTCGGTTTTTTAGTAGTTCTTCAGGGTTGTTTGAGGGTCTTCCAATGGTGGTTTTTCAGCCTCATTTCTGGACAAATGCAGAGAAGTTTGCTGGCTTGAAGATGAACTAAAAACAGCTTCATTTCCTTGAGGAAGAGCTGCGAATTGCCCAGAAAAATTTCTGGTTTGGTGCTGTTTTGTGCAGTCCGAAAATTGCACAATTTTTCCAGCTTCCAAGCCACTTGAAATGATCATTTTCTTGGTAGCAAATGAATGGATTTATGGCCTAAATTTTCGAAGGAAAGGGCTGCAACAAATCTGGAAAATTTCCAGATTTCCCTACCACTAAAACATAAACATCTTGAAGATGGATTTGAAGGTCTTTTCATGGTGATTGATTTTCTCTTGGAACCTTCCTATTTCTCCTCCTAATTTTCGGTCAACCTCCCTTCCCAAAAGCTGATTTTCGAAATTCAAGGGAAAGAATTTATCACAGAATTTTTTTTGGAATTCAAAGAAAAAGAAATAAGGGATTTTAGTTTATTTGAATTATGAAAATGCTAGGACAAAGCTAGAGGTAATAATTTGGACAAGAATTCTTCTAGAATTCTTTTAGGACATGAGGATAAGATTAGGACATTCTCTTCATGTCTCCCCTATGACAATCATTCCTATTTTCATGGGATGCAAGAAAACAAAAATTCAAACTTAATTAAGATAATCATGCTAAAAGCTTAAATGATGGGATTTGAACTCATGACCTTAGAGATTAATTCACAAAGCTCTAACCGCTAAACCACAACAACTCTTGTTCTTATTTTCTCACCCACATATTTTTCTTATCTACTCCTCAAGCTATCTTCCTATTCTGACCTCAAGCAAAATTACCATTTTACCCCTTCTACTCAATAAGTATAACTAAGCATTCAAACCTATAATCCACGATTCTAAAGCACATAAAATCATTCAAAAACACATATATTCATGCAAAATAATGTGATATGCATTCCCGACCCCCTTACTCTAGGGTTGGTTTTAGGTGGGGTTTCACAATGTTCATGTATTTGTTACAGGTGTTCATGTGTTTGTGGGGCTGTGTTCATGTGATTGAGTAAGGTGGCTCATGTAGTTACATAGGATGTTCATGCATTTGTGGCAGGTGTTCATGTGGTTATGTAGGATATTCATGTGTTTGTGGTAGGTGTTCATGTGTTAGTGTGGCTGTGTTGGTGTGGTTGTGAAAGGTGCTATATGGTTGGCAGGTGTTTATGTAGTTGTATAGGATGTTCATGTACTTGTTACAGGTGTTCATGTGTTTGTGGGGCTGTATTCATGTGATTGAGTAAGGTGGCTCATGTAGTTACATAGGATGTTCATGCATTTGTGGTAAGTATTCATGTGGTTATGTAGGATGTTCATGTGTTTGTGGTAGGTGTTCATGTATGAGTGTGGCTGTGTTGGTGTAGTTGTGAAATGTGCTATATGTTTGGCAGGTGTTCATGTAGTTGTATAGGATGTTCATATATTTGTGACAGGTGTTCATATGTTTCTGGAGTGTGGCTGTATTCATGTGACTGTGAAACTTTTGGTAGAATATGTAGTTATATAGGATGTTCATGCATTTGTGGCAGGTGTTCATGTGGTTATGTAGGATGTTCATGTGTTTGTAGTAGGTGTTCATGTATGAGTGTGGCCGTGTTGGTGTGGTTGTGAAAGGTGCTATATGGTTGGCAGGTGTTCATGTAGTTATATAGGATGTGCATGTATTTGTGACAGGTGTTCATGTGTTTGTGTGGTTATGTTCATGTGATTGTGAAACTTGATGCTCAATACAGAGGGCAGCATCTGTGTTCGTGTGATTGATTTTAGTTTTCATTAAAAGATAAGCAGTATGGAAACTAGGGGTTAAAAAACATAAAAGGATTCAAACCATGCTCAATACAGAGGGCTACATTTGTTCTAACCTTGGAGGGAAAAATCAATTGTTAGAATTATAAGGTTAGGGGCGTACAAGAAATTGCGTACACAACGGCAGAAGAAAACACCCTGAGCAAAAGCTAAGGGATAAAAAATTTGGATTTATCCCATTTAGTCAGCTACCAAAACAATCCTCCATGCTATAACGGGCGCTTCTTGTGTATCAAATGGAGAGAAATAAATATTCAAAAATAAATATTTAGAAAGTAACTATAAAATTTATTGCCAAGTTAAAAATGTGGTTGATATATCTCAATCTTAAATTGGCCAAATTGGGAAATGAATTTATACCAGGCAAACAGATTTGAGGGTGCAAAAAATATTTTAAAGAAAAAACAATAATAGCAAGGCTAATCTCCCACTCTTGCTAACTATGAATTCCTTCATGCATGAGGGCCGGCTTTCATCTTCTCAATGGCATCACAAAGAGGAATGGGAGGCGATTAACATTAGTGAAGATCAATGAGCATAAAACTTTACAAATGAGCAGGACTAAAGTGCTTCAAAATAGGGGAGTGAGGCCAGAGCCGAACCGGCGCCAACATTGAGAGATGGAACCCGCATCACCCCGGGCTATATGATATTCATGTGATCATGTATGATGTTCATATATTTGTAGCGGTTGTTCATGTGTTTGTGTGGCATGTTCATGCACTAACTAGTACAGATTGCTAGAAGCCGGGAATTCTTAGAATGGTGGTTGTGGAAGGTGTTCGGCTATTGGTTTGCATACTGCTAGTAACAATATATTTTTAACTTTTTGTTAGTTCACTAGGTTGTAAAACTTGGGATTACCATTAATATTCAAATAATAAAGTTTGTCATTACATAGCCAATGCCAAGGACCATTCCAGATAAGGAATGTATTGGAAAAAAAAAAAACAGGGACAGAAAGATTATGATAAAACTAAACAGGCCAAGCATGAGAACAGAGAAAATAAAAAGGGTAATAAGCGGCCTTCAAGAGGAAGATTCCATCAAGGAAACAACCCATCTAAGGAATGGACGCCTATCATCCAGACATGTTCATCTGTGTGCCTATCCTCTCAGAGGGGAGAGGCTTCTCCGGTCCCGCATAGGTTGGAAAAGCAAAAATGGACTCTCTTTATTTTGCGATAAGAGTCCATCCATTGTCATCACAGAAATTAGCACATATATTTAGCATCGCACGATATTGTAGCCTTTTTGCCAGGAGGTTATTCTCTTCTCGATATCGACCAAGTGCAAACTCATGATCGGCAAGATTGTGGAGGGGCAAAAAAGGAGCGGTCAGATGTGGGATGACTTCCCGCATCAACTCAAATTCAGTTAGGAGTTGCTTCTGTTCAACAATCTTCAGTTCGATGTCTTGGCGTAGGAAGCTAAGGTACAATGTAGGATTGGCATGCCGTACACGCTCATGGTCATTACTGGGATGCATGAGCAAAAGTCGGGTCATAGACCCGGGATAATAGATACCGGCACTCTCAAGACTTGTCACAGGCTCCATTGGATCTAAGTGATCGATTCTGTAGATAATCAATGTTCTCCAATAACATTTTTGGCATTTGTTATTCGAGAAATACAGCAATTCTTATAGCAGTCGAAGATCATCTGCCAACAACCAAATGTTAATACTGTCAGTATGATATTCAATTCAATTCAATTTAACTACTAAATATTAACCACCAAATATTTGGCGGTACAACAAATCTCCCAACCACTAAATATTTACTTACTGCTTGATCGTTGATGGAGTGCCAGGCAGTATGAATCAGAACTGCATTTAGATTTGCTCTGGATTTGGTGGCACGATAAGAAGGCGGCTTGGCACCCTCCTGCTGGTAGCCGTCACTGCAGGGTGTTCGCGCATATATTGCCAGCAGTTTAACATTTTTCACAGCTGTATTCATGATTTATTTCTGCCGCCAAGAAGAGTCGTTTCAAATTCAACTCTCGGTCACTTCAAGATTAACCTCTGGTTTTGATAGTTGTGAGTGGGCAACTAAGTGCTAAAACCTCTATATATGTATCGGTAGTTGAAAAAATCCAAGGAATTGAGTTTGTCACATACTCCATCGGTTGCCAAAGGAGTTCTAACTAAAATGTGTTCAGGTATTCAGTAAAAATAATCAGTTCATTTGATTGCATATATTGTTAATGTACTTGTTATGTGTGTTCATTCCTTTATTAGATGACGGTTCCTGAAATAACTGGTTGTTCACTTAGCTGTCAGGTTCATGGCTTCCTCAAGCTCCTTTTCCCGTGAAAATTTGCCTGCCTTTCTGCCACAATATACACCTTGTATGATATACCAATGGATGGGAAGGCGCTAGGCATTGGAGACAACGGGAGAATTTTGGTATGACATGCAGCCGTCCTCATTCCAGAGCCAGAAAAATTATTCCACAATGCAACTGGAGTGGCAATACCACGTGGATGAATCCATCAATCTTCGTCGTCGATTAGAGTCAATGGACTTTCGTGCTCTAAAGAAAAAAGCAGAACAACTACAGCGTGGTGACTTCAAGTCATTGTCTAAGGCCCTGAACATGATTCGATCAATTTGTGTTCGCAATAATGCACTCCATTCAGGTGTTATTAACATGAAAGCTAATGAAAGTAACTCCACAAAATTCATCTAAACTGCAATACTTAGTATCCACTTCCATCACAAGGTATACACTTTTCTTTTAAGAGTCTTCTAATTTTTGGGTAGCAGGCTTGAAAATGCCACATTGTTTATCAAGATCTTAAATAATAGCTTCAGCATAGGCGCGACTCTACTCAAAATTCTCCTTGTAACGGCATCTGCTAAAACACACTTGGAAATCCAACTTGATGGTATGTCGAGCCTAAATTAGTATCTACAAGCATGGTATTCAAGAGGAGAATTACTCATTAATGCTTCTAAAGCACAACCACATAAGTCAGGCAAGTGTCCATCAAGTGGCAAACTAACCTGAAACATGTGAATATATAGAATATAGATTGTGATCTCTATTGATTTATACAGGCATTTCTCTAAGCACATTGATCTTCGGATTGTCATCCATAGATATACACACAGGAGGTTATTCTTTTTTTTTTCTAGAAAAATAAAATAAGAAAGAAAACGTAAGAAGACTCCTATAAACTTCAAGAAATAGCTTCTTTATCGAAAATCCCAAAAAAAGAAAAGGATTTAAGACATCATGATTTGGTACAGATTAAAGCCTTCGTTTGGTGAGTATCAAAAGTCATACAGAGTACCTATGAGAAAATTGGAACAAAGAGGTGTGCATAAAGTCTGTTTACGTACCACATTCTCATATCTATAGCTGCAAGTCTTCGACTTAGTTCATCAAAAGAGGACCGTTCTGCTGTATGAAATGGGGAACAGAGAGGTGCGGCATCTGTCCAAAACACCGCTGTATGTTAGGGTATCTCGTAATTATGGCCATTATAGCTTAAAGAAAATCAGGAAGTAAATTCAAGCTAGGAAATGTACCATTTCCATGAGCGAAAAATTTGTTAGAGAAGCTGGTGGAATGCTAGTCGTGCTGTACTGTATAAGTACAGATGTCACATTACTTAACGATGTTTGCTACATGAGAAGAAACAAAATTTCACCTAAATATATTTTCTAGGTGCCTTTCGAATCTATATCATATTTAAGGGATATACAAGGATGTTAACTACCGATTGCTGTGATGCTTGACAAGTTTCAGTTGTGCAGTAATTATTTTCCTCAGTGGCCTTTTTTGTGTGTCGAGTACATTGCTGGCTCTGTTGCTCCCCTGGCTATTTCAACAAGTAAACTTTTTCACTTAATAGTACGGATGTAAATAAAATTCATGCTAACAAATAGGGAATACAACAGCGCTGTAGTAACATTGCTGTACACCACATGCATGGTGCATTGGTGTGCCTTTCATTTTGCGTGCCTTTCCTGGTCTCCATTTGTCAAGAAAACTCTTCAATTGTTTTCTTGTGTTGTTGGTCTCATGCTTCTTTATACCTTTTGGGTTTGGAAACTGTGATTTAGCTACTCAGGATGAAGGTTTCATGGTTGCCACATCATCTTGGCCCAAATCTCTTTCAAACGACTTCCCCTCTCTCATCTCACGTGCTGACAATACATCACATTTGTCTCCAATCTTGCGACTCATTTTGGTTACCATAGAAATGACATCTTCGGTTGCATTTTGAGACTCGGTAGCTCGGGCAGCTAAGCGTATCAACAATGTAGCCATCATCTTGTACTTCTCTGCAATATCAAGATTGGGATCGACAAATACAACACCTCTGTCAACCTGAATAACTGAGGCATCCATAGACTTGTGTGTCCATCGCCTGATGATGTATTGATTTGGAACTGTTTTTACATTAAAATGATCTAACACTTTCAGATAATGCAAACATAACATTCCAACACTCTGGAAAAGCACACAACTGCATGTTATGGTTTTCGTTGATGCATCAAATGTAATGGTACGCTGTTTTGATAATCCATCATGCTGTCCAACAATGCATTCAACTAGAGAATTAGGTGCCATTCTTGTTCTCTATATGAGTAGCCCCAAGGATTCATCGAACTGGGCATGAAACTCATTGAACAATAGGGGAGTGTATACCTTCGCTACGCAATTTAGCATTGGTGAGTTTCTCAACGCCATTATTAGTAATTTTTGCTTACTTTCGTATTCTAAGATCACATCTTTGTATCGCTTCGAGGCAACAACATGACCAAAATGTATGAAGAATTGTAGAATATCATGATCTAACTTCAGATGGTCCTTTAAATCTGCATTAAAGCTTTCCCTCAATTGTGTACTACGCATCCCAACCATCCAGGTACCCAACAGGTAGCATCATGCCCACTTCACTCTAGCTGCAAATATGCTTTTGGTCCATTCATTTGTCTCCAGCTCATGGACTAGCACAAGTTCTTGCCAAGTCTCAAGAAACTCCTTCTCATTTTTAATATGGAACATACAATTTCGAAACATGTCCAAGAGTGACAATCCCTTCCTACAAAGATATCCCAAGTGTTTTATAAAATTTCTCCAAATATGAAAAGTACATAAACCATGAAAGGTCTGTGGGAGAACTGTAGAAATTGCTGCATCTTGGTCAGTGAAGATTGTTCTAGGATGCTTGCCTCTTATAGCTTTGATAAACGTCGTGAATAGCCAATTAAAAGAATCAATTGTTTCATCGTAAAGTAAAGCAGCCCCAAAAACTACTAATTGCCTATATTGGTTGAATCCAACAAATACTCCAAAAGGCCGGCACTGTTTGTTTGTCTTGTATGTGGTGTCAAATGTGACAACATCCCCAAAGTAGGAGTATTCTATGATCATGCGTGCATCAGCCCAGAAAATATTTGTGATTAGCTCATCATAATCAAGTTGTACTGCATGGAAGAAAGAAGGATTCATAGAAGCTTGCTCTTCAAAATATCTCATTATTGTCGCGGCCTCACCATACTGTAAGTTTCTTTGTCTTCTATTGCGGAGGTATCGCTTCAAGTCTTCTTTGGTGCACCCTAAATTTTCTTTGCCACCTACTTGTGCTGACATTAGCTCATGAGATTGCTTTAAAGATAATCCTGTAGCTTCAGCTAAGGAAGCGTCGATGCCTTGCACATTGTTCATATTCCTCTGTGATGGCATGAGATGAACACAAGCAGCAGTACAAAGGTTATGGTTGTGGCTTGATTCAAACTCGGCCGCCTTGTATTTTTTCCCCCCTATCTAGCATAATGACCATCCGAGCAGCACAACCGGTCTTCGTTTCTGCACGAGGATGCTTAATTTCTCTATCACGTTTATCAATCCTTTGAAACCCTACTTTGCAGCATGTAAACCTCCTAGATGTCAACACACCAGAGGCATTCTTGTTCCCATACTCTCTATGTATACTGAAGCCCATAGTTGCACCATAACAATTGTAAAAGTTGTACGCTTCTTCTTCTTCAGAATTAAGTAACTGTCCAACAGCAGGTAAAAAACAAACATTCACACTTGTATGGTTCTCCATTAAAAGGAACCTATGCACATCATTAAAAAAAAAAGAGAACAATGAAATATATTAAAATACTTGAGTACGCTTGCAAGTAAAATTCGTAGGATGTTCAGGTGGAACATGTAAATGTATAGGTAAGCGAATATATTGCTTGGAAAATTCTTAATTTAACCACGACATAGTCAGAGAGAATGTTATAAATAAGTAAATGTGTGGTCACATGCTGTGCTATGCTCTGCTGTGTTCTGTATACAATCAATGCTGCCAAGCAAACATGTATTAACAAGTGAAGTAATCATATGAACATGGATGTGTCCATTACTAACTCATTCTCACAGAGACATGAACACAAATATTAATCTAAAAACCCAGATTACATTGAATGCAATTTTTCAAATGCACATACTTAGCTGCCGAAAGACAACTTGGGTGACTAAAGGAGAAAAATCCCCTTTAGTATTGCATGCCCATTGCCTCGTTTGTGTATCAGGAGTTCTTCAATTTTGTCAGATTACACTAACCCTATCGACACTATTCGAATTAATCTCAGTATTTGAAGGAATGAGAGAAGAAAGTGAATGAAAATATTAATATTTGTCGAAAGCTTTTGTTTATGTTTCAGAGCAGGTGATTTAAGCAAGATTTTTCATTTTTTGATGAACAGTTCAATGTACATCTATAGTAAACTTACAGAGGCTTGTGGAAGCTAGCTAACGATGCAAGCCGTGATTTTTGTTCGGCTGAGGGCAAAACGACGTCGTTTTGCCCTTTTTTGGGACCAGCGACGTGGATGTTTCCTAACCGGATGATTGTTGGGTTCCTAAATCGCGGCCCCAAATGCTGCCCAATAACTAGGTATCAAGTGCTCCTTCCTTATTATGCACTTCCTCCTCCACCTCCTCAATGTCCACAAAAGCCATCACTAGAGGACTTAGTAGAAAAGTTAGTATCATCCACTGACTTGTGCTTCCAAGAAGTTGAGGTGTTAATGTGTAATCAAATGGTATCCATCTACAACTTTGAAGGGTAGATTGGACAAATTACAAAAATTTTGGGTGATAGGTAGAGTGGAACTCTTCCTAGAATTACGGAAGCCAATCCACGTGATGAGTATGGAAAGAGTTAATTCCCTTTCCTATTTTATCTCTTTTGCATTATAGACACTTTACATGTGCTTTATTTTAGGTATTTGACATTTTTATTTGCTTTTGGTATGTTTTGGATTATGAACTTATAGATTGATGTGTTGGTTGCTTTGAACTTAGAATGCTGAATCTGAAATTGTTTGCTTTGATTATGTTAGTTAGTTTAGCTTAAGTTGTGTTTTTATTGATACGTGTGTTGGTTTATTTCTAGTTTGAGAAAAAGAAAAAAAATTAAAAAAGTAGAGAAAAGAACATAAAGACTTTTAGTTTTGTACAGGTATTGAAGATAACAGGAGCCTGTTAAATCTAAATAACATGCACTGGCTTCATTTAGTGATATTAAACAATCGAACTACTGGAAATAACCTGTACTTGTTAGTAAGCTGAATAAGGGCTAGTTAGTCAAGGTAAACATAAGAACGACATCGTTTTATTTGCATTGGTTTGAATTCTTTTCATAACAAGTACAAAGTATGTTTTAAATAGGTACATGTTAATGTTGGATTCTTAATAAATCATCGAGTTGCAGATCTCTTTTTCTTAATTTTCTCTCTCTTTCTTGCCACAATTGCTCTCTTTCCTCCATACTCACATCACTGCCGGTTTAACCCCACTCTCCCCATACTGCAAATCTCTTTTAAATCTTTCTATTTTCTTGTGAAATCTACCTTTTCTATTGTAGTCCCACAGTACTGCGGTTGTATTACACTCTTACACCCAAGAAAAATATCACAAATTTCCTTTCCTTAAGTCTATTTGATCATTATTAAGGTCCCTCAGTTAAGTGACATTTTTGTGGAAAAAGGAGCCAACAAATCTCTGTGACAAAATTTTTATGGTGAAATTTCTCTTCTTGAACTCATTAATATGTTGATTTTATTTAATTGGGATACTGTGTCACTTTTTGTAGGCTTTATTTGCTCTTGAGATTGATAAATAGTGGTTAAGGTTGAAATGCATTGTGTTTTGTATATTAGTAATGTAGTATTTGGATTTTGGAGTTGCAAAAATGTATTGTCTTCAAAATGAATTGGAGTAAGATGGGATGTATTTGGGGTGTATGGAGTAAATTGCATTAGGAGAAGATTAGTATAAATGTTAATAATTGTTGGTGTTTGGAGGGTGATTGAGAGACCTCTATTTGCCTAAATTGTGTGAAGCAATAAGAAGTTTGATTTTGTGTTGAAATTGATACTATGGACACTGCTTTAGTAAAATTGTTTCCTATTTTTGTGGGCTATTGATCATATCTTATTCTGTTAATTGTAATGAATCTTGAAAATTTTGTCTTCAGGGGAACTGAATAAAAGTAGGATTCCTATGTGTTTTTGGGTGAAATTGAAGTTGAAATCATGTTTTTTGTTTTGTTGAAGAAAATGCACTTCATTATGAGATTTATATAAGAATGATATCATCATGTTTGGGTAGAAATATTGAAATGACTTTACTTTGTTGATATGACTCATCATATTTTTGAACTAAAATGCTTTACTCATTTGGATTACATGAATGCTAGATGACATATGTTTTGGTGAATTATATAGAATGAACTTCTTAATGATATATTTTATAGAATTTTGTCATCGACATTTTGTTAACCTAGGTACTTCCCTACATTATTTCTTTTATCCTTATTTTCAGCTTTGTTTTTAGTTTTTGTGGTTGTGGCTTGGAGCTGTTTGGTGGATTGAATTGAAATTGGATTAATTGTAGTATAGATTTAGTGTTAGGTTTGAATTGGATTTATTGAGGTGTGACTTGAGTTAAGGTATTATGTGGGGTTAAGCTATTGTTATTGACAAGAGACACCTTTCCATATTCTATTAGATCTTTTTCACTTTCTCAGCTACACACACACACACACACACACACACACACACTATCATGTCTCCTAAACAATCAAAACTTCTTCCTAAGAGGAAGAGGGTGAAGCTTCTTCTTCATCATAGCCAACTACCACAATTGATACTCCCACCCCACCTGAACATTTTGTAGATGCTACCCATGAGGAGTAGTACATAACTAGACTCCACAATAAGATTGTTGTAGAGAAGACTGTAGACCCTAGATTTGAGAGGGATATGAGACTGGTAGATACCTTTTGATAGATAGGATGGGCTCCCATCTTGGGATTATCTGGTGCTTATTTTCCCACGTTGGTGAAGGAGTTCTTTGCCAATGTGTTTGAGAAGTGTCATAGTATGCATGAGTCATCAATACTATAGTAAGAAGTGTACCCATTCACCTGACTAGGGAGTTACTAGCTAAGATTATTAGGGTAGAGGATGAGGGCCCTGGGTAGAGATAGACACGTAAAATAAAAGGGTAGCCTCTAAGAGCACCTGAGATTTACTAATACTTGCAAGGAGTTTCAGCTCCAACATACTCAGGTGAGGTAGACCATGATCATTCAGGCTACCAATATACCTCCCCAACACATACATCTCATATATCTCTTAGGGTTTAATGTAGTCCTTAGAGCTAGTAGCTTTAATAAGGCTAGAATGATAGATATTTATGCTATTCACAAGATGCTACACTTTAAGTCTATTCCTCTAGCCCCTATTATTTTTACCTATATAAGAGAGGTGGTAGCATCCAGCTACACTTTTAGAGCCTTTATTTTCCCCTTCTCCATCACCTGTATCCACCAGCACTTTCATGTACCTACTGAGGGAAAGATACCAGTCACCACCATCTCTGGGGATGTAGTTTTTGATATGACCCTAATCAACTACGGGTTCCTATATAATAAGAGAGTGGGGAGGTGGTCGACTCTAAGGGAAAAGAGGTGGGGAGTTGAAGAACCACACCCAGTATAGCTACAACCACTAGAGGAGTAGTAAGAGCCCTAGGAGCAAGAGCAATAGCAGCCTCCAAAGGGGCCACCTATCACTATACTAACCCCTGAGCCCAGACAGACTAGGGCCAAGCCAGTAGCTGCAGGGGATTCTTATATAGAGTTATGAGCTACTGTAGAGAAGAAGAGACTGCACAGACTACCTTGAGGATAGATGTCACCTAGCTGCAAGAGATGTATAGTGGTCAGACCAGATGGTTTGATAAGCTGCGCGACTTTCTCAAAGAGCAGTACAAGCAGCCTTGCACGCCTTGCAGATGAGTAGGACAAGCAGCTCGGGTAGATTTGATAGGCACAAATACATTGCTTGGAGAGCTTAGAGCACAAGCTCAAGTTTTAGGAGGATTTTATGCACCATATATTGCAAACTATCTCCTTAGATAACCATCTACCACCTTCAACTCCTAGCGATGATGATGGTGCAGCTAATTTGTAATAACCCACTTTGTTCGCCTTGCATAAGAAATTTGTGTAGAATAGTTTTGTTAACAATGAAAATACATATACAAAAAAAAAAGAAATTAATGATATATTTTCCTCCTTTATTATTAATAATGAAAATTAAGATTACAAAGTAATGCTATTATTCATAGAATTATAATATAGCCATCACTAGTGCTATTGTTACTATTATTAATATTAGTATTACTATTATTTTTGCTAACATCATTATTAATTTTATTAAATTTTATCCTATTTTATTTTAGTTTATTTTATTATCATATTTATTATTGTTATCGTATTTTCTTAATGATAATATTATTATTATTATCACTTTTATTCTATTATCCATTACTATTATTCTATAACCATTACTATTATTTTATATTTATTATTTAAAACCAAAAACTCTTGGCAATATTAAATTATAGTATTATTATATCCAATATTTATGTTGGAATATTATATTATTCTTATTATTATTATGTATATATATATATATATATATATAATACCATTAATACAATAAATATCTTAATTATATTATATTATATACAAGGATATTTTTGAGGGCCCACAAGAAATAAATAAGGATGACCCACAAGCACAACAATTTTGACCAAGTTGGACCACCCTTTGACTTCATTTGACCAAGATTAACCATTCTTAAACTTTCTCTAATTAAGCTTAATTAAGTTAAACTAGATTAGGGCAAGTGATCATAATTAAGCTAAACTAGATTAGGGTAACTTAATCATGATTAAGTATATATTAGTCCTAAGAAATTTTAAGAGTTTCTATAAACTTCTAAAAGGTTCTACAACCTTCTAGCATGATCCTTAATCTTCTTGTGAATGTTAGAGAAGTCTAAAGACTTCTAGAAATGCCAATTTACCCTAAGTCATTTTATTAAGATCAAAACAAGACCAAGAGGGTTGAGCTATATAAATAGGATCAAGAAGGGGAGAATTTCGGTCAAAGCTGGGAGGAGAAGAAGAAAAACCAGAAAAGTGAAGAGAGGAAAGGAAAAACAAGAAAAAAAAAAGAGAGACTAAGGGAGAGAGAGATTTCTGGCAGCAAGGGAGCAAGGAGAAGACAACCGGCAGCAAGGAGAAAGAAAGGAGAAGGAAAGGAAAAGGAAGGAAAAGAAGGAGTGTTGTAGCTTTGCCTTCATCTTGGAAAGGTAAGAGATCACTTCTCAAAAGCTAAAAGAATGATACTAGAAGTTGGAAGCTAATTGCATATGAATTTGTTGATGTTGAGTAATGAAAATATTTTGATGTTGTGATGGATGTTGGATTGACCGGTTGGTGTAGTGATGGGTTGAGTATGGGTTTCAGTTCATTTGAGGTGTATTGGAGTGATGGTATGCTGAAAATTTGAAAAGAAAAAGGATGGAAGTGATAAAGAAAACAAGAAAAGCCATTTGTTAAGTAACAACTCACTAACTTGTGTTGTTTGGAAATATTAAAGGAAATCTGAGTAGATATGACTGGAAATGAAGCATAAATGACTCTAAACATGTCCTAGATTAGTTAGAAAGGATTTGGAATAAGTTGTGTGGAGGTTGTGAGGATTTTGAATGGCTAAGAGATCAGGAATAGCAAGAAGGGTGAAAGCTGCCAAAAATTTACTGGTTTGGCAAATTGGGAATAATTTATTTGTTAGAACAAAAGAGAAGCACTGGGCATAAAAACCTGTTAGTATGATGATTTTAGGATGTTAAATGAGGTATTTGAGAATTTAAGTGTGGTAGGATATGTTGAAGAAACCATAATAAATAAATTAAAACAAGTTGGGCTTCTAAATTGTAATCTTGAACCTCCAACTAGGAGTAGTAAGTTTAACTGAAAAACTGAACTAAATGGAGAAATTTTTGGATACCCCATGACCTGAAGTTTATAGATAAATGTCCTAGGAGTATTTTGGAAGTAGTTTCACCTCATTTGGACCTGTATTGAAAGAGATATGTACAAAATACTGGAAGATGACAAAACTGAACTTCAAACTCGGAACAGGGGAATTAACTGAAAAACTGTACAAAATGGGATGGAGTTTGCATGTCTCATGACCTGGAATTGATATAGGGATGTCTTAGGAATATTATGGAAGTAACCTCACCTTATTTGGACTTATATTGAATAAGTTATGTGAAGAATGGTGGAGGGTGGTAAAGCTGTAAAACCAGGAAAACCATTAAAAGCGTTAATTCATTTATTTCTTTAGAGACATTATAGAAACCTTATTTGAACCATTAAGCAGTTGAACCTATTAAGTAATAATATGGAGATATACTAATGGTGTAGGTGAATCAAATCGAGGGAACTCCTTTTAGGACTATACGAGTGCCACTTTGACTTAATATACAAGGTGAGTCCCATTGATTTTTAAACTTTTTTAAAGGCTAGTGTGCTTTGATTTTCTATAAAATGCTATGTTTTATGCCATTTTGGAAATCCTCGAATATGTGTAAGGTTTACATGAGCAACATTTGCTTTTATTCTATTTTTGACTCGAATAAATTTCATATTCAGCTTGGAAACCTTACTGGATGTTTAAAATACGAATTTTGTGAATTTAGTCCTTTTCGGATTAAATATTTGGGATTTCTGAAAACTGATAAATTTTGGAATCGGGTATTTGAAGAATAATCCAAATATCCTTATTGGAATATTTTATGAAAACTCTTGGAACTCGGGTATTCGGTAAATGACCGAAATATCCTTATTGGAACTTTTGCGAATATTTTTCAAATCGGGTAAGGGTAAAATGACCTGGATACCCTCAAAAAATCTTTTGGAATCTGGCATAGGTGAAATGACCCGAATACCCTTGGAAAAATGACTTTTGTGATCAAGTACGGGGAAAATAACCCGGTTGCTTTTGGAAACACGTTTTGATGTGTGAATAGAACCTTTTATCTGGTTTCAACATGATTTTGAAAAATGTTGTTTTGGCCCCAAAATGTTTTGATTTGAAGATCCTGTGAGATCAGATGACCCTCTGACCTGATCAGTCAGATGGGGTTGGTATTGTTGCGTTGAGTACTCAAGAAGGACTTTGATCTTTGTACTAGCCCATGTTAGAGATAGACGACCCCAAGTAAACTGATCAATTCTGGGGATTGTCTTATTCCAAACAGGGCGACAGGACATTGTGACGAGTCGTCCCTAGCTAGCCGTTGTGAGCCCCGCAATTGCCTGTTGATTATGATTGGTGGGTTGTTCATATAAGACCGAGTGGGGACACTCGGTGTGTTCAACCCCTTGCCACCTTGATGGTGATTAACGTCAGGATTGGGACCCTTGGCTTATGGTGGCAAGTAAAAGATCCCTAAGTGCACGGTGAGGTACATTAGTACGCTGCTCACCCTTCCGGCATAACACAGGTGATGTGCTGTAAGGCGTAGTCCCTGACACAAGAGACCGTATTGCCGAAGGTGAAGTTCTTTGAACTTTGCACGCGGGCCGCACTTCTAGATGGGGAAGAACCCGCATTTATTGAATTATGAGCCATATGTTTGGAAATTACTATTTTTCGAACGGACATGACAAAATGACCTGAATTTATCAATTATTGTTGTTTCCCTGTTATAAAATTTATTTCAATAAAGAATTTAAAAAAAAATGTCTCTCTCTTCTGAGCCAAACACTAGCACACACGGGACTCATTGAATATACCACTCACACGTATGTTTATCTTTTCTATTTTAGGGATTGAAGCTGAAGACTAACGACGGTACTACCCAGACTTCTTCTCTAGCACTGGATGGCTAATCTTTTGGAGTGACCATTGTACATAGACTATAAGATGGTTTTGCTCATGTATTTTGGGAACTATGACAATGTACCTATCGTGGCTCATATGTTTACATAAATAAAAAGCATGCTTCATTGTTTACTTAAGTTTTGACTTTACCCGTTTACTTTAAGTTTATATCGTTATAAAGACCCCTAGTCTGAGACTTTAGATGGGGTGGCATCCCACGTGAGTTTAGCCCACTGCGACAAGGTAAAAATGTGGAGTGTTACATAATTCACCTGACTACTACTCGGGTGTTGGCATGAGTAGTCCTTACCCCTCCCACTAGCGAACTCATACCTTCTACTTTTGTTAAGTCATGTCTTATATATATGTTTATAGTTTTTGTATAGATATTTAGTATATTCTAGTTTATTTCATTTATATTATGCTTTTGATTTATTTGGATCTTGTTTCACTCATGTTTATATCTTTTTGTGATTGTGGAAGGAACTTTTTGGAACAATGCTATATTCTTTCTTTTCAAACAATATTGTGGAACTACGCATAACACACTTGGAAAGTATTATTTTTCCTTCTCCCTTATCCCTTTTTAACTCCTTGTTTAATGTGTTAATTATTTTAATTGTGGTCAATAAGGACATTATCCAATTTAAGTGTGGGGGAGAGGATTAGTTTTATTTCTTGCAAAATTTTTTATTAAATTTCTTAGCATTCCCTTGGCTATTTCTCTTGTTAAAATTGGGTAAAAATGCGCTAAAATTTTTTAATTTTTGGTGTACTTTAAATCTTATGATATTATTATTCTTTTTCCTTTGGCATGAGATTGTTTTGATTGGGATATTCTTGGCTAAACGTGTATGTTTGATGTGATATAGGCTAAACTTGAGAATTTGACTTAACTTTGTTTAGGTTTAAGCAAACATTATGACATTTTTGTTTCTTAAAAATGGATAAGAAACTTGTGATGAAATATAAATATGAATTTTGGGTTAATCTTGGTTCTTCAATTGTAAGACTAGTCCATATTTTAGGTTTAAGTAACTGTAGATTATGAGTAAGAAAATAAGAGAATAGAGTAAGGTAAAGCAAAAGTTAAAAAATCATTATTTATATTTTTACTTGGCATTTGCATTACCTTACTTTGAAAAGAAAACGAGTATTTAATGAGGGTAATAAAAAATTTAAAAATTCCTTATTTATCCATTTTTACTAGCATTTGCATTACCTTACAAAAGTGAACCTATGAACTAATCCTTTGTTTACTACTTGGATTGTATTAGTTAGGAAGTTATAGAACCTAGATTAAACCGGTAATCCTAGTTTATATGAATCACCTAGTTTATATTCTTAACCAGTATGGGGTGAAGTATGTTGAGCATTAATAAATTTGTTTAATTCAACTTTAATGGTTTTAGCTTTATCTATTCAAATACATGCATTTACACGAGTTTAGCTTAGTCAAGTGATCTTGAATTGAATTTTCATCTCAAAAGAAAAAAAAAAAAATGCACTACTCATGAGAGTCATTGTTGCCAAAATCTAGTATTAATGAAAATTGCTTTTTGCTTAAGATGCTTATTGTTTTGATAGTTTACTTGAGAATAAGTAAAAGCTTAAATATGCGGGAGTGATAAGTACTCATTATTGCTATTTTTCATAGTCATTTGTGCTAGGTAATGTTAAATTTGTGATTAGATGACTACTCATTCTCCTTATTTTTGCCTTATTTTATACAAAACACATAAGTAGAGGATAATTGGAGAAACAAAGTAAAAATAAAGCAAAGAAGTATGAAACGATGCCTAATACTATGCTAGACAGGCACTGATTCAGAACAAAGAGTTTAAGGAAAATATTCAGGACATAATAGGCACCGGTTATGAAGCTATATAGGCACTGGTTGCATGTATCAATAGGCAGTGATTCATCAGTTAAAGAGGCACTAGTTATTTCCAAAGAGTATAGGAGTTGGAACAATAAGACCAACAGACGCTGGATGGAAGAATAGACAAGCACCAGTTCAGAGTAAGATTTCAAGATCTTTAAGTAAAGTGCACAATCGGTGCTAGTCTAGCATTACAATAGGCGCCGATTTATGTAGGGATAATTTAGTATAGAGCAAATTTCAAGAGTTTTCAAAGGTCACTATAAATAGCACTCTTTACTGTTTTGTCAAGGACAAATAGAGAGGAGGAGGAGCAATCTCCAAACCCTAGTACTCCAAGAAGGAATCCAAGGAAAGGGTCTAAGCCATTTTTAAAAAAGAGAAGAATTTTCAAGGGAGAGATTCAAGAAGAAAAAAAAGTATAACTTGTCTAAAAGTTTATTTTCTTTTCTCTTGTATTCTTTTCTTGTTTTTGTTGGGCATTCATAATTTATTTAGTAATTAAAAGGTGGAACCTTTATATTTGTTAGATCTTAACTTCTATATTGGTTTATTGAAATCTATTTTGGCATTCAATCACTAGATTTGTGTTGGGTTATTGATTATTGAGTTTATCTTGGCTTTAATAATTTTGAGAGATGGGGTTAAAGTTGAAAGGCTTGATTACTTGATTTACCATATTTGTTTGCCTTCTATTAACTCGAGAGAGAGGTTGAGGACATAGAATTAAGTGATTAAAGGGTCATAGGGTTACCTAGAAATAAGAACATCATTCCCCCTAAATGAAGAATGGGTAATAAAACACAATACCTCTTGAATTAGGTTAGTGAGGTAGAGATACTTACTAATGAGGTTAAGGGTAGAGGATTCATAACTTGAGAAAGAGTGGGTCTTAATATAGATTGCCTAATTGGTGTCAATGTAGAGTATCAATGGGTCTATTTAGTTGATTGAGCTTTAACCTAATAACGGAGAATACCATTTGAATTGCATAGCTTATTCTTCTCTTCCTAAGGATATTTGGTGATTTAAGAGAATTCTTAGGTGTGCTTAGGTTAGTTGATCTCTCTTTCCTATTTGACATCTTCCCACTGGGATAGTTTACCAAACAATGAAACAAAGGCATGGTAGAAGTATCTGCCACATTACTCAAGGGTATGATACTTGCCAACTAGAACTCTATGCTATATGATAGATATACTTGCCCAAATATGTGTTGTATGAGTGATTTTTGCTATTTAAATCAAGATTTGGCTATTTTTGTGCTAAATATTGACAATTTTTCCTATGCATGAATATACACACAAATTGCACATGTCAAGGTTTGATATGATCTTGAATGGGCTTTTTCTTGGTATTGTGGGTGGTTTAATTGGTAAGGAGTTCAACTCAACTAATGGGACCATAAACAAAGATTCTTCTTGAGACAAAAGGAGAAAATGAAATGACAACCTACCCTCTATCAAACCCTTGAAGAACTAAGCTTCAAAGACCCTCAAGAATAGTAGAAAGTTCTACTATAATCTCACTCCAATATCCTTGAAGAAATAAAGGCAAACAAGAACAAATAGAATAGAGAAAATAGGCACCTAAGTAATGAAATTTAAACAAACCTTAGAAGAGTAAAGCAACTAAGACCTATTCAAAGAAACCACATTGGATTATCCAAAAGATTTATAGATTCATTCATAAGGAGGACTAACCCTTAAGCATAGTCTTGAACAAGATGAACAAGGAGGCTAGGGTCTCTCAAGATTCTCTCTCAAATTTGAATTAAAGTGTGTGAATTGTGTTGTTAAATCACTAAAGGTTCTATTTATACTACCCTAACCCTAGCTAAATAATCCCCAAGGTTCTATTACAGTTTATGGTCTTAATAAGTCTTTACAAACACTTAAAATTGGACAAAAACAGAGAAAACATAAAAAACGTGGCTGCCCAGGCCGGTGCCGGCGCCGGCTAGGGCCCTTGAAGCCGGTGCCAGTTGTGCACTGCCTTCGAGCCAGTCGTGTTGCAGATTGAGGCCGGTGCTTGTTCGGATGCTTGGGCCGGCACCGGCTGTCCACTATAAGGCCTCCTTTTGGTCGAATTTTGTCTGTATTTGTTGCCAGCTTGAGTTCTTGTTGGGGTCCTTCTTGCTCTCATAAAAAATGAGTTCTTGGCTAGCTTCCTCAACCTTCTAACCATCTTCCTTCCTCAAGTATGGTTTTATGAGCAATTGAAAATCAACTTGAAGCTTCTTGGACCTAGATCTCATCATCGTTCCTTGTCCTTGCATGGTCATGCCTCCCCCTCCTTGATCTTGACTTCCATGATGAAGTGGGGTCTCATCAAGGTTATTACATTTAATGCGCCTTAAAGTGAAATTAGCAAGGTAGAGATATCTTTTTAATTTGACTTAAGAGAAAGAATTCCATAACTTGAGAAAGGATGAAAATCATTTTTACTGCCCATTACCAGTACTAGAATAGTAATTCAATTGTCTAGAGTATTCAATCATTATTTATCAAGTTCTTAGGGGATCCCATCTGAAACTCCATCTAAAGCCAACCCTAGAGTAAAGGGGTCGGGATACATATTCTATTATTTTGCATGAATATATATATTTTTGAATGATTTTATGTGCTTTAGAATTATGATTTATAAGTTAAAAAGCTTAGTTATGCTTATTGAGTAGGAAGGGTAAATCGATAATTTTGCTTGAGGTAAAAATAGGAAGATGGCTTGAGGATTAAATAAGAAGAATATTTGGGTGAGAAAATAAGAACAAGATTTGGTGTGGTTAAGTGGTTAGAGCTTTGTGATTTAATCTCTAAGGTCATGAGTTCAAATTCCATCACTTAAGTTTTATTCATGATTATCTTAGTTAAGTTTGAATTTTTGTTTTCTTACATTCCTTAAAGATAGGAATGTTGTCCTAGGGGAGACATGAAGAGAATGTCTTAATCCTATCATCATGTCCTAAAAAGAATTCTAGAGGAATTCTTGTCCTAACATCTTCACAATTTAAATTTGTTCAAAATTCATCAAAATTCATCTTTTAATTCCAGAAAATTCTGTGAGGATTTCTTGGCTTTAAATTTCAAACATTGATCTGGAAAGTTGGAGGGGTTAACCGAAAATAGGAGAGGATTTAGAAAGGGTTTCCAAGGGAAATCAATCACCATGGTAGAACTTTCAACTCATTTTCATAGTGTTCATGTTCTTGATTAAGGAAACCTGGAAATTTTCTAGATTTTTGAGCAGTCTAGCTTTCGAAAAATTCAGCCAGTTTCTTTGCCCATTTGCTGCCAGAAAAATGACCAATTCATATAGCTTGAAGACTGAAATTTCAGTGCAAATTCGGACTGCATAAATTGCTCAAAACCAGAAAAAAATTCTGGGCAGTTTCGCTGCATAACAACCTGAAATGAAGCTATTTTTCTTGTCATCAATCCAGCAAAATTCCTCTGCTTTTCCTCCAAAAAGAAGGTTGGAAACCAGCCTTAAGAGACCCTCAAACACCTCTCAAAATTCCCTGCAAATTGAGCTAAAGAAGTGTAGAAATTCTGCACAGAAAATTCAGCAAACCTTTCGAAACTTTGAACACCATGAAACTAGAAAATTCCCAACTTGTCTCCTTAGGCCTAGACCGAAGAAACCACCCTCAAACCTCTGTAAAATGAACTTTGTTCAGCCATGAACTAAACACCATTAACCTCTCCACTTACCTTGAACACTAGGACTCCATAATCACACCTCAAATATCTCCTAAGATCATTCCATTCAAACTACATTTAAACTTAAAAAATTTCCAGAATTTTGCTCCATGAAAACACTCTTGAATTAAGCTACTAAACCAGAATTTCCTCTGCCATTAAGCTCTGAATTTCAGCCAGCCTTAAAGCCTTGTCAATCTTCATTCATTTTAACAAAACAAACTAGTCTAGCCGGCTCTATTGAAGCACAAAGAAACCTCCATCAATCAAACACCATTAACATATCCTATACCTCAAACCACTCCTCAATTCCCCCCATTTGAATTTCAAACAAAATCAGCTTATTCTTTTCTCTCCTAGCTGAAAATTGAGACTCCCAATTCCCCTAAACCATTCAGCCAACACTCTCCTAGATTTTGTGCAAACCTTTTCTCAAACTCTCTCAATTTTCACTAAGAATACCAAGAACACTAAGAACACACACTACATTTCTTCAAGCCAAAACCCACCCTAAACACCTTCAATCACTCTCAAACACTCCAGATTACTCCAACATACTCCCTAGTATTCATTTCTGTTATTTATAACACAAAATCTCGCAAACAAGAAATTGCATTCGGATAAAAAAAACTAGTTTTTTTCCTTTAAGGTCTCAAGAACATCATCAAGGTAATCAAGAACAACTCCTTTGTTCATCTTCTTCCATTTAACCTTCAATGTACCATGCTAATGATCTCTCTCTCTCGGCCGAAATGGTTGATCAACAACCATGGCTGTTTTTTTTTCTCTTGGACAATTCAAGACTCTCAATTGCGTGGACCTTCTTAAGTCTTCATCGAAGTAACCGTCAATCAAGTATTTCTCCTTAATCCTCCTTTTTAATTCTGCATTCATGTCTCTTAGATGTTGATAGGAAGAATAGAATATGAAATGGGGATTGAGTGTATGCATGTGAATGAAGGGGTTGGGATTAGGATAGGAGAATGGTTGTACATGATTAAGTTATATGGATTTTCTTGAGAATCAGTGCATGTTCATCATGTCTTAGGAGAGTTATGGATGTTTAAAGCATGTTAGATGTTATGACACCTATGGTGAATAGGATTTTTATATTCTTATTTCCATTGAAGCCATGATTGATTATTATGCCTAGTAAGGATTTGGCATGTGATAGTATGTATTGATTTAAGCCTATATTCATGAATGGACTAGTTTATTGTTTGATGTTGGGGAATATGTTCATGAATCTTTTTTAGCAATAGGAAAATCATGATTATTTCCTTGTTGATCCTAGGTTAATTTTATTAACAAATTTTATTACCTTAATTAAAATTATTACTATATTTTTTTTTCTAAAGATTTCTAAATTCCTAGGAAGTTTTGGAATTAGAATATTAAATGAAATATTGGTATTTTACTAGTAAAATAAATAATATCTTTTATTAAAAATAATATATATATATATATGTATAATAATAAATAAGATCTTTTATATAGATAATAATAATAAATAGAATATTAATGACCTTGTAGACCATAGTTTAAAACTTTTACCTATATTCATAAATGTTATTTATATTAAAAATTATTCGTTATCTATTAAAAAAATTTTAATACAACTTATTTATTGTTAATTTTATTTACTACTAATTATTTATTATCTATTAATTATTAATTAAAAAATAATTGTAATTTATTATTTATTTATAATAATACTATTTAAAAATTATCATTTATTAATATTATTTAGGACTTAGTATGATTCAATATTCAAACACTAGTTTATTTATTAATAATAATACTTAAGATTCATTATTTGAACTTATAACTTATTAGTAATTATTTTATAACCCCTAGTTATTTTGACTTAGGAAGCTAGGTTTATTTTATAAACTTCTTTATCATCTAGCCTTAAAGCTTAGGATATTAAGGTCATGGTTGTAATTAGTTGAATTAGGAATTATTTATGTAAGGCAAGTATAGCTCGAGTATAACTTTATGCCTTATGTTTACCCCAAGTAGGGTTGGGTCAGCCTTGAAGGATTTTTGAGTTCAAGCAAGCAAAGGATCAGGAAAGTTCCTGCATGGAGTTATTTGAAGACAAAAAATTATTGTGGCAAGCCAAGTTCAATGTGTATGATCACTCGATTGTAAAGGCAATTAAAGACCGTTTTTCATTTTTATTTTAGTCAAGCAAATCATTTGAAAGTTAAACAAGCAATTTTACATAAAATGCTAAACTCTTTCTAAAACCCAACTTTGACAAGAATTTAAAAACCCCTTAATTGCTATTTCCAAGTAAATAAATGTACGATCAATTTTCTCCCAAGTGGGACAAACAACGTTGAGTACTCAATAAGGGTAGACTACTATGACTAGTCTTTGAAGGGTTAGGGTAAGTCTCTCAGTAGGTGGCCACCTCTGTGGGATGAGTCATTCCCAGATAGGATGCCAGTTCGGTAGGTCATGCCGATCTGAGCTAGCAAGTTTCAGTCATGTGGACTGTGTGTTTTCGGAGTGGATAACCGGTAAGTTTTGGTGTAGAGATGGAGGAGTATCTTACCCGATAGGCCGTACACCTACCTATTGTCAGCATGCTCAATGTGTGGCATTCTAACCAATATATGGTCATGTGGCCCAACGTGTGGTAACCCATAGCTACCTCTTTGGGTGGTTGTATTTATTGTACACATGTATGGTTTGAAAAGCAAAACACCACTCTTTATTTTTAACATTTATTTAATGCTTGCCAACACTTTCTCTTATGAAATTTTGACAATTTGGATACATGAACTGTTTTACCTGAAACACTCAAAGCACACACGGGCTTACTGAGATTTTTATCTCACCACCTTTTATGCCATATTTTTAGGACGGTCCTGCTGTGAAGGTCATTAGCTAGATTGATGCTTGTGATTCTGAAGACTCTTTGTTATTTTCCTTATGTGATGTTTTGAGAGATTGTAGCAAACAATTTATTTTGGATTTGTTCATGTATTTTTGGGTTGTAATAAGTTTAATTTTAAAGTTTTTATTTTATTTTATTTTATGTGACTTAGTTATAAAGACCCCTTGTCCTATGGACAGGGCAACATCCCCGGCCCTGTTGGGCCTAGGTAGTGGGGTGTTACATCCCATCTAAATACACTTTTGTTCATTGAAATTATTATTAATTTTTATACTCTTATTGCCACACCCATATTTTTTAAATTCACCTGTTACTTTTGTAGTTTTAATTTTTAGTAAGCACATTATTGTTCCTTGAATTAATGGGCTAAACAGTTGAATTAAAGCAAATATTAGTAGTTACTCTTTCTGGATCGATATTTGTTAAATACCTTATACTACACTCACAATGGGTGCACACTTCCCCTAGCATGTTTGGTGTATAAAGTTTGGTGATTTGACATTTTAATTGTGAAACTTGATCATTTTTTACTTTTTTTGTAATATATCTGAAACCTAGCATATCAAGTTTTTGGTACCATTGTCAGGGAGGAATATTACGAAAGCTATATTTCTATTGATTTTATTTTTATTTGTGAATATTACTACTACTTATATTTAAATGAGTTGTAAATACATCTATATTTTTATTAGTTTAGATTTTATTTTGTTTGTATTCTTTATTATTTGAAGTGTTAACAATATTTGTGTGCTAAATTTCTGAAGCCTAGGTTAAACAGTCTAGTTTATGACTCAAAGAGTCAAGTTATTGAATTGGATAGAGAAATTAGAAAGCCATTCCATCAACTTGTGAGGGACAAAAAACCAAAGAGCTAACCATCTTCATGACCAAGTGGCATGATTGGATTGTTTAAGGGAAGATATGGAGATAAATCTAGGAGGTAATAGAAATGAAAACTGCAATGGTAATGACAAGTGGAGAACTGTGGTAGGCAATGCTAAGCCATCCATTACTGGGATAGAATCTAGCATGTGAGGTCTAAAGTTGAAGTAAGCGACTTTATCGTCAAATTAAATGTAATCCATATAATACAACAATTAGCGCAGTTTGACGATTTACCAGATAAGGATCCCAACACCCATATTGCCAATCTTTCTGGAGATCTGTGACACATTCAAAATAAATAGTATTTTAGATGATACTATTAAACTAAGGCTTTTCCAATTTTCTCTAAAGGATAGAGCAAAGTCATAGCTAAAGTCTCTTCTAACATGGTCAATTATTACATGGAATAGACTTGTAGAAAAATTTCTGGTCAAATACTTCCCTCCAACAAAAATTGCAATACTCTATAATGATATCTTTTCTTTCCAACAATTGGAGACTTATAGCTTGTACGATTCATGGGAAAGATGGAAAGAATTATTGCAGAACAGTCCTTACTATGGTCTTGATCTTGGGTTACAAGTGCGTACTTTTCATAGTAGCCTAAACATTTCATCTAAACAACTAATTGATGCTTTATCTGATGCTATAATAGATAATAAGACTTTAGAGAAATTTCAAGATATAATTGAGAACATAGCAATGAATAATTATTCATGGGATAATTGAAGGCTAAGGGCTAAAGAGCTCAAAGGTTACATAATATGGATGCAGTGGCAGCTTTAAAAGCTAAGCTAGTGATACTCACAAAGAAGATTAATAAGTTGAACATGGCACCTACTCAAGGACAACCAATGAGTTGTGATTTTTGTGGAAGAGGACACCTAAATCATAAGTGCCAACAAATAGGGATATCTACTAAACCTTTTTTAGAGCAGGCTAATTATTTGGGATGTGGAGAACCCTTATAGGAATACCTACAATCCAGGCTGGTGTAACTACCTAACCTTTCTTGGAGTAATTAGGGATAATCAAGACCAGCTCAGTCACTAGGGTTTGAAGTTAGAGCTAATTTGAGGCCACAACTATTACTACCTTATAACCCACCATTGCCACAGTAGCCAACAAAGCTTTCACTGGAGGATATAATAGCTAAAATTGTGACTTCTACAGATTCACATTTTTAGGAAATTAAGGTATGATTGAGGAATCAAGAGGCTTTAATCTACAACTTAGAGAATCAGATAAGGTAGTTGGCTAAGCTACTTGCAATGGGTAAGCAAATACCCTCCTAGGAAACACAAAGAAAAATCTACGAGAGCATGATATGGCTATTATATTGAGAAATAGAAAGGAATTGGAGGACCCAAAAAAACATGTGAAGGGTAAGAATGAGAAAGTGAGATTTGGAGAGAGAAACTAATAAACGAAAATGAGCGGCACCGTTTGAGATGAAGGAAACAGTGTTGCTAGATGAGAAGGTAAGAAAAAGGGTATTAGAGTATAAGTCCCCTATACCATACCCAAGACGCTTGCAGAAGAAGAAAATAGATGAGTAGTTTAGGAAATTTGTAGAGCTATTCAAGCAATTACGCATCAACCTCCCATTTATTGAGGCACTTGCTCTAATGTCTAGATGTGCAAAGTTTCTCAAGGATATTCTATTAAAGAAGAGGAGACTAGAGAAGTTGTCTACTGTCACATTGAATGAAAACTGTTTAGCTATCTTCCAGAAAAAAAGAAGCTACTGTAGAAAGTGAAAGACCTAGGGAGTTTCTTAATCTCTTGTTTTATTAGTAGTTTATCTTTTGGCACTGTATTGGTAGATTTAGCTGCTAGTATTAATATGTTACCTTATAAAACTTTCAAAAAGTTATGTCTAGGTGAGCTAAAACCTACTAAGATTAGTATACCACTAGTAGATAGATTCATAAAATATCCTAAGGGAACTGTAGAGAATGTATTGGTAATGATTGATAAATTTATTTTCCTAATAGACTTTGTAATACTTGATATGGATGAAGACTCTAATGTCACTTTAGTGCCAGGTAGACCTTTCCTATTTGTAGTTAAAGTAATAATAGATGTTCATGAGGGAAAGTTAATCCTTAAAGTTGAGAATTAGGAGATCACTTTTAAGATACCAGAAGGCATGAAGTATTCATTTGATCATATTGTTTCTTGTTTTATAATTACCATAACTAATGATTGTATTTGTGATCATGCATAGGAATGCTTGACTAAGGGCCCATTAAAGATATATTTGGATAAAGGTGACAAAGAAAAAGAAAGAAGTCAATCTATAGAGGAAATGGTGGTATACCTAGATGCCCCCAAGGTGATACTTGAATTAAAAGATTTTGAGGCTATAGAGAGAGCAAGCTTGGGAAGGATGAGATTGTGCATTGAAGATCCACCTAAGTTAGAGTTGAAAAAGTTACCTGAGCACTTAAAATACACATTCTTGGAAGGAGGAGCTAAATTACCTATGATCATTGCAAAGGACCTAACAAAAGAATAGAATGTAAAACTGATTCAAGTAATGAATATGTACAAAAGGGCTATAACGTGGAAGATACTAGACATTAAGGGGATAAGCCTATCTTTTTATACATATAAGGTCCCATCAGAAGATAATTTCAAGCCAGTAGTGCAATTACAAAGAAGGCTTAACCCAAATATGAAGGAAGTAGTAAAAGTTGAGATGATTAAGCTTCTTCATGCATGTGTTATATACCTATTTCAAATAGTCTTGGGTGAAATTAGTACAAGTAGTCCTAAAGAAAAGAGGGATGATCGTGGTACCTAATGAGAAAAATGAGCTCATCTTCATAAGAGTGGTTATTGGTTGGAGCGTATGTATTAAATATAGAAAGTAAAATGATGCAACAAGAAAAGACCACTTTCCACTCTTTTTCATTGATCAGATATTAGAGAGACTAGTGGGTCACGTGTACTACTACTCTTTTATGGTTTTTCAAGATCCTTTCAAATCCTTATAGTCTTTGAAGATCAAGAGAAGACAGCCTTCATGTGCCCATTCGGTACTTTTGCATATTTTCGTATACTATTTGGTCTTTGTAATAGTCTGAGTTCATTTCAAAGGTGTATGACAACAATATTTGAGGGATTGGTAAAGGATATTATAGATATTACTGTCCCACCATATAAAATGAATACTTAGCTAATTGTGACTTGTAGTCATCATTATCAGATTGAAAATTGGCATTAGTATACCCTTTAACTTGTAAGTCACCTTCTCTATATACCAAAAATATATCATTCATTTTCCTTAAGTACTTAAGGATGTTTTTGATAGTCACACAATGACCTTCTTTAGGGTTAGATTGATATCTGCTCGCCAAGCTAAGAGTACATGATACATCGGACCTAGTATATATTATAGTATATATAATAGATCTAATTGCCGAAGTATATAGTATTCTACTCATGTGACCCCTTTCATTTTGTGTTTGAAGAAACATAAATTTTGAAAGGCTTATCCTATATGTCATGTGTAAGAATTCTCTCTTGGATTGATCTATACTAGACTTCTTCAACATTTTGTTTATGTATATAGACTATGAAAGATTGAGAAAATTTTTTTTATCTATCTCTATAGATCATTATCTCCATAATATAGGTTGCTTCTCCAAGGTCTTTTATGGAGAATTTCTTTGATAACCAAATATTGACTGATTGAATATTAGAGACATCATTTCCTATTAGCAATATGTCATCTATATATAGCAATAAAAAAACAATTGCACTCCCACTAGCCTTCTTGTATACATAAGGTTCATCTATATTTTGTATGAAACCAAATTCCTTAATTGTTTCATCAAAAAAAATATTCCAACTCCTAGAAGTTTACTTTAGTCTATAAATAGAATTTTGCAGCTTGTATACTTAAATATGATCCTTAGATGTGAAACCCTCAAGTTGTGTCATATACATTTCCTCAGTCAAATTTTCATTAAGAAAGCTATTTTCACATCTATTTGCCAAATCTTATAGTCATAATGAGCTACAAGTGTTAGGAATAGTCTAATAGATTTCAGCACTGATACTGGTGAAAAAGTCTTATCATAGTCAATACCTGATTGTTGACGATAACTTTTTGCAACCAGTCATGCCCTATATGAAATGCCTTTATTATATATATCAGTTTTCATCTTGAAAAACCATTTGCATCCTATGGGTTTTATCCCTTCAGGTGGATCAACCAAACTCCAAACTTGGTCATGTATGGAATCTATTTTTGACCTCATAGCTTCCTACTATTTATAAAATTCTGAACTCTTTGGCACTTCCTTTTAAATAGTAGGCTCATCTTCTTCAATGAGTAATATATTATTGTGGTAATTAATGAGAAATCCATACCTCTCAGGTACCACAATATCCTATTTAACCTACGAGGTTCTTGTGGACAAAAAGGCCTATCTATTTTATCAATAGACTCGGGATCATCTGATTGATCATTGTTTGTTTGTTCTTTTTTAACTTCACTAAGTTCAATTTTTCTGCAACTATCTCCTTTAAGTATGAATTCCTTCTCTAAGAAGACATCATTCTTTGAAATAAACACTTTGTTTTTTGAAGAGAGATAGAAATAATATCCATACAATTCTTTCGGATATCCAACAAACAAATACTTATCAGACTTACTTTAAAGTTTCTTTGATTTTGTCCTCTCAATATAAGTAGGACATCTATAAATTCTCAAGTAATTAGTCTCTTACCAAAAAATAACTCATAAGGGGTACTAGTATCAATTATTTTTATGGAACTCTGTTTAAAATATAAATAGCAGTTTCTAGTGCATATTCCCAAAACGATTTGGGTAATTCTGCAAAAGACATTATAGTTCGATCCATATCTAATAGATTTATATTCATTCTCTTAGATACACCATTATACTGGCATATATACAGATGAGTCCATTGAGATAATATTCCATTATCTCTAAAATAACTCTGAAACTCTTGGCTTAAGTATTCACCTCCTCGATTGGATCTTAGAGTTTTAATACTGTTACCAAGTTATTTTTCTACATTATTCCTAAATTTTTTGAACTTGTCAAAACTTTAGATTTATATTTCATTAAATACAAATGCCTAAATTGAGAATAATCATAAAAAAATATTATGAAGGATTGATAATCCTTTCTTGCTTGCAATGTCATTAGTTAGAATAAATCACTATGTATTAGTTCCAATAATTACTTAACTCTTTTTCCTTTCTTAGAAAAAAGAGATTTTAGTCATTTTACCAAATAAACAAGATTCACATACACCATATGATTCAAAATCAAATGATCCTAAGTCACTAAACTTGTGTAATTTAGAAATGCGATTTTTATTTACATGGTCTAAACGACAATACCATAAGTAAGAGGGGTTTGTGTTGTCTTTTCTTTGTTTCATTTCATTTATGTTGAGAATTAGAATTTTAATGTCTAGAACATAAAAACCATTCATTAAAGTTGCAGTACCATAATAGATATCATTTAATGAAAAAGAATAACGTTTATTCTTAAAAATTAAATGAAATCTAAATAAATCTAAACAAGTAACTGAGATAAAATTTTTGAGTAAAATTGGGGCATAATAGCAGTTTTTAAGTTCTTAAACTAATCCAGAAGGCAAGTGTAGGTGATAAGTCCCCACAACAAGTGCAGTAATCTTTGCTTTATTTGGTATCTAATACCTATATCTCATTATTAAAGGCATTATTAATCTCAATCATAAACATACCAGGAGTAGAAATAGAAGTGCCAACGAGCTTCTCATTCTTATTCTTTTCCTTTAGTGACTCCAGGTAGCCCTTGTAGTTGCACCTCTAATGGACCATTTTTCCACAATGGTGACATGGTCCTTTTGTTGCTGTCTCTTTCTTTTTAATTCCATTATTTGATTTGGTTGGATTCTTTTTCTTCTTCCTTTGATGGACTTTCTTCTTCTTAGAAGAAGTTGAAGAATCTACCAATATAACTGCATTATTTTCCTTCTTGATGGAGCCTTTTGCAATCTTGAGAAGATTAGTCAACTCAGGTAATACAGGCTTAATCTTGTTCATTTGGTAGTTTATCATAAATTGTGAAAAATTACCTGGCACCAATTGTAAAATTAAGTCAAAACTTAATTCGTGGTCTATTACAAAACTGAGAGATCCAAGTTTCTCAATCAAGTCGAACATTTTAAGTCCATGCATAGCTGATAGGGCCTAAATATACTTATATTTTCCTTACTATTTGAGATGATTTTGTAGTGTTTTTTTATGTAATAGGTAGCCAATTCCTTTTCTTTTTGATAAAATTGAGCTAATTGATTGTAGAAAGTTTTTGTTGAATTTTGTACAAGATTAATAGACTTTTAAATTCAATTTTGGCATTCCAGTAGTGAACCGGTGCCGGCCCATGATGTTTGAATCAGTCTTAGTTTAATTCTGAATCAAACAGGGCAAAACAGTGGAAAAACAGAGCTGACCAACATTGGCAAAGAGGAGCTGACACTGGCTCAAAAGAACTAAGCCGATGCCAGCCTTGGTCTGTCTAATGTCGATGTGAACTCTAATTTTGAGCAAATTTGGAAATTCCCAAGAAGTCTCTTGGCATTTGACTTGTGCACAGCCTAGAACTCTTAGGGAACGATTTTAGCAACCTAGAATGTTATAAATACAAGAAAAACACAAGCAAAATGTGGTGAATTTAAGGGAATTAATTGCATATTCAAGATTGAAGGAAGAGAATTCATCAAAAGGAGCATTGTTTTAAGAGATTTTCAATAGGAAGAAGATGACTTGTTTATGAGTTTTTTATTTTTTCTTTATTTTCTTTTTCTTGAACAATGATGAGATCAATATTTTAATTTTATTTAGATGAAGTTTTTGAATTTATGATTTTGTATAGATTTTAGTTTTTTAATCGATTGATTTTTATTTCTGGTATTTGGTGTTGGGTATCTCACGCATATCATATATGGCGTAGCGGAAAAATAAAACGAGATACCAACCTAGGATCCACATATGTGTAGAAAACAAGACATAAAGAGATCAAAGGTAATAGTTTTTACCTTTCTTTGTGTTGGGGATATGCCCTAGAGTCAATTTGTACTTATACAATTGTCATTATGTTTTATATAATAATATGAGGCTTTCTTTTCCATGAATAGTGAGTTTTGTTTTGTTGGTCATCAAGTACGTGACTTGATAGTAAAACCCTACAATGAATACAATGACTATTCTAAAACTGTCCTTGATCGATTATTATTATTGGAATAATAATAAATTAAGATTAGTATGTTTGTGACTTGATGGCTATGTTTTACTGGCCATGGATATTTGTGATATCGAGTCAAGACATAAATAAATGTTAGAGAACATTGTATTGGACATGACCCACTGTGAGAGTACTTCATGGAATATGTCATAAGTACTTTCTAGCCATAATAATATTGAAAGTCCTTCGACCTAAATTCATCATAGTTTCTTACTTGATAAATTCTATATTTTGACATTGTCTAAAGTTGTCTTTAACCGGATAATAAATTAGACTACTTGTTGGATATAGAATAAATCAAGGAGAGGAATATGATTGATTGTGAAGGAATTTGTCCCTCTCGATTATGGGAGAGATATCTATGGGCCCCTTGATAAGTTAGGCTGTTAAAAATGCATGGTCGGTGCTCAAATATATCAATCTAAGATATTGATATCATTTGTTTGAACAGATCTACTATGAAATCAAGAAATAATTGATTAAGCTTAATAAGGATGACATGCTCCGTGCCTTATGCTTAATCTAGATATCGTGTGACAAAAGGACTAAATATAAAATTATGGTTTGGTTCAAAGAGATCACCGATCTTCATTTAACCTGGATAGTTATAATGTTTTGCTAGAAACCGCTTATAACTTGTGGGCCATTTAAATATGATTTAGGCACATTGCCGGTGTTAAATGAACCTATAGGGTCACACAATAAGCGAACTTGTTAGGTTATTTTTACGGTGACCGAGTTCGATGAATACGGATGATATCCAGATTATAAGAATACGACTCGGTAAAATAATTAGTTAAATTACCGAGATAATGGCAGAATCTTATCATATCAGTTTTAATTTAATTTGAATTTAAATTAGAATATGATAAGATATTATTAGGGTTGGACTCTAAGAGGTTCGAGGGTTTTTAAGAAAACCCTAGCCGTCTTTCAATAGTCCAATTTTTCGGTTGAGAACATTCGTGCTATTCTCTACCAGAAAAAAAAACCTCTCAAACCCTAGGCGCTAGCACTCCCCGGGTATCGAGTAAGTTCGCGGTGTGTATCCGATAGAGGACGTTCGCATACTGCAGCGTCTGGTGATTGTTCGGGTTGAACGTACAACAGCGCAACCAGAATCGAAGGATTTCGATTACAGCAACCAGAGGTAATTCTTAAAGCTTAGATCTTCTTAATCGTTTGCTTGGGTCCTCGGGAGGGATTCGTAGATGTTTTTCGCATTTAGGAGTCCACGAATCCCAATACTTTGAACGTCTGAAGAACAAAAATTTTCTTCTTTAAGTCGAGGCGCGATCCAGCAATCCTCTTGATCAAACACCACGAGAGTTGACCGTCCAACCACTATAATCACAGTATGTGATTATCTCTAACAGAAATTCACACGGAGGAACACTCAAGCATCAAGATTTTTTGTGCTGGCAGAAACAACAATGGCGGCTAGGGTTCTTCTTATTTTTTAGAAAAACGAGAGAGAGAGAGAGGGGAGGAAAAGAATGTCGTGTGTGCCCTAGGGTTTTGGAGGGATTTTTTTTTTGTGTGTTTCAGCGAAGGAATTTCGTTCATATATCTACCATATATTACATGAAAAAATCGCTGAAAAAAATCCTCCAATTGAAAATTCTAAAATAGTTAGAATTCCCTAATTGTAATTGGAAACATCAAGTTCTCATAATTATAATTTGGATCATAAATTATAATTAATTATAATTTGGCCACAACAACTTCTCTTTCTCACAATTAACCCTACTATGTTATCAAATAACATCTTGAGTATATAATCCTTTATTGTGTGTGACTTATTAGGTTTCCCAGTCAATTGGTAGTGAATATGAATTAATCCAAACGTCTTTGAGATTAATAATCCATAATTAATTAAAATTAATCATATCAATTCTAATCAGGATTAATTTATTAATTCAACAATTAATAAACTCATATTCCCATATCATGAGCGGTATCTAGCAACACATCATGACCACCCAAGAGCCCAGAAAGTCAAGTGGCTTGACACGAACCCTTCAATAACAAACTATAGTGCAATTAACTCCTTTCACTAAACAATATCTCATTCGGTTTGGAGTACGAAATTAGTGCCAACTCTTTCCAGAATATATATTAATTCTGGCCCGAATATAATAGTACTTGTACTAGGAACCCACTACTCTAGATGTGTATCAATTGGAACTGTTTCCAATACACAGTCACCTTGGCCAAGGATTTCTTGAGTAGTAATTCTTACAAGTAGCCGTGAGATATTTGCCCTACTATTAAGAGTGGTGAATCATTTATTAATCCTCTCAACTACTGTCGTTTACTTCACAATGTACCCAATATCCATTCTATAGGCGGCCCTCGATCTGGCTCCATAGATTGGAATCAAAGCACAATACTTAGCAAATAAAGTACCTTAGAGATGTCAAGTTTAAAGATACTTACACGTTTGCTATATTGAGATTATATCACTGGCACTAAATAGTTATTCATATGATTATTTCATAGTTAGGTCATCCAATGAACTTGTTCCATTTACAAGCATCCACGTGTTAACTTTGAGTATCTCAATACTTACAGATATGAAAACCACTGCCTAATCAAGTTAGGAAATCTGACACATGCTAGTCTTAACACATTAATGATGTCCAGTCTCATTAATACTACGACTAGAGACTATTTAAGTACTAATACTATACAGTGTAGTAGGAATCTCATATCATGATCTCTGTCATGATTTCCTTAATATAGTGTTGTACTAGGGACTTTATCTAACAGTTATATTACATAAAAGTAAACAAAAGAAACTGTAAAATAAATAATGTCTTCTTTTTGTTTAAATAAAATGTGTCATATACAATGTACAAGTGATTGCCTCTAAGGCATAACACTAACATTTGTTTACTTGATTTATTTAATGAATCAATTGAATACTCTTTCTTTCTAATCGACTTGAAAAATGAAGTTAGTAATGGGTTCAATTTAATTGATTTCATGTTTGTTAAATTTTAACTGGATTGCGAAAGAAGGGTAAGAACAAGAACTTGAGTAATTAAAGATTAGTTGATTTCACCTAGAATATAAGGTTGTTGACTAACTTCATATTTATATAATCTAATATAGGGATATCTATTAAGAATTGAGTTTAATACATCTTTTGATTGAACTGATGAGATAGAATATATTTACTAATTTAATTAAAAGATAGTGTATCCATGGATTGCAAATGAAGTGGGTTTAATTAATTCCTTCTTGATGCCAGGATCATGATTAATTGAGAGATTTGCTAGTTAATCATTATTATATATGTCTTCAGGGATTTCTATTTGTATACATGTTTCCTCTCCTATGTTTGTATATATTTATTTGTTTATGTGTCTTTTATTTCTTCTCGATCAATTTAGTTGTTAGGTTAAACAAAGGATAAAAAGCAATTAGCGTGTACTTATTCCTTGAGGGTCGATACTCGTTAATTCCCTATACTATGCTTAATGATGGGTACAATTACTCATTTATGTGATTTAGGGTTAAATTTTTAATTAAAACTTAATTGGGAATGGATCTAAAAATAAATGATTTTTATTATCCAAATTTAATACATTAAGTTTTTTGCGTCGTTGCCGAGGAACAATAGCATAAAAACTTAGATTCTATTGATTTAGCCATATAAATATGCATATATGTTCTTTGTTGTAATTAGGTGCTATATCTTATTATTTGCATACTTCTGTGGACTAATTTCCTAATTAATGTATTTCATGTACTAATTATATTTAAATAATTACTTATCAATTCTAAAACCTTATTTTCTTAATTCTCTTTTTAGATTCAAACTCTTAGTTTATGACCTAACAAATCAAATGGGACATAGTGGACTTTGATCTGGAAATTGAAAGAACTCTAATAAGGATTTAAAGGGCACATAGGCAAATGATTGAATAACTAAGTTCTATAGGGGAGATAGAAGTGAACTAGAAAAATAATAGTGGTAATGGAAATAACAATAGAAGGACTATGAGTAATTTTGTTAGACCTGCAATTTCAGGTATTGATTCAAGTATTGCTAGGCCAAGGGTGGAAGCCAATAATTTTGAGATAAAATATTATCCAAATGATCTAAAATGTAGTCTAATTTGATGGTTTACCTGATGAAAACCCTAATGCTAATCTTACTAGTTTTCTGGAGATTTGTGATGCCTCTAAGATGAATGGGGTATCAGAGGATGCTATAAAGTTGAGAGTCTTTCCTTTTCTTCTTAGGGATAGAGTCAAATCTTAGTTAAAATCTTTGCCAGTAGGATCCATAACTACTTGGAATGGACTTATTGAGAAATTTATGACTAAATATTTTCTCCTAACTAGGACAACTAAGTTGAGAACTGACATTTTTTCTTTCCAACAATTAGAGTGTGAGAGTTTGTACGAGTATTGAGAAAGATAGAATGAGGTGTTTAGGAAGTTTTCTCACCATGGGTTTGAATTAGGTATGCAAATGCAAATGTTTCATAGTGTGTTGAATTTTGCTTCAAAATAACTGATTGATACATCAACTGGAGGGACAACAAGTTCTAAGACCCCAAATGAGTTGTATGAGTTGGTTGAAAATATTTCTATGAATAATTACTCGTGGGGATATCCAAGGCCTAGGGCTCGTATGCAAGGAGTTTACAAAATTAATGTCGTAGCTACCTTAGAAGATAAAGTTGAGGCCTTAGCTAAAAAAAAATAGAACAATTTGTGGAGTTCCATTCTCAAGAGCAAGTGATGAATGTTAATTATGACTTTTGTGGAGAACGGCACCCCAATCATGAGTGTTAAAATATGAATTCATCCCAAGAGTCATTGGAACAAGTTACTTTTATGGGGAATGAGAGATAAGGTAATAATCTATATAGAGCTACCTACAATCTTGGTTAGGAGAATCATTCTAATTTCTCTTAGGCAAATCAAAACCAACCTAAGCCAAACCCTTCAAACTTCAGTGGAAACTAAAAGGTTCAACTTTCTTTGCTTTATAATGCACTACCATCCAAGCAATCATTTGAGGAACTGGTAAACAAAATAGTAAGCTCAACTGAGGCCCGTTTTTAAGAAGTGGATACCGTGACTAGGAATTTGGAGGCCTCAATGCACAACCTGGAGAATTAAATTAGTTAATAGGCTAAGCTTCTTGGAGATCGTCAAACTGGATCTCCACTTAGGAACACGAAGACCAATCCACAAGACTTGGATCATGGAAAGAAATAAAGTTTGTAATTGACTTCTTGCCTTTTATTTATTTGAACAATAATTAATTTTATTTTTCATGGATTTTGTCTGTTTCATTATTCTATTGTTGATTTCTTTTCTTTATTTTATTTTCAAATTAATTTAATTTGATAAAAAAAGATTTTCGTACTGCACAAAAGAAAATCGGCACCGGTTCAACACCTTGAACCCGACATCAGCTTGCTTTAGGGAAGTAGCCAGGCTAGCCAGACTAAGAGTGGTGCCAGTTCCATTCCTTGGAGTCGGCATCGGCCCATGTCGGGTAGGCACCGATTTAAGCCAATTTTGGCTTTTAAAAAAAAAAAAATTCAAGTGCACTCCCTCCCTTTTTCCTCTCAGCCACTACTAGCACTTGATACCCAACCATTTTTTGCTTCAATTTCTTTACGAAAAACACTTCTTGAACATCAAATCCTTGAGTTTTCATCAAAATTTGTAATTTTTATGAATTGAATCTTAAAAAATCCAACCTTTTTCCTTAGATGCCCACATTCTAAATCTTCTTCAAAGTATGATTTTCTCTTCAAGAAGTTTGCACACAATGTTTACCCATGCTTTGATGATTATTATGGTATATATATATATATATATATATATATATATATATATATATATATTAGTAATTTCATGGTTCAATTTAGAGATTGAATTTTTTTGGTATTTTCGGGGTATTTTTGGGCGAATTTCAAATAATTGTGAAATTTGAACTGCTTTCAGATTATTTTAGGCTTATAATGTTGCTATAATTGTTGTTATGTAATGAATATACTTATATGATCTTTTTGGGACTATATTATGGTTGGTTATTTTCTAGTTATAGTGTAAATTCTTGGATTGCACTCATTGATTATAATGTATGATAGATTAATGGGTTGAGGATTTTGATATATTGAAAATCATTGTGGAGTATTGTTGATCATGCCATATAAATTTTATGATGAAATTGTTTTATAGCTACATGAAGGGATTTATTGCAATTGGTCATAATTTAGTAGTACTTCCATTAGTTTTGCTATTTCTATTTTAATTTGATAAGACGTAATAAGAATGTATTGGCTATTGGAATTGCATTTTTTGTGTGGGTATTTTGTAGAGGTTAGGAATTTTTGTGAGATTAAATTGGTATTGGTAGGGTATTTGGTGTTGTCGGTTGAGAATTGAATTGTCGTGGTTTATTATGAAATTGAGAGTTGTGTGGGTTAAGGTTTGTGGTGTTGGCTGTTGAGCCTTTTTCTTTTTTAACTTTGGGAACAATTGTGATCAATCTTGCTAGTAAACCATAATGCCTAGACAAAAGGGGATGGACCAATCCTCTAAGTGAACTAGACCTTCTTTATCTACTTTGTCTTTCGAACCATATCCAACACAACCTACCTAGTTCACTTATCCTTCTTGTCAATTGTGGTGCTAAAAGCATGCCAACAATAAAATTACAGTGGAAAAGACTTTTGAGCCCTTTTTGGATAATTTTATACAGCTTTCCACTATGTTTGGGAGATTGGGTTGGGAGCATATCATTCGCCTTTAGGGTATGTATTATCCAATCCTAGTCAGAAATTTTTATGCCAATATGTAGGATTAAAAAAAAAATAATAACATTGATAGTATTTCTACTATGGTGAAGTGACTGGTAATTGAGTTTGATAGGACTAGACAAGCTACTATTCTCAGTGTTAATAATAAGGGACCCTGGTTGGTAGTTGACCATTATAATCACAAGATTATTTTAGACTCTCAATAGAGTTTTGATGACACTTATAAGGAGTTTGGACTATATAGGAGAGGACCACTTACTTCACCTGGTTACTACTCTAACAATGATCTCCAAACCCGATTGAGAGCCTTAGTCTACATTTTTGCCTTTAATATTATTCCTAAGACTAGTGGGTTCAATGAGACGAGGGTCATTGATATATATATATGTATATATATACATATCTTGTATAAGATGCTTGATACCAGTCCTATCCCTCTTACCTCATTGATTATTCAGTCTATGAGGAACGTGGTTTATTCTTGCCTTTCCTCCAAAGCCCTTATATTCCCCTTAGTGATTATGCATATATTTCAGACTTTTGGAATGAGTTGTGATGGAGAATTGACTAAGGCTACCATTGAGAGGGATGTGGTAAGTAAGAAGACATTGATTAGCTATGAGTACATGTATCATAACAGAAAAAGAAGGTGGATGACGCCATTTGAAGCTCAAAATCCAAGAATGAAAGGGATTCCCTTGTCTAAGATGCTTGATACCAGTCCTATCCCCCTTACCTCATTGATTATCCAGTCCATGAGGAACATGGTTTATTCTTGCCTTTCCTCCAAAGCCCTTGTATTCCCCTTAGTGATTATGCGTATATTTCAGACATTTGGAATGAGTTGTGAAGGAGAGTTGACTACGGCTACCAGTGAGAGGGATATGGTAAGTGAGGAGACATTGATTAACTATGAGTACATATATCATAACAGAGAAAGAAGGTGGATGATGCCATTTAAAGCTTAAAATCCAAGAATGAAAGGGATTCCCCCTGAGGAGATGGAAGAGCAGTGCTAACCATAACCTAGGACTCATGCAAGCAGCTCGAGACCACCACTAAGTGCTGATTTTGAGGACAAGCTAGAACAATCACAACTGGGCATAAAGACACAGACAGCTATACTTCTGTAGCTGAGGGATTCCGTAGATGCCTTGCATAGGAGGCAAGATGCTGAGGAGTAACAATAGATCTAGTGGATGCAAGCACATCAAAGACCTGTTGCAGTTGCCCTTGCAGATGCTGAGGATGAGAATGCGGATGACATTGATGATAGGAGGGATGATTGATGTCCTTTTTTACTTTGTTTTAAGAGTTCTTTACTTTTCTGAGTATTTGGGATATTTTTCTATATTTTTCTTCACTTTTCATTTATTTTCTTTTTCTCTTTTATGGTGCATTTTGTTTTCTTTTGTTTGTTTTAGGAATGATCAACATTGTCAATGATTATGCTCTTCATGATAGAATTCTACCTTCTAGATTACTTGTATAAATTCATCATTCTATAGCTTATTTAGTCTAGAGTATAGAATTAGTATCAACTTTTTCTAGAATATAATTTATTCTAACCCGAACTTCATAGAACTTGTTCCCGAAATTCATTACTCAATATGTATATCATTTTGGAACAATTTTTAACACATAATTGCCTTAGTCAAGGATTTCTGAGTAATGATTCCCTACAAGTAGTGGTGAGATATACTCTCTTACTATTAGGAGTGATGAATCCTTTTTTCGTATACTTCATGATGTACCCCATTGTCTTCCTTATAAGCTATCTCGAAGAGATTTCAAAGATAGGAATCAAAGTACAACACTCAGTATACAAAGTACTTTGGAGATTTCAAGTAAAAAATATTTACATTTTTGCTATAATGAGATTCTATCGCTAGCATTAAATAATTATCCATTGATTATCTCGTGGCTAGGTAATCTACTAAACTTATTCATCTACAAGCATCCACACACAAACTTTGAGTATCACAATACCCACGGATGTGAGAACACCGCTTGATCCAATCAAGAAGTGTAACATGTGCTGGTCTTTGCATATTAATAATGTCTCATCTCATTAATACTCTGACCATCTATGGTTTAAGCACAAGCACTGTATAGCGTAGTATGAATCTCTCATCATAATCTATATTATAATTTCTTTGGCATTGTACATTGTGCTTGGGATATTATCTATTAGTTTTATACAAACACGTATGAAGTAATTAAATGAAATGAAAGATAAGAAATGTCTTTTATTGAATAATTATGCAAAATATGTTGTACAAATGGCTACTTCTAGGGCATAATACCAATAGAGGTGGTCAATAGGGAACCAAAAAGAATTTTTGAAAAGGTAGTTAATCATGTACAGGAAGATTAGAGCAAAAAATTGGATGATAGTTTTCGGCGTATAGAATGGCATAGAAGAATCCTGTTAGCACGACTCCACGTAGATTAGTTTATAAAAAATCTTGTCATTTACCTATAGAAATTGAGCATAAAGCTCTTTAGGCAATTAAACTTTCTAATTTTGATCTTGATTTTACAGGATCAAAGTGAAAACTTCAATTGAATGAGCTCGATGAATGGAAGCATGAAGCATATGAAAGCTCAAGCTTATATATGGAAAAAAGTAAAGAGATGGCATGACAAACACATAGCACCAAACATAAATTTTAAAGGTGATCAAGTGCTTTTATTCAACTTAAGATTGAGGTTATTTGCTAAAAAGTTGAAGTCTAAATGGTTCTGACCATTTGTGGTGAGCAAGGTGTTTCTACATGGCGCTGCTAAAATATCTCACCTGGAAAAAAGAAAGTTTAAGGTGAATGGTAACTAGCTAAATATTTACCATAGAGGGGATCTTGGAGAATTTGACAGAGTTCCCTATACTCTCTATGATATGTAATAGTGAATGATTTAATTATTTTATTATTGTAAATATTTGTATATTAATTTCCTCTAGATTTAGTAATTAAAAAAAACATGAATTTCAAGAAAGCAGCACCATCTGGCTTAACCTAGGTGGTGCCTCTCATTACTACAAACTAAGGATTCAAACTATTGGAAGCAAGCAACACTGCCTATATCATATTAGTGGTGTCACTTGATGTTGCGAGGTGCCATTAACTGAGACCAAGTGGTGCCTTTTCTTTTAACTTAAACATCACTGCTTTATTGATCTTCATTGAATAGAGACGAAGTAGAGACAGAGCGGCGTCGTTCATTTCAACCTAAGCAGCACTACTTGTTTAACTTTTACAAAATAAAAGGGTTAAGGACATCGCTTCCTTTGTTTCTAAAGAAAAAATACGTGGTTTTTCACTTTTGAAAATCCCTTCAATTCCATAGCCTTTTAATCTTCTGTTTAAGCATCCCTTCACACCATTTCAATCTCTCATTACACCCACCTTAATTACACACCAAATTTTCACAAAGAGTAGATTTAATTGGATTATACTTTGGAAAATTGCTATTATTTTCACAATTTTCTATTGTGGGCTATTATGGTGTATTTGATTTTTTAATGCTATTGATCTATTAAATTTGTTAGGCTCTTGGGATTGGTGTTGAATTTGTGGTTGTGGAATTGTTGAGTATTGGTTCTGGCTTGGCGGGTGTTGGCTATAGAGAAGCATGGTTTGAGCTATCTTTGAATTACTTCCAGAATGTGTAAGAAATCAGTACCTTCTTCTAGACCCCTAAAATGAACTAGAGAGGAATCTTCTTCCCAAGCCCCTACTCCATCTTCATAGGACCCTTCTCAACCTTCTATTCATGCTAAACACTTTGAAAACCATACATGTGTTGAGTGGTATAATAGGTGGGTAAAGAACAAATTCTTATTAAGAGAATAATTTAATCCATTCTTGACAACACTCTTGATATATCTATTATATTTGGAAGGGTTAGATGATGTCCAATTTTAAACTTAAAGGGCATGTTCAACCTAGCCTTAGCCAAAGAATTTTTTGCCAACATGAGTGATAAGAAAATGGTAGAACTTCGAATAATTGATACATTGGCAAAAGGCGTGCCTATTATATTCATTAGGCAACTACAAGAACATATGTTGGGAGTGCCTGATGGAGAAGATTGAGTTGAGGTAAACCTCTCCAATAAGAAAATGATTTTTGAGCCAGATTGGGACTTTATAGCTACCTACAAAAAATTAAGTTTAACCTACCACCAAATTGATGCTTCTCTTATACTTGTTGCAAACAATCTTTCTCCTCAAAAGCATTTAATTGTATATTTTCTTGGCACCAACCATTATTGAGGCTCAAATTATTGATATTTATGTTGCACAAAAAATGCTTCATTCATGACCAATCCTTTTAGCCCATTTGCTTCTAACTTACATACATAAGGTGACGGCTTCTAGCCATACCACTAAAGAGTTTATTTTGCTTTTGGTGATAATGCCGGTGCTTAGGAATTTTCAAATTGATACAAAAAGAGAAGTATCTGGATTTGATACATTGCGTGAAGTTGTTTTTGAGCAAACACTTAGCAATTATGGTAACTAATATGACAAGAACGGATATAGATGGATGACACCATGAGAAGTTGAGCAACAGGCTAGAAAGTAATCTCCTCCTACAATAGAGATTCCACAATAAAAGAAGCCTTCAATTGGAAGACCCATTACCACTGTGGAATTCCAAGCAAAGGTCCATACCACAACTTAGGCATTTATCTATTCAAATGTATCAAATTCGAGAAATCCAAGCTCAAAATGAACAATTGTTTGTGTAGCAGATGCAATTGATACAAAACTAATCATAACTAATTGAAAAGCAAAAGTAGCTACTAGAGTAGATGAGGATGGCATAGCAAATATCTATGTAGACCAAAGAGGACAAGAGGTCAAAACAGCAATGATACGTGCTTATTATGCAGTCATTTTCTATTTAAATTATATTTATTGTAAAATAATATTTAAATAATTATTCATTCTCACAATTTTATATTATTTTGTGTAGGATTAAATAAATGATGATTGAATGAAGAAAATGATGAAAAAGGGCACAAATTGAAGAAAAAGAAAATGGAAAAAGAAGACAATAAAAAAGAAAACCATGGCTGATTTTACATAATACATAGCATTTGAGCTTCAATTTTTTAATTTTCATTATAGATTGCTACTTATGTCTCATATTTCTCCTTGTTTGATGTAGATTAAAAGAACTGAAGTTAAAAGAGAATTTAAGAAGAAAACACTGAAAAAGAGCTATACAGGAGATGCACGACGCCGTCGGAAATGATATACACACCACCATGCACTAGTTGCAATTCAGAGATTGATCTTCTGAGCATTTATGGCACTGTGCGGGTCAGCATATATATTGTTGTGCATTATCAGAATTCAAAAGATGCTGAACCTCTAGAGTTCCACGGTGTCGTGCCCTGTGATCTTCATGCCGCTGTGTAGAAATCCAACACGTGGTAACAATAAGCACTACGACATCATTTTACATGGAAATTAGAGTATCAAGGCATTTATGGTGTCATTCCTATATATACCTACGGCACCATGCAACATCACATATTGTGCTTTGTTCAGCGCAGTTAGTGCTTTTTATTGGAAAAACTATATATAGCTCATTGGAAAAAGAACTAAGAGAGAGCCACCCACAAATTTCATCAGAAAATCCTTTGAAAGTACAAGAAAAAGAAGAGAAGAGAAGATCAAGAAAGAATTGAGGAAGAAGGAGCAACCCCAATTTAAGCTTGCAAAGTAGAAAAGAGATATTGTCCATGAGTTTCCTTTTCCTTTTCTTTGTGATTTAAGTTGGGGTTATTAAATTTCATTAAATTGAGTTGTAATTAAAGGGTTGTACCCTACTTTACTCATATATTGGATGATTGTTTAATTAATTGATTTCTATTTTAACTAATCTATTACTTGTGTTTGATTGATTGGATATAATTGATTTGGGCAATTCTCTAATATTGAACTTGGGAAATGATGTATGAGATGGGTTCCATTTGATGTTAATCCAATAGATTTGTTTATCCCTTGATGAACTTGAGAATGGATTTGGGGGATTGAGAACTTTGTGGTAGATGAAATTTTGGGATCACCTAAAGATAGGGGTTTGACCTAGTGAGATTTCCTTAATTATTTTGCATCCTTGGGTTTAATTTGTGAGATAGAGATATCTATAGTTGGATTCTAGGGTAGTGAATTTATTACTCGAGAGCAAGTGAGCTTTAACTTATTTTGGAAATCTTGCCAATCCTTGGAATTGTGATCAATCAACTGAGTGATGTCCATTATTTGAGTAATCTTGGGGGAATTCTTATTTAATTGCATCACTAATCTCCTTTCTTTGCTTAAATCTTCCTTGTGATCTTTTATTCTTTGACTTGTAATTTGAGTTGATGGATTTATGTATTACTCTTGCGTAGTTAATAATTAATTAGCTTAATCCCTATTTTGATTGATTGGATAATAGAATTCAAGTAGAAGTAGGGGTAATTGACCCAATTCACGAGGATTTTTGATATTTACCAACCAGACTCTATATTACATTATGGGTATATTTGCCCAATTGTGTGTGTATTTGAGTAAATTGGTATTTTATTTTTAAAATTTGATTGAGTTTGGGCTTAATTCTTTACGCATTCATATTGGATGCATAGTGCACAAAAACACACCAACAAGGTGTTGGCGTTGTTGCTGGGGACTGGTTGTCAATATTCTAAAAACACTTGAGTTTTATTAATTCAATCCATTTTGTTTGCATATAGAGTTGTAAATTTTTCTTTTTAGTTATTACGTAATTAACTTGCTTTTCTAAAATTGTCATTTTAGAGTTGTTTTATAGATTTTTTGTGCATTTATTGTGTGTGAATAGTCATTATACTTTATTTTAGTTTATTTGTGTTATATTTGGAATTAAGAAGAATTGATAGTCAATTGAGTTATATTGAGGAAATTGACACAGCTATAGTTTGAATAGGTTAGTCCTCTTTAAGAGATATCATTTTGAAGGGTGATTCAAATGTCTTCAGATTTCCATAAAAAAGATCAGTTACATCAAAAGGTTGAAGATAAAGAATCGTTAATGGGGCCACTCATCGAAGATTTATTCGTAGATTTTGCCATCACAATTGATATACATTTTTGGAAAATGGATGAATTGCTCAAACCATAGGAAGTTTTATTGGTTAAATTGGAGAAGCAACTTGGGTATTTGGCAAAACTATTCGAGAAGGATGTGAGGAGTATAATGACAAAGGTTTGGTCGAAGTAGTCACACTTCGCAGTGGAAGGGAATTGGAAACAACAAACAACCCTAGTCAGTTAAGAAAACAGAATGAAGAGGAAAATAATGAGCACAGGGAATCGACGGCACCATCAAATATGACCGCCATGACGCCGTTAGGTCAGTCTGAAGCAGAAACAGTTATCAAACAGCTGCTAGATTCCATTCCTCCAATTTCATATCCAGGAAGACTTAAGAAAGAAAAGGAGAATGAATAATTTCATAAGTTCTTGGACTTATTAATGCAAGTACATATTAATCTTCCATTGGTAGAAGTTTTAGCCCAAATACCCAAGTATTCTAAATTTTTCAAGGATGTCTTATCCAATAAAAGGAATGTTGAAGAACTACCTGTGGTAACTTTGAATGAGGAATATTCAGCTATTGTGTAAAGCAAAGAGACATTACCAAAGAAGCTAAAGGATCTAGAATGCTTTTCCATCTCTTAAGTGATTGTAGATGTTTTTTTGGCATTGTATTAGCTGATCTTGGAGCTAGCATCAATTTGTGGCCTTATGTGACTTTCAAGAAGCTAGGCTTAAGTAAACCAACACCCACCAGGATGAGTATCCAATTTGCAGATAGATCTATCAAACATCCTAAGGGGATTATTAAGGATGTACTGGTCAAAGTAAACAAATTCATATTTCCTGTGGATTTTATCATTCTAGATATGGTAGAAGATTCTAAAATTCCCTTGATTTTAGGGCAACCATTTTCGGCTATTACTAAGGCTATTATAGATGTTTATGGGGGAAAGTTAATATTGAGATTGGAAGATGAAAAAGTAGTGATTAAAATTTCTAAGAGCATAAAGTGTTCACTAATGCAAGATGACTCCTATTTTGCAATGGGTATCCTTGATAAATGTACCAATGATTTTGTGCAAGAAAAATTCATTGAGAAGTCTTGGTTTGCATGTTTAGAAAGAAGTGAAAATGAAGTAAAAAAACAAGTTGCACAGGAAGTTATAGCACATGTTGAGTAGGTTGAGAGTAGTGAGAGAATTCCTAGGCAAGAAGTTTTTGAGACAATTGAAAAGTCAAGTCTTGGGAGAATGATGCCATCTGTTGAAGACCCTCTTGTATTAGAGTTGAAAGAGCTTCCCACTTACCTAGAATATGCATTCTTGGCATAAGGAAACGAATTTCCAGTCATCATTGCTAAAGATTTAGACAAAGAAAAGAAGCTTCAACTAGTTTAAGTTTTGCAAAAGTACGAGAAGGCTATAACATGGGAGATTACTGATATAAAAGGGATTAGCCCTTCCTTTTGCACACATAAGATCTTTTTGGAGGAAGATACCAAACTTTTAGTACAGCCTCAATGATGGTTAAATCCAAATATAAAAGAAGTGGTAAAAGAGGAAGTGATCAAATTTTTAGATGCAAGCATTGTTTATCCAATTTCAAATAGTGTATGGGTAAGCCCAACCTAAGTGGTTCCTAAGAAAGAATGTGTGATACTAGTGCACGATGAGAAAAATGAACTTATACCAACAAGGCTTGTAACAGGTTAGAGGATGTGTATCCCCTCCCTTTAATGATCAAATGCTAGAAAGGCTAGCAGGGCACATGTACTACTGCTTTCTAGATAAATTTTCTAGCTACCTTCAAATTCCTATAGCTCTTGAAGATCATAGATTTTCTAACTACCTCCAAATTCCTATAGCTTTTGAAAATCAAGAGAAGACCACGTTCACCTGCCTTTTGGAACTTTTGCTTATAGGCAGATGCCTTTTGGATTATGCAATGGGCTTAGGACTTTTCAAAGATGTATGATTGTTGTTCTTGAAGGCTTTATATGAGAGATAATTGAAGTGTTTATGGATGAATTTTCTATTTTTTGGGATTCTTTTGAGTTGTGTTTGAAAATTTTGAAAAGAGTACTCTAAAGATGTGAAGAAATGAATCTTGTGCTAAATTAGGAGGAATGTTATTTTATAGTAAAAGAGGGTATTATGTTAGGGCATAAAATTTCAAGTAAAGGTTTGGAGGTTGATAGATTAAAGGTTGAAATCGTAGAGAAGCTTCCCCCACCATCTTTTGTAAGGGTAATTAGAAGTTTTCTGGGACATGTAAGTTTCTACAGAAGATTTATCAATGATTTTTTAAGGATTTCCAAGCCCCTCATCCCTCCTCTAGAAAAACAAATACCCCATTCAACTTTGATGAATAGTGTTTGCAAGCTTTCAATCAATTGAAGTTCTAACTGACTAGTTCTCCTATCTTAGTTACACTTGATTGGTCCCTATCATTTGAATTAATGTGTGATGGTAGTGATTTTGTAGTGGGTGTAGTGCTTAGACAAAGGCGAGGGAAGAGCTTTCAACCAATTTACTATACCAGCAAGATTCTCACAGATACTTAAGAGAATTATACCACTATAGAAAAAGATATGCTTACTATAGTATGTACTTTTGATAAATTTCACTCTTACCTTATTTTATCTAAAATGATTGTATACATTGATCATTCTGCTTTGGAATATCTATTGGCGAAACATGATGTTAAACCTAGACTGATAAAGTGGGTGTTACATTTATAGAAATTTGATTTGGAGATCAGAGATAAGAAGGGAACTGAGAATCTAGCAGTAGGCCATTTGTCTAGATTAGACAATCCTTATCCGGAACCTCTAAAAGCAATTAAAATTCATGATACTTTTTCTGATGAACAATTGTTATGGATTGAGAGTAAAACTTCATCTTCTCCATGGTTTATTGATTTTTCTAATTATCTTGTTGTATGGATTATTCTAAAGGAATATACTTCACAACAGAGAAAAAAATTTCTCTTAGATGTGAAGCATTATTTTTGGGAGGATCTCTTTCTTTTTCATTGTTGCGTAGAACACATTATCAAAAGATGCGTGGACCAAGAGGTGGCCAAAGACATTCTCCATCATTGTTCTAAAGGACTAGCTGGTGGACACTATGAAGCCAATAGAACTGCAAGAAAAATTTTAGAATCGGGATTCTATTGGCCCACAATTTTTAAAGACATTCACAGGTTTGTAAAAAACTATGATAGATGTCTGTTAGCCCTAAGGTTATTCTCCTATGTTTTGACTTATGACAAACATTAATGAGAACTAACTTGTGTGATCTATATGTGATAGGATATGTTTAACATTAGTTCTTCTAAGACAAGCAAATGAGATTGCTAAGAAACTCTTGAGCAACGGAATCCAAGAATATGTGATAAAGTATAAGACAAGCTTATGAGATTGCATACTAAGAAGCTCTTGAGAAGAATCATAGAATAGGAATCATTTATTAAGGTATATTGTGTAAATTCCTATGTCTTCTTTACATTATGATTCAATTTATTTCTACCTTGAAGCACCTAAGCAAAAAAATTTCCAAATATTATGTCTTCAGAATTTTGGATTGAATAGTTTGGATGACTCTCCATCCAAAAGCTTCATCCAAAACTCTGTGAACAGTGTTAAAATGTTTTTTCCTAGAAAAGTGCCATTTTGGACTCACTTTTTGGACGCGCCCTCATCCGATCCTTGAGTCCAAAACTCTGGAAAATCCAACAGTGAGAAACTAGTCATTTCTAGCCAGTGGTATCTTACTTTTACTTTTATAAAAGCTTTCAAAACTTGATTTTAAAGTAAATTTTTGTTCTATCTTTCTCAGAAACACTCTTACACCCTATAATACAAAAATCTCCTTTTTTATTAGTACTTCAAAGGGAAATCTAATTGTTTCAAAAGGTAAAGGCTGCTGGTGCTCATTTGTTTACACATTTGCTCAAAAGTGTGAGCTATCTCTGTTTTATTTCTATAATCATTTTTGAATATCAAGGTTGTGGTGTAAAACCTATTTGGGATGAGTCTTGATTTATAGTTGATTGAGAGTTTTGGTTAAAACCAAATGTGGTGATCTTCTCGTGTAATTGGTGTAGGCATACACTATTAAGTTGGTTGAGTTTATAGAGATTTGGTTTAAAATCCGTAAGTGTGAACTTAAAGTAGTAAGTGTAGATCTTTGAAGATTGAACTACTATAAATCTTTTGTTCATCTTCCTTGTATTTAACTCTGATAGATCCTACTTGATTCCTTTAAGGTTGCACAAAACTCTTCTTTATAGGTCTAGCAAACTCTTCGATCTGAAAAAAAAAATAAAACAAAAGGAGGACTTTGAAAAATAAGATCCTTTTTGAAAAGTGTTTTAAATTTGCCAAAAATCTTATTCACCCATCTCTAAGGTTTTTCAATGCCAAAGGACATGTAACATTTCTAAAGCTCATGAGATGCCACCATCAATCTTCTAAGCCTGTGAAACTTTTTATTATCGAGAAATTGATTTTATGGGACCTTTTCCAAGTTCTTTTGGTAATAAGTATATTTTGGTAGATGTTGACTATGTATCTAAATGGGTAGAAGCACAAGCCTTGCCAACAAATGATGCTCGAGTGCTAAAGAAGTTTAGTATAGATCAATACAAGAAGGGATTCTTACTCATAACCCATGGAGTAAGCCTTTCAAAATCTATGTATCCTAAGACACAAGATGAAAAGGATCAAATGAATAAGATACTATATGCTTTGACTGTTAGGGATATGCCCTAAAACAATTTGTACTTATACTATTGTCATTATCTATTATGTAATAATATGAGGCATTTCTTTCCATGAATAGTGCATTTAGTTTTGTGGTCATCAAGTACGTGATTTGATAGTAAAACTCTACAAATAAATACAATGACTATTCTTAAATTATCCTTAATCGATTATTATTAGTGGAACAATAATAAATTAATATTAGTATATTTATGACTTGATTGCTATTTTTACTAGTCACAGATAAATGTGATATCAAGTCAAGATATAAATAAATGTTAGAGAATATTGTATTGGACTTGACTCACTGTGAGAGTACTTCATGGAACATGTCATAAGTACTTTCTAACCATAATGACATTAGAAGTCCTTGGACCTGAATTCTTCATAGTTTTCTACTTGATAAATTTTATATTTTGAAATTATCTAAAGTTATCTCTAACCAGATAATAAATTAGACCATGGCTGGATATAGAATAAACCAGGGAGAGGAATATGATTGATAGTGAAGGAATTTGTCCCTCTTAATTTTGGGAGAGATGTCCATGGCCTCTTCATAAGTTAGACTGTTAAAATGCATGGCCTTGCTCAAATATATCAATTTGAGATATTGATATAATTTATTTGAACAGTCTACTATGAGATCAAGAAATAATTGATTAAGCTTAATAAGGATGGCATGCGTCGTACCTTATGTTTAATCTGGATATTGTGTGACAAAATGACTAAATATAAAGTTATGGTTTGGTTCAAAGAGATCACTAATCTTCATTTAACCTGGATAGTTATAATATTTTGCTAGAAACCGCTTATAACTTGTGGGCCATTTAAATGTGATTTGGGCACACTATCGATATTAAATGAACCTATAAGGTCACACATTAAACGAACACGTTAGATTATTTTTCTAGTAACTAGGTTCGATGCATCTGGAAATATAACTAGGTTAATCAAACTTAGAAAAAATGACCAGATACAATGAATCTGAAAATATATCCACATTCGATGTATCTGGAGGATGTCTAGATTATAAGAATCTGACTCGGTAAATTAATTAGTTAAATTACCGAGATAATGGCAGGATCTTATCATATCATTTTTAATTTAATTTGAATTTAAAATAAAATATGATAAGATATTATGAAAGTTGGACTCCAAGAAGTTCATGTGATTTTAAAGAAAACCCTTGCCATATTCTTATAGGAGTTCTTTATCAAAACATTCGTGCCTCCATTACTAGAAAAATTAAGTCTCTCAAAATCCTAGGCGCTAGCACTCCTAGGTAGTGAGCTGGTTTACCGTGTGTATCCGATAGACGACATCCGCACATTGCAGTGTCTGGTAATCGTTCATATTGCACATACGCCTGAAAATCAGAAGACAGAGATCTTGATTATAACGAACAGAGGTAATTCTGTAACCCTTAAATCGTCTTAATTTTTTGGCTTGGGTCCTCAGAAGGGATTCGCGAATGTTTTCTGTATTGAGGATTCCACGAATCCTAACATCGACAATTGCTTCTATCATGTATGCTATAATTTGTACTAGATCCAATGTATCTTGTGCTCTTATTTTGACGGGCAAATACCAATCAGACCCTGGAGAAGGTCATTGGATGGCTGTCAAGAATATCCTTAAGTACTTGAGAAGAACTAATGATGTATTCTTGGTATATGGAGATGGTGACTTACAAGTTAGAGGGTGTACTAATGGTAGTTTCCAATCTGATAAGGATGATTACAAATTCCAATTGGGATATGTGTTCACTTTTGTAGGTAGGGTAGTTAGTTAGAAAAGTTCTAAACAAAATACAACTGCCAATTCAGCCACTGAAGTTGAGTACCTAGCAACTTCCGAAGCAGCTAAGGAGGAGGTCTGGATCAAGAAGTTCATTACACAATTAGGTGTGATACCTAACATTGTTGATCCAATTCCCTTGTATTATGATAACAATAGAGCTATTGCACAAGTAAAGGAACCACGGTCTCATCAGTGATCTAAACATCTACTTAGATGCTATCACTTAATTAGAGAAATTATTGATAGAAAGGATGTAAAGATAGAGAGAGTTCCCACTAATCAGAACATAGCTGATCCATTTACAAATGCATTATCCCAAAAGAAACATGATGGTCATGTTCAATCATTTGGTATTAGATACATGAATAATTGAGTTTAGTGCAAATAGGAGATTGTTAGGATTATGCCCTAGAAGCAATTATTTATAAAATTTATTTTGCATATTAAATCAATAAAAAGCATTCTTTATCTTTCAATTTCTTTATTTCATATGTTTATGTATATAAGACTATTAGATAAAGTCCCAAGTACAATACTGTATTAAGAAAATTATGATAGAGATTGTGATGTGAGGTTCCTATTACATTGAAATGTATTTATTCTTAAATTATCCATAGTCATAGTATTAATGAGATGTGACATCATTAATATGTTAAGATTAACATGTGTTATATTTCTTGATTTGATGAAGCAGTGGTTCTTACATCCATGAGAATTGTGATACTCAAAGTTAACACGTGGATGCTTATTATTTGAACAAGTATATTGGATGACCTAACTATGAGATAATCATATGGATAACTATTTAGTGGCAGTGATAGAATCTCGTTATAGCAAATGTGCAAGTATCCTTAGAATTGAGAACTCCAAGATACTTTGTTTACTAAACGTTGTACTTTGATTCCTATCTCTAAAGTCCTTACAAGACAACCTATGGGATGGACATTAAGTGCAACGTGAAGTAAATGAAAGTAGTTGAGAGGGTCAATAAAGAATTCACCACTCCTAATAATATAAGTGAATATCTCAAGGCCACTTGTAGGAATCCTTAGTCAAGGTGACTATGTGCTGGAAATAATTTCAATTGATATACATGATGAGTAATGGATTTCGGGAATAAAATATTCGGGTCAGAATTAATTAATATTCTGGAGGGAGTTACACTAAATCTATACTCTAAACCAAATGAGATATTGTATGGCTAAAAGAGTTTATTGTACTGACGTTTCGCTACTAAAAGGTTCATGTCAAGCCACTTGACTTTCTGAATTTCTGGGTGGTCATGATGTATTGCTAGATACCGCTCATGATCTGCGAAATATGAATTTATTAATTAGATAATTAATAAATTTCAGCATAATTAGAATTAATAAATTAATTCTAATTATTAAAAAGATTATTAATTCTATTATGATAAAATTAATTCATATTAGCTACCAAATGACTAGAAAATCTAATAGGTCACACACAATAGGGGAATTGGTACTCAAAATATTATTTGATAATATTATAGGGTTAATTTATGAGAAGAAATAATTATTATAGGCTAATTATAAAGTGTTATAATTATTTGGGGTTGAATTGCTATTATTAAATTCCTAGAGGTGAACTATAAATTTGTTATAATTAATAGGGTTTAATTGTGATTCTTGAAATTTCTAAGCCCATAATTTTAAAGGAAATTCCTAACAAATCTAGAATTCAAATTCAAGTTAGCCGATTCCTAACTTGTTTTCTAGTTTGCATGTATCTTTTTTTGTCTTCTTGTGACGCTGTTTTGAAGAAAAGAAAATTAGTTTCCTATTTACATATTGGGAATTTATTCTCTTCGTAAGTAGAAAAAGTTTGGCCGTCGTAAGAAAAAAATAGAACACGCACAAAAAGAATTTCTTCTTCTTTTCTTTTCAAAGGAAAAAGAAATAAATTCTTCCCAATTAAATTAATCATAAAATTCCACTAGCATAGATTCTGGTGGTTGTGAGTACGTTCTTAGTGTGGATTAATATTAGAGAAATTTATATCCTTGGAATTTGGTGGCTTGATTGGATCGACTTTTGAAGGGGATTCGCACAGAAGAAAATTTTTTAAAAGTTGCATTTTTAAGGTAATTAAATTTTCTTCCTTTCTCATGATCCAATTAATTATATACGAGTGATCCTTTGCGTGGATTTTGTCTTATTTTTTCGGCGTGTAAACTGATTTGAATAATTGAAATCCAACAAAAGTGGTGCTGCTTGAGTTAAAGGGGGCAATGTTATTTGAAGTCAAGGATTTGAGAAAAATAGACCAAGCGATGCTGCTTGGTCCACACCTGGAAGGGCCATTTTGCCTGCAAAAACAGATTTTGTTTTTAAATTCTCCAATGATTTCTAGGATTGAGGAGGATAAAAAGAAACTAATAGGGAAAAGAAGAAGCCCTAGAACGGGAGAACTGAGAAGCGACGTCAAAAAGAGTATTTTGAGAGAGGAACGTTGCTCAAATATAAGAAATGAGGAGAAGAAGAATATCCAGATGAAGACATTCAATGAGTTTCTTTCACTACAAGAAAATTGAATTTCCGCAACCATTACATTTCGTGGGAAAAAAAGATGGAATTGGTCGTAAATGATCAATTGCAACAACATTGCAACGGAATAGTGGTCGTTGCTATTGAAGGGGGTTGCAATTGCCTTTGCAACCATAAACACCGTCACAAGGATCTATTTTCCACGGAAAATGCCTTTTTTTATAACCATTTTTTTCCGTTGCAAGAAACCTCAAATCTATCCAAACTAAATGCAACGATTCTTTTTCTGTTGCATGGTCGTTGCAAATAGGCTTTTTTTTTTTTTAACGGATTTTGTTCGTTGTAAATATAATTATTACTCGTTGCAAATATTTAATATTATAATTAATATTTATTTTAAAATAAATGTTTAATTAATTCTCATCACTTTTAAATGTGTCCCTAATTTACTAATATTTATTATATAGATTTTTTTCCTGACGACACGCTTTGTATAAGCGTCTCCAAATTAGCGACCAAAAGTTACACTTAAGTCCCCTTTTTTGCTACACTATGAATGTGTAGCGTCCCAAATTTGGCGATAGTTTTTCATAAATGTCCCTTTCTAGTGACGGAATAATCGCGACACTATAAATATGTAGTGTCCCAAATTTGGCGACAGTTTTTGTACATAAATGTCCCTTTCTAGTGATGGAATAATTGGGACACTATGATTGTGTACTGTCCCAATTTTGGCGATAGTGTTTTTTACATAAATGTCCCTTTCTTAGTGACGAAATAATCCATAACATCGTAGAAAAGTGTCCCGAAGTTACGATGTATAAGTATGTTGCGTCCCATATTTGGCGACACTTTTTTTTTTTACATAAATGTCCTTAAAATGACGATGCATAACTATGAATCTATCCATTTTTTAGTGACGAAATAATCCATAACATCCCCAAAATGTGTCCCCAAGTTACGATGGAATACGTATGTTTGCGTACCTTTTTCACAACACTAATTTTTCCGTAGTGTCCCAAAATTTAGCATCGTTTTTCCCCCCAATATTTCTCACAATTTACGACACATTATTACTATTGTGACATTTTTTGGTACATAATTTCTCCATAAATTGTGTATCATTTTTTATTTCTTAGTTTTTTAATACTTTTAAAGCTGCCAAATCAGATTTTTTAAATTTTAGAAAGCATAAAATATGAAACATAATTTAAATATTCAAAATATATATAATTCAAATATCCATATAAAGAACAAGTAAAGTAATATTTGATTATGCAATGTTCAACTAATTCTCAACCAGAAACATCTCTTCACATCTTCAAAGTGGATGGATTTTTGCAAAGCGCTGATTTTGATATTTTAATGTCCCTGTAAATCAAAAGCAAATAAAATGTTAAATACTCAAAATAATAAAATAATTGTATTGACAAATATTGATAGTTTTTCAAAATTCAATGAAATAAATGCAATTGAAATTTTTTGACTAAATAAGATACTTACATAAGCTTAACCTTGTGTAGATGTAAACGTAGATGTACTAAAATTGTGACTAGCCTGAAAAATGAAGCGCGTGCCACAAATTTTACATGCCATGATACTGTGTACTAGTAATAGTAATTAGAATGACCATGTTAATAGTAACTCACCTCTGAAAATAATATTCTAAAATTAGATACATCACTGCGCATACTGTTTAACTCTTTTTGGAGATCATCAATCTTCTTTTCGTAATCATTTTGCATGTCTGTAATCTTTCTTTCATACTCTTTCTTCAGGTTTGCAATCTTCATTTCATAACTTACATTCATGTCATGTATTTCTTTTTGGAGAATTTCGACCTCAGGTTGTTTTCTATTTTTTGCCTTAGAATGTGGTCCAAAAATCTGTGAAGGAGTAACTCCTAATCCATATCCTCTAACTTGACCATATTGATGTTCCCCCAAAACTTCATTGAGTGCTTCATCCTCTATTATATTGGCATTAGAATCTTTATGTGTTGCAGAACGTTCAGTAGCAACGCTAGTTGCGTTCTCCTGTTTTACATTAAAAAAGAAAAAGAAAAATAGTGGTAACCTTAATTTTCGTCCAATGGTGTGCGACTAAAATTTTAGTTTCAATAACGTGAAAGAAAACTACCACAATAGTCTTGGACTGATCGTTTATGAATTTTCCATCATTTCTTGTGTGACTGATTTTGTAAAACTCAAGCTCCCCTGGCTTTTTTCCATACTTCATCTCCTATTATAATATGCATTAAACAATTACAAATTATTAGAAAATACATAAAAAGGAATTAAACTTTATGTAGGAATTGCACAAAAAAAATACTAAACATATTAAATTTAAATTTGAACTCACATATTCATCTCTGCCTCTTGCAAAACTCTTTGATCCACTAGTGTGATATGTTTTGTGATAATCTCGTGCTACTTTACCTTTTTCTGAAAGATTCTGACCATCATATAGATATGGGGGAGGGGGGTAGGGAGGGAATTCAAATTGTAAGAGAAATTTTAGACAAAAATTAATTTTAAAATATAATTAAAATTAGTTTAGAAGATAATATTTCATATTACCTGAGCTTTCTTTGAGAACCAATATTCCACAAGAATCTTCCACTGATTTGGGAAAACATCATCTGGAACTAATCTCTCTACTTCTTCTTGAGTCTTATGAGACAAGAAATACTTATGCTTTAAATCAAATTTAAAATCCTTCCACTTGTATGCAATTGATTGGAGCACCCACTTTTGTACTTCAACTTGATCAGGGATATCAAAGTATTTCTATAAAAAAAAAAAAATATGAAGCATATAAATTGAAAACAATAAGAAGTTAATCAAAGATTTTAGAAAAATAAAACTAAATAACATTAATACCTTAGTCAATTTCATCAAATTCTCCTTATCAATCCTAGGCATTTTTCTCTAATCTGACAATTCAATTGAACAGTATTCCTTTTTCCTTGCAACATTACCCAACCATCCGCCCAAAATTCCACCGCTTTTTTTAACTAGTTGCCCTAACTCATTAAAATGGACCACAATCCTGTGGTTAATAGGCAATGTCCATACATCTTTAGCACGTATAACTCCTTTATGTTTCATTACAGTCCCTTGCTCATCTATAAAATGATATAAAAAAAATTGATAGAAAACATTAATTTGTCAAGAAAATATAATATTTTGTACCTCTAATTTCCACATCATCATAAACTTGAATACTGATTTCAGCTTCTTCTTCTTCTGGTTGGGTATTAGTGAATTCTCCATCACTAGGTGGTTGAGTGTCATCATTATCAAAATGCAAAGCATTTAATTCATTCTTGTCTGATGCAATTACTCCTTGACTAGTGACATCACAATCTCTTTATCATTTTCTTGTAAAAACTTTCCTAAAATAACCAATTAATTGCTAGAGTAAATTAACAAATCTATTTTAGATTAAAATAAGCAAAAATAAAATAAAATAATTGAATTAGTAGAAGTTTTGAACTTACATTTTGTTGGTTGCAACTGATGATGGCAATATGAATTCCGAAAGGAGTAGTATTACTACAAGTATGCAAAATGTAGCAGAATTGATTATCAAATACTCTAACCACATTCATTTTTCAATTTGAAACAATACTAAATAAATTTTCATTCTTTAGGAATTTAGTTATTTAAAATTTTCAACATTCAAACTTCAATTTAATTAGTAAGGAAATGGTCAATGAAAGAAAATGAAAAAAATTATATAAGAACCCTTTATGTGAGTTGGTTACTTGTGCTGAATAGGAATAGAGATTAAAGAAAAATAAATGATAAAAACTTTTTAAATTCATCAGTTTGGTAGCGAATGATTTATTAATATAAAAAGGAAATTGCTCTAGCTCCTAATTTAAATTTTGGTGGAAGATTACAAGAATCACATATTTCAATTGCATCTATCAATCTAAACACTAATTTTTGCTTGCAATTCAATAGGAAAGCATCCAACATCCAAGATAAAGTTAGAATAGTCAACAAGAAGGAAAATTTGCCTTGGAGTAGCCAAAGGTTTGGCATACCTTCATGAAGAATCAAGACTAAAAATCGTCCACAGAGACATCAAGACCAGCAACATTTTGCTTGACAAGGACCTGAATGCTAAGATCTCTGATTTTGGCCTAGCAAAGCTGCATGAAGATGATTGTACACACATCAGCACTCAGATTGCAGGAACTATGTAAGTTTTCTATTCTGCACAATATTTAGCTCCCTTAGGCCCTCAGAGTTGTAAACACTTATTTTCTTGGAGAAATCTTTGCATCACATTTAAGATAAATCTTTTTCTCATTACCTTGTGACAGCCAAAATGATTTTGATACTTGGTCATGCAAAGGTTACATGGCTCCAAAGTATGCAATGCGTGGCTACTTAACTGCTAAAGCTGATGTTTACAGCTTTAGAGTAGTTGCCTTGGAAATTGTCAGTGGAAAAAGTAATACAAATTACAGGCCAAAGGAAGAATGTTTTTATCTTCTTGACTGGGTAACTAAAGCTTCCTTTTCTTATTTTCTCTATTTCCTTTTGAATACCTTGAGGATGTATCTCACAGTCCTCACTCACCTTATGGTTTCAACATATGTGATCTGCATTTTTTGCCATCTTACACCATGCTGCTTCCTTTTTCTTTGTATTCTTAACTAAGAAGCTACACACATTTTCTGCTCCATTTTCATGGCTTTGTTTCTCTGGCATGTTACTTAACTTTCATCTTGCTTTCATTCATCAAGCAGACCTATGTTTTACAGGAGAGAGGCAATCTCCTAGAATTGGCAGATCCGGAATTAGGGCCCGAGTATTCATCAGAAGAGGCAACAGTCATGCTAGAATTGGTAGATCCAAAATTGATGTTTATTTGTAGGTTAATTATTGGGAACCAAGATACATAGTGTCTATGTCACTAGCCTAATGCCAGAATTCCGCAATCACCATTCCTACATGAATTCTACATCTATGATATATTCGTTTCACAAAGGCTAGTGACATCAAACCGTTAAGGGATTCTTTCATTCGTTACACAACCATTGAAACAAATCATTTCATTCAAAAACAATTTCGATGGAGAAGAAAAGATTCAAACAAATACAGAAAAAAAAAACTTAAGAGCAAGAGAGAGAGAATACCTTGACTGACTATTGAGACAGTAGAGGTTTAATAGGAAGAAAGTCTCCGAAGAAGATACTGAAATTAACTTTAAGTCATGCTTTGTTGAGAGGAGGAAAGAAAGAAAAAGATCATGTTGTGTTTAAAATAGGGTTTGATTTTTTAAGGTCATATGGTGGTGAGAAGAGTTATAAGTGTACAACATCACTTATTTTCAAGACTTGAATTTTTTTTATATTATTGCATTTAATGACATTTAAAAATTTAGGAAATTTAATACATGATCAAATTGTAACGGTGCAGGCCGAATTGGCAATTTCACTTACCGAAGAAGTTGTATTATGAACCTTGAATGGTTAATATTATAACTGTTATTTTGCCAAAGACAGCATTCTATGCTCTTAGAAGACTCCAAACTAAGAAGAGGAAAATTGTTGATCGACGTGCCTCCAAGAGTTGTAAAATCAGGTAAAATTTACCTTTTCTCTCTCTCCCACCCTCCTGATATTGATAGTGTTAGATGCCAAACGCCTTTTCTTTCTAAATTTATTTAGTACCAAGTTTGACAAACCTTTGGGAATAATTATGTAGGTATAACGTTCATGAAAAGATTGTCAATTTTATGGCTCCTCAGCCAATGGACCTTCCCCCTATTGCTCCTATGCTGTTTGAGAACTTGTTCCATGCCGAATCTTTGAAGCCAACCTCCCTAGAATAGCTAACGGTTACACTACTGGATTTATCCAGATTCTGTAAATGGTGAGACTATGAAAGTTTGTAGTGTTGTATTAACAAATCTCTTTTCATTTTCTATAAAAAAGAATCAATTTTCTCAAGTCTATTGATGTAATTTCAATTTGTGTAGCCATCTCAGTATCAAATTTACCTCTTATTGGTAAGCATATCAAAACCAGCAATCAAATTCGTTGCTAGGTAACCCCCCAACCCCATCCCCAGCGCGTGCGCACACACACAAAAAAAAAAAAAAAAAACAATACTTGATCACTGAATATATTCTCATATTAGATTTGGGCCTTTTTGACATTCTAAAAAGAGATGGATACCATGCCGGATTCTTTTCTACAAAAAAATTGCTCAAATGTTGTCATTCTTTGTATTAGCTTTTGGTAACAAGGATAACAGGCCATTGTAGAAAAGTAGGAAAAATGAGAAAATGTTAATCTAACCCCCATTGCTATTTGCTGCATGTGTGTATGTATATATATATCATTCACCTGGGAAGTAGGAAATGCACATTAGAAAATCTTTAATCATGCAAGAAAATAGGGGTAGGCAGGAAAGCTGGACCTAAAAAGCATTACACAACCACGTTAAAATAAAAAATAAAAAATTTCATTAGCCACTGGACGATACCTACTTGAAAATTTGAAAACAGAATGGACTAATTTTCTTGATCCGCATCAAATAATATTTATATAATGAAAAAAAAAAGTTTGCAGCTGCATCCAACCCGACTTAAAAATAATCTAAACCTAATAACTATGGCTCTGTGCCAATCATTACACTAATACAAAGTTTTATAGGTTTGAGTGAAAAAAATAAGCTCTCCATGGTCTGCTGTTTGTACACTGGTGATCCTATAAAAACCCCCCAACTGCCAAGTAGATACGCCACCTTGCTTATATTGGTTGGAAAGACTGTCCATAATAGGCAGCAGCTTGGTTGGCGGTGGTTGATGTATATACCGGAGGGTGTGATGCCACTATAGGAGCTCCATAGTTACTACAAGATTTCATAGCATGTCCATTTCACAAAGACTTTCCAAGAGCAAAAAATAATATGAACTAGAAATAATGTAAACATGCTGGAACTCTTTATAACAACTGAATATGACACGCAAAAGCAAATAAATAAATTTAATAAAAGCTGGTGTTTTACCCGCTTGCATAAAGTGCATCAGTGTGTCCGTAACCTTTCAACAGAGAATTTGCCTGCAAATAACTATTTGTTTGGAACAAAGTATATATTTGACATTGTTGGATTGCAATAGAGACAAAAATACACTATTATTATTGCTCAATGTCAACTTAATGAAAAACAAAACCAATTTCAATAAAAGAGTAGAGACTTAAAAAGCTAGTCTTAAATGTTAAAATGCCGAAAAAAATACTTAAAAGAAACACTTGAGTAATATGCAACACACATGATCAAGAAATAAAGAAACGATTAAAAACTTTCATAGTCTATTGACACCTGTTTGCAGCATCAACTGGGAGTACACATATTCATCTATTCTTTGCTTTGCAAGGCCAACCTATTAAGAGTGAGAAAATTACACCATGAGATGCATTTAAATCACTGATAAAAACATGTATTTCTTTCAAGAAATCAAGATACATGGTTCTAGCCTTTTCGAAGCTGAAACCCAAGCTAGCACCACGAGGATTCCAACTTTGACACCTCATTTCAGTGGTGCTTGACACTGCCTTTCATACATTTACATTACCTTATCTTCAGCACAGAATGCTGCAACTGTTCTAATGTTGCCAACATCATCTTCATACATAGCCTGCATAGTATAGAACATAGATTTCAATCGACTCTTTGCTATTTTTTACTGCTTTCGTTTACAGTTCCTCAGTATATAATTTGGTTCTTAAATGAAGAGCTGAAGATTACCTTAACATCTCCTCTAAATTGTTGGACAAACTTAACGTTTAGAAATTCTTGCAATCCAACCAAGGGTATTGGGATTTAAATTATGAATTCTAGCTTCCAATTGGCTGTGAAGGACATAAAAAGCCCCGCTACCATAGTTGCGATGTTCTGAATGATCAGTGCTAATACATCACCCACAAGGCTTCTCAAGGTTGAAGCATCACTCAACAATCTTGCGCCCACTACACCACTACATTCATAAAGAACTTTCATTTATTTTTGACCCCTGTTTTGTGTTTCTTGTGCATTCACTTCTAAGAAAACAGTAAGAAGCAGTTACAAGTGTTAAAGAAATATAGTTTGTGGACATAATTTTTTTTGTCATTTTCAATTTGATAAAACTCTAACCTTTTCTCAATAAGCTCTTCCATTAAATTTCTATTCCAAATAAATCGTGGAGCAGCCTAAAATTCAAACACAATAGACATAAGCAAAGGTATAAAACAATGCCATAGAGGAATACAAAAATGTTCACTGAATAGCACATTTATGAGGAACATGCTATATATTGAACATCAATTTTAAAAAGAACAGACGTCTTGCTACTTGAATAGATGCCCGTGCTAAGAAGAGAGTTCAATTCCTTCTTCAAGTTGTCTCGTATAATTCCATATATTTTCTCAACATATGCTGTTAACCACTGCTTGAAAAGCAGAGTAGGGTATTTGGCTTCAACTTGGCGCACTACCTCAAGTGTAGTTGCAGCTGCACTAAGGTTGACAGAGGACGAGCGAAATCCCTAAACAAATGACAACCATATCAATGATCAAGTTGTAAGAATTATAATTAAAAAACTAATTCAACATAATTTATTCACCTGCCAAATAAAATTCATAGGAAAAATTTTAAAAGAATAAACTAAATACCATTGTCATTCTCCCAAACAGAGATGTTGGATTGGAGTTGCACCACCAGCAGCTTTTACGCTTCTTTGGAGCAAGAACAACAAGGTAGAAGTATTTGACAACCAATATGCCATACGATCATTGCTCTCATAATTCTATATCCCATCAAAGTTACGCTTGAATTCTTTTCTAACAATAGGCTAAAGTAACTCTACATACAACATATAAAGCTTGTTTTTTCTTTCAATTTAGTTATTCAGAGAAGGCAGCTGTCTCTGAACAATTATCCCAGTGTCTCAGCAGGTGAAAACTAGGCAATTTGCATGTATAATATAAGAGACATGCTGAAATAATTGCAAATGGTTTTCAAAAACCAAGCTCCAACTAATAAAGAAACTAGGGTTTTTCCTCAAAATAATTGCAGCATAATCAAGAATTTTAGCATACTGTAGGCCACTATCTCCATGGATATCTATCACCCTTTCTCTTGCTTTCCAAACCTTTCTAGAAACATTAAATATAAATTGCCTCCTAGTAATCCTATAACAGCATTACTGCTCCAATTGTGATAATCATATAGTTGTTGAATGTATTTTTCTGCAATCCTTTTTTCAGAGGCTGTTGAGTTTTTGAAAGTTTTAGAACAATTGTGTGAAACACCCCTTATACTTTTATTTGGAAGGTTAAGGTAGCCCAATCCTATCGGCATGAATATTTCGCCCCCAGAATCCTTCTTACATGACCCAATCAAATTTTTTCATTTGTAACATATGAAACCTGAATTCCTTTACCAACAACATAGTCCTTCAGGACGGTCTCTTAAACATGTACACTAGAAAATTTCATGCTAGTTTGAAGCATTGGTCTATCTATATCAACCTCATTAAATTTTGGGAATTCAACAAAGTTATCTTTATATGAATCATAAAACTCATTTAATACATCATCATCACTTATAACCTCAATTTTTTGTGAGTTGCCTTTCTCTTTACCTAACTGATATTAGGAATACTTGTATTAGAATGTTGTTAAATTATCATTTTCAATCCCCTTATCAAATTCTAGAATAACTGTTACATTAGATTGTCCCTCATTTGCAACTTCTTCAACGAATTCACAACTATCAGTTAAAATATCTATATAAAAAAACAACTAGAAATCATATTCATTTTCAAACCCTTGACCATCAAATTCATTTTTAGTCCTTTCACCCTAGTCATTTTAGACCTTTCCCCTTCAGAAGCCTCATCTTCAGTACTCTCAGACCTTTCGTCTATATAGTTTTCAGAAGGCTCACCTCCATTTTAAATAGAATCACTTTGTAGTACACTTCATCTCTAGAATCCTCTTTAATTATACAAGGGAAATAAGACTTATCAAACTTTCACCATTTTCATTGTTGTGCCCCCCATCATCAAAATAAGACCTTTATATCAATATGTTTTGCTTGCATTTGACATATTGATTCCTCCTCAATAACACTCACTTCTCCATCTCTGTCTTCACCAACTTGTATATCGACCAAGTTAATGCCATCTCATCACCTATTTGATAATCAACCACATCACAACTTCTGCTATCCAAATATTCAACATCTCAACTTATTTAATCCCTGGTCAATTCTAGGTCTCAAAGCTAGATCAACAATAGATGCTTCAGGTATATCAATCTCTATCTTTGGCAATTCACTAACACACATCATCACATAACTACCATCTAAGTGATCCTCAACCATTCTCATTATATCACCATCAACTTTACAGACCTCAACCCATCCTCCACTATATGATTAGGTATTCTATAGAGAATTGACACTAGATTTAGCCTAAGCTTCCTATAGATAGTTTCTAGTTCAGAGTAGTTTAAATAGTTTAAGAAATGGACAATATACAAAAGAACCACCATAGTGAACTTCAAAGAGATATTCAGAGAAGCGCTTATGGTTTTTGAAAGTCTGGTAGAGCTTTTGGGCAAATGTTTCATGAGTTGATCTTGGAAACATGCTGAAACACAAAGTTTGTGATTTCAATTCCAGAATAATCAGTTCATCTAAAAAAGAATCTGGCCAATCTATCAAAGAAAACATGAAAAGGTGAACTAGACAAAAAGATGAATTAAAAAGAAAGCTTCTGAAGGCACATATTCACATTTCTGCACTTACCAAGCTTCATCAAGAAGAGCTATAATACCACCAGGTTTCTAAAGCATAAAAAAAAAAAGGTTGAAGGTAGGATGACGTAGCAGTATAGAAATGTAGAAGTTAGTTTAAGAATATTAGCACCACATCAATGCATGTGTTAGGAAAAAAAAAAACCAGCATCCTCATGCACCAATCTCCTGCACACCCCTTCAGTTATCCTATTGATCCATCCCCCCAAACATAACCCTAGGAATGGTGGGCGAAGAGCAAGAAGGAGAGACAGATAACAAAAATGTCATGGGAACGTGAACAAAAAAGCTCTACAATCGTGCTTGGAATAAGGAGCGCATTTGCATAAATCAACCAATATCTACTTTAAAAACCAGATCATACAACCAAGCATAAGTGTAATGTGAAGCTCAACAAGTTAAACTCAGGTAATAGGAAAAAGACAGCACAATCTGAGAAGCAAATATGTGGTTAAAAAAAAAACACGGAATGCAATTTGCAAGCATCAACAACACAAACCTTTTCAATGGGATCTAGAACATCTTTATTATCAATGAACTCAATGTAGCTCCAGTCAATTTCTTCCTTTGTATACTCTTCTTGCTCCATTTTAAACACATGCTGCAAAATAAGTTGCACATGCTACCTATAAATTTTATAACAAATAACATTTTGAAGTTATTCAGTGGAGAACTGCAACTCTGTGCCAACCTGATTGAAATGTTGTTGAAGCTTCTCATTTGGTCATCCTAAAGTGCCAGGATCCTTGAAAAAAAAGGGTATGCCCATCCAATCCACAACAACAACATAATGATGGTGAGCAAATACACTATTTAAAACAAATCAACTCAAAAATGGAATTTGACGTGAGGTCTTAAATTACTTTGATTTTTGCAAGTGAAGATGGATATCAAAGCAGGCAGGGTTGGAATAAAGAAACCTTTAATGAAACTTATATTAGAGTGCCATATTGTTTTCCTGAATGATCTATGGGAAAATAAATTGACAGTCACAAACACAGCCATTAAGATAGCTATCAGTACCTACAAAATGTACTTACCAAAATCATGGTGAAAACACATAAAGATGTACTAAAAATATTGTTTTCCAATTACTGAAAAGATGTGTAGGTGCATTCAGCAAATTGGATTGGAAAATGTTTGACAGTTTTCCCATCAATTATTTTCCTGTCATTAGATGCTCAATAATCCTAAACTTTGAGCAACTTGTACAACATACTTCCAATCTCCTAGTGCTTACACTGTCAATGTACATAAAAAGGAAGAGTCAAGTATCATAGAAGGTTTCAACGAACAATGAAGAAATTACATCAACAGGCATAAAATCTATACATAATGGATTGAAACATATATTGCATCACACACTGCAATTCAAGATAAAAAGCTTACATTAGCCCTTGAAGGGTATTAAAATGTAACATTCATGATCTCTGGATAAATTAGAGCAATTTTGAAAACCAGTCTCAGTAGCAAAATGAAAATCCACTAGTTATTAGAAATAAGATGATAAAAGGATATACATAAACAGCCTCTGCTAAAAAAAAGCAAACATCCTCTGCTAAAAAAAAGCAAACATCCAATAGTCATTAGAAATAAAATGATAAAATGAGAACCAGTATCAGTAGCAAAATGAACTATCCTCTGCTGAAAAGAAGCAAACATCTCCAGTCTATAATACCCATGAGGAACAAAAAATAAGCAAAACATTGAACTATCCTCTATTGAAAAACTACCAGCACCCTAATAATAATAAAGAAGCTCAAATTAATAGAAAAGGCCAATACTGTGTTACATAAACATTTTACTTGACGCAAGCATCCCCAGTTTATAATGGTTTTTAAATAGTAGTACCAACTAGTTACTTATAAATAGAAATCCAGAATCTGGCTTTGAATAGAGTATTAGTTCCGAAGTCTAATAATCTAAAGACAAAATAAATCCACTTGTAAAAATTAAAAGCAGAATTAATGTTCCTAAGAGTAAGATAAGAAAACCCCAAGAAGCAAACAACAAAAACTTAAACTACTCAATCTTAGGAGATGTGGCCATGTCAGCACCCTGGTATATCTTTGCATTTATGGGGTTGCAATTATGCTAATCATGTTCTCATTTTATGTTTCATGTCCTGCAAGAACAAATAGAAATCAAGTTCAACTTAGCTGCTCAAAAAATAGTTCAAAATAATTTCAAAATTTACAGAATTGTCTTTTGCTTCAAATACTATCCATGTGATTATTTGCAAGAGAAATTCGATTATGGTTTTAAGCTACAATTTATTACAACACATTCACTTTAGGAAAAGTGATATAGCAATTGAAAAGTAAAGTTTATATGTATTGATATATAAGCTTCACATGTACCACCAAGTTTGCATAAATCATTAATTACCTTTATCAAGCACTCCTAGGTTGATGAGAAATTCACTATCAGCTTAACTATCAGAACCGATAGTAGAATCAGAATTGTTCATTTCATGTCCACTAAATGCAACTCCAACTTTTCAAATTGTATTAGAAATATATTTTAAAAAACTATAAAATATTAAGCCTTTACAAGTAATTTTTTTGAATACGTATAGATTAAGATTCCATCTTACTCTTGTCGATTGCTGAACTTGTGCTGGGGTAAGAATGTTGCTCATTAAAGATTTTAGTGCTTCGTTTACGTCAGCTCGTGCCTCCTCTCATAGGTCTTCTCTTACTTTTTGTACAATTTGCTGGTACTGAACATCTGTAATGTGCAAGGGAGTAATAGATGCTTGTTGGCTTCGATTATGAGTTTTGATGCGTGAAGATTTGTCCACACAATATATATATCCACGACTATCTTCTCCCAAAAATTTATTGTAAATTTGGTCCTTCAACTCCTTGGTTCGTTTAATCTCAGAAACTTGGTCTAAGCGACATGATATTGCATGCTATCACAAAATTTTTAAAAAAAAAACTCCCATCAAAACATGACAAGATAAATATTCGAGAAAAATGATCAAGCAATAATTACAAAAATTAAATCTCTGGAGAACAGTATTTCTATCTACTTACAAACAATTATCGTGTGTCTTCATCAAGGGACATCCCCTCTTTAGGTATACGAGTCCTTATCCACACATCAAGCCTTGATGGTTCAAGTCCTTCTTTCAACATCTGTGATAATTTGAGGAACATGTGTTTAACATTTTTGGCTAAGTTCTCAAAACATACCATTATACATTTTACCTCTTGAATGACTTCATAGTGACTTGTTCTCCCCATCCTGTGCCTAAAACACTGATATGCTCTATTTTGTTTGTTTTGTTCTGAGATTTGCTACAAAAACCAAAACTAGATTATAATTTGGTTCTAAAACTAAATATAAAAGGGGTGGAACTACTTCGCAATTTACAACCTGTATACGTTCATTTTTTCAATATTTAACTAGAGTTTGCCATTGAATTTCCTCAAGTCTATCATTTGGACAGTGTCGAAGGAGTTCCTTATTCTCCTTGTTCAGTTCAAAATGGTTACTCTTAATGCGGCACTTAAATTCTTTCCATCGATTTGAAACATCTGCCATAACAACTTCATATGCATCCTCAGCAAGAGTAGTATTATCCTACATCAAAAAAGGAAATAGAAAAAAAAAACTTATAAGAACAAAGCAGTTCTATTAGACAAGATTGAAAGGGGGAAAATATATATCTTTAGTAAAACGACAAAAACGGAGAAATTAAAATATCTGATACCATAATTTCTTTCTAAAGCTCATTAATTATGGTAGTTGGCACATCTTTCCAAGTGGGGAATGTAAGTGGAAGTCTGTAACCATTTCTTGCTAAAGTTTCAATGGCACTTTTCACCTTTTTTCTATGTTTGCCAACAATTTCTTTCCCTTCAACGTGGACTTCCAACCTTTTTCTAGTACCCCATTCCAGTGGCATTTGTGAAGGACCTCTTTTTGGTTTTTTGATAGAACATGCTGTGGAAGCAGTATTTTGAACAGTATTAGAAGAAAAATGTCCATTCGGCTGTGATTGATAGTGTAGGTTTGTAGGATGACAAGAAATCTCTCCATTTAGATGCTCTTGTGACATAGATTGTGAATAGTTTTGGCTGGGTTATGGTCGTCTACTAGTTTAAAGTAAAGGTTGGAATTGTAAATACAATAATTGTGTGTTTTCGCCTAGCGGTTGGAGTGGCTAAGAGTGGCGAACCATAGTACATGAAGGTTGGGATATTGGTGGTATGGGTAGAAATGATTGTGAATTTTGTTCAGCCAAAGGTTGTTCATCAACGCCATGATTTGCAATGACATCAGCCATAGTGCTCCCCGGTGTTTTCCTCTTGCGCGTCATTATCACTGAGAAAAAAATGCATTTATGGTTAACTCCAAATGATATTGCATGCTGTGAAATTCAAATACCCATCAAAATGTACTTGCAAAAAGGAAAAATAACATTGTCACCTTCTTAACAAAAAATAATATAAGCAATGTCGAATACAAGTGCAAAAGCTAGCATTCATACCTGAGAATTGTTTCAATACAAAATGGATTGAATTAGTTCAAACACCGCGAGCAACTCTCAACTTCTAAAACATGTATATTAAATTCAGCAACATTGAAAAAAGATGAAAATGAGTAAAAATACAAAAAAAAAAAACGATATAAGGAATGTAAGCATTTTGTGATCATTAAAAACCATACAAAAAAACGAAAAAAATTCATATAAGATTTAACAAAAGCCAAAGTCATCAAATTCAAACATAATGTAATAAAGATTAAGTAGTTGGTAAATGACAAATCAATCTTGTTGGGATTCGTGGACTCCTAAACGCGGAAAACATCTACGAATCCCTCCCGAGGACCCAAGTAAACGATTAAGAAGATGTAAACGATTAAGAGTTACCTCTCGGTTGTCGTAATCGAAATCCTTCGATTCCGGTTGCGCTCGTTGTACGTTCGACCCGAACAATCACCGTACGCTGCAGTATGCGAACGTCCTCTACGGGTACACACCGCGAACTCACTCGATACCCGGGGAGTGCTAGCGCCTAGGGTTTGAGAGGTTTTTTTTTTCTTTCTCTGGTAGAGAATGGCACGAATGTTCTCAACCGGAAAAATTGGACTATCGAAAGACGGCTAGGGTTTTCTTAAAAACCCTCGAACCTCTTAGAGTCCAACCCTAATCATATCTTATCATATTCTAATTTAAATTCAAATTAAATTAAAACCGATATGATAAGATTCCGTCATTATCTCGGTAATTTAACTAATTATTTTACCGAGTCGTATTCTTATAATCTGGATATCATCCGTATTCATCGAACTCGGTCACCGTAAAAATAACCTAACAAGTTCGCTTATTGTGTGACCCTATAGGTTCATTTAACACTGGCAGCGTGCCTAAATCGTATTTAAATGGCCCACAAGTTATAAGCGGTTTCTAGCAAAACATTATAACTATCCAGGTTAAATGAAGATCGGTGATCTCTTTGAACCAAACCATAATTTTATATTTAGTCCCTTTGTCACACGATATCCAGATTAAGCATAAGGCACGGAGCATGTCATCCTTATTAAGCTTAATCAATTATTTCTTGATTTCATAGTAGACTGTTCAAACAAATGATATCAATATCTTAGATTGATATATTTGAGCACGGCCATGCATTTTTTAACAAGTCTAACTTATCAAGGGGCCCATGGATATCTCTCCCATAATTGAGAGGGACAAATTCCTTCACAATCAATCATATTCCTCTCCTTGATTTATTTTATATCCAACAGATAGTCTAATTTATTATCTAGTTAAAGACAACTTTAGACAATGTCAAAATATAGAATTTATCAAGTAAGAAACTATGATGAATTTAGGTCGAAGGACTTTCAATATTATTATGGCTAGAAAGTACTTATGACATATTCCATGAAGTACTCTCACAAGTGGGTCATGTCCAATACAATGTTCTCTAACATTTATTTATGTCTTGACTCGATATCACAAATATCCATGGCCAGTAAAACATAGCCATCAAGTCACAAACATACTAATCTTAATTTATTATTATTCCAATAATAATAATCGATCAGGGACAGTTTTAGAATAGTCATTGTATTCATTGTAGGGTTTTACTATCAAGTCACGTACTTGATGACCAACAAAACAAAATTCACTATTCATGGAAAGGAAAGCCTCATATTATTATATAAAACATAATGACAATTGTATAAGTACAAATTGACTCTAGGGCATATCCCCAACAAATCTATGTCTCTTTCTTCATCGACACCAATTTTTGTGCCCTCGTTATGTCATACGGAGGTATGTCAACTGAAATTGGTTCTACTCCTTGTCTGACCCAAGCCACATCTTCATCTCGAGTAACTGGTTGATCATCTAACTATTGATGTAGACATGGATTACCATCTTGAAAATTTGAGTAAATGTCAAAATTATCCCTCATATTCATCTTCACAACAACATTCCAGTCTGAATCAACTGGGTCAGCTACATACCAAACTTGCTCTGCTTGAGTAGTAGAATAAAAGGATCATTAGCTAAACTATTCTCTTTGTCCATTAAATGCTTAAAATTAACCAAAGTGAACTGGAACTCATCTTGCATTCTTCCTCTCTCACTATTGATCCAGTTACATTTGAACATCACATATTGAACATCATTTGAGTACCTAATCTTCAAGATATCTTGTAAGACCCCATAATAAATAACTTGGCCCGTACGAGGATTATTGTCTCTAGCATTGGCAAAGCTTACTGTACTAGCCCTTAACATCACTCCGCTATTTTGAGTTCTTCTTGTTGCCTCATGGGTCTTTTCGCATCTTGATAGGGCCCTCTCACAAGAATCTTAATACGTTCATCTATTTGTACATCTGATGCGTTTTGCAAGCCCGCAATCTATATTCAAAAGTAATGTAAGTATAAAGTTAAGATACTTTTAAACTAAATATTAATTAGTAATTAAAATAGGAGTTCTTCAAAGTTAATCTCAAAATGCTTACATAATTCTTGAACCATTCATGGAATGTGTCATTATGAACTTTTTGTATATAATTTCTCCCAACATGAGGATGTTCCTTGACTAATTTAAACAAATGTATGCTGGATAGAATTTCAAAATAAAATTTAAGGTGTCATGAAAATCTGATTAAACTCAACATTCTTTTTAAAAGAAAAATATTAACACTTACTCTCGATAAGGAGAAATAGCATCTGTGTTTACAAGAATGTATCCGTGTACCTGAACCCACGTGACACGATCTAAAGTGCACCTCTCACCTTGTCCAAGAACACGGCCTATACTGATACCTTGATCACTATTCCTTTTCTGCCGATTAAACCTTGTTTCTACATCTCGCAAATATCTTGAACAAAAATTCATACATTCGTCCATCAAATAGCCTTTTGCAATTGAACCCTCGGGATGAGCTCGATTCCTTACATATTTCTTTAGAGTAAGCAAGTACATATAATTTAAGGTCATGCTTTATACATAATCAAAAAATGAATATACATTGAAATACAATTGAAGAATCCAACGTACCTCTCAATTGGATACATCCATCTAAATTGTACTGCACCTCCAAGAAGAGCTTCTTCTACTAAATGAATGGGTAAATGTTCCATTACATCAAAAAAAGATGGAGGAAAGATTCTCTCGAGATGACACATTGTTAGAGCAATTCAATTCTGCACATACTCTAGTTGTCATTTTGTGTTCACCTTAGAGCACAGTTGTTTAAAAAATTTTGATAACTCGATAATCGCCTTAACAACATTTTTAGGTAAAATTCTCCGAATAGCAATAGGGAGCAATTGCTGCATCAGAATGTGATTGTCATGACTTTTTAAACCTAAAATGCTCCGATCACCAATATTCACTCGTCTCGATATATTTGAAGCATACCCATCTGGGGCTTTCAATTCTTTTAAGACTTTACAAAATATCTCTTTATCTTGTTTACTCATTGTATAAGGAGCTGGAGGTAGCATTATGTGCATTGAACCACTTGCTTGCTTAGGGTGTAACGGCTTCCTAATCCCTATATGCTGAAGGCCACAACGAGCATATACATTATCCTTTGACTTTTTTGTGTTCATACATAAAAAAAGTATATTATCCACGTTATTCTTTTCAATATGCATGGGGTCAAGGCTATGTCATAGCAAATTATGCTCCCAATATTCTAATTTGAAGAAAATAGTTTTCTTCTTCCAGCTATGCTCTTTGGTGTTCAACTCATGCTTCTGCTTATGCTTTCTTGCTATCAAATCATCCATTTTATACTCTGTAGTAATACCATAACGTTGTAATTCCCGTAAAATGTCAAACCTGGATAATGTAGTTGGCTTTGGTCGATATTCTACCTTCCCATTGAAAGACACTTTGTCTCTGCGTAGTCTATGACTTGAAGGTAAAAAACAACGATGACCTCTATACGAGAACTTTCTCCCATGTTTCAACCAACATGAATCAGTATCCTTATGACAAGAAGGGCAAGCTTTTTCCCCTTTTGTACTCCAACCAGACAATATTGCATAAGTTGGAAAATCGCTAATAGTCCACATTAATGCTGCATGTAATCGAAACATTTCATTATTGGAGGCATCATAGGTTTGGACACCATCATGCCATAATTCACTCAATTCCTCGATCAATGGTTGCTAGCACACATCAATCTTATTACCGGGACCTTTTGGACTATCAATCAACACTGACAAAATCAAAAACTGTTGAGTAATGCACAACCATGGGAGAAGATTGTACGAAATAAGCACAACAGGCCATGTACTATGAGTTATACTCATTGTTCGAAATGGATTAAATCCATCAGTGGCAAGCTCGAGTCTAACATTTCTGTAATCACTTAAAAACATGGACCATCTCCTATCAAATTCTTTCCATGCTATAGAATCAGCAAGATGTCTAAAAACACCATCATCGACTCACTCGTTAGCATGACATTTCATGAGAGAGGTAGTTTTAGATGACATAAAATATTTTTGTAACCTTTGTCTGAGTGGAAAATATATTATTTGCTCTACAGCTATCTTTTTGCCCCCTACCTTGTACCGAGAACTTTCGCATACCGAACATACATCAAGCCTCTCATTCTCACCTCTAAATAACATACAGTTAGTTGGACATGCATCTCTAAGTTACATATGAAAATCCTAACTCATCTACTAATTTTTTGGCTTCATAATATGAGGTTGGAATGTTAGCTTGAGGGAATGCCTCTTTTAGAAACTTAAGGAGCATAGTCATGGAATTGTCAGTCCATCCATTTGTTATCTTAAGAAGTAACAAACGAACAACAAATGAGAGCTTTGTAAAATTTTTACAGCCGGAATACAGCTCACATTCTGCATCATGCAAGAGGTTAAAAAAAGATTTTGTTACGCTATCTGCTCCACTAACATCATCAACCATTAGAACCTCGCCTTCATTATTAACATATTGGTTATGTTTGCTAAATCCAATTGCATCATGTACTATGTCCACCATTTCATCCCTGTCTTCTGTTTCAAACATCGGATCATAATTTCCAATAGCATTTTCTGAAACGTAAGATTCTCCATGATATATCCAATTTTTATACCCTCCTAGAAACCCATTAAGAATGCAATGGGCTAACACATCATTCCTACTCATGAAAAAATGATTTTTACACTTCTTACATAGGCAACATATTTTGGAATTAGGTGGCCTTGAAGCATAGGAAAAATCAAAGAATCTCTCAATTCCATATATGTACTCACTTGTCCTTGTATTTAAATTGTCTATCCAACTTTTGTCCACAGGTACATTTGCACTTGTCATCTAAATGTTTTTTATATGCCACAAAAACATACAGTCGGCAAGATTTAACAAACAATTCACTTAAGCTTATAAACCAACACATAGTCTAATGTGACCGAAAAAATAGGAATTAAAAAAAAAACTTATGAAACACTATCTCATTGCTAATTTTTAGTGAACAGCAACAACAGAAAATGGGTTCAGGAAGACACAACAGTTTGAGCAGGTTTATTTGAAGTTTTTATTACTTTAAAATCAATTGTAGACAAGCAAAAGTCTCCAAGCAATAATGAGATAGCATTTTAGTTGGGAATATAGAGCAGATAATATTCACATTTTATGCTTTTTAACACAATGAAAAACCAGAATTTATCACTACCACACACTAGAGGACATCATGAATCTATTAGTTATATAGGATATGCATTTTCCACGAACCGGAAGATTAGTGTCTTTAGCTAATTTCCAATATTCCATGTTAAAAGTCAGCTACACCCACTGATTTACAGTGAGATTAGTGCATGTAGCTATTTTCCAATATTCTATATCCCACACTAAATAGCTTTCCTCTTTGTGTAACAATATTTTCTGCAGAAATACAGAAATGCCATGTACGCCATACTGTATTACATAAACTTATATGGAAACTTTAGGAAGATCTTAGTGTACACCATGATTTCACATTTGTTAATGGCATCTATTTTCCATCTCTGTCCAATATTTAAATTGATATTAGTATTGAATTCATAAAGAACAAGACTAATGAAGCATATGTTATTTGTTTTCTACAAGGTACACTATCTTAGGATGCAAAAATTAGAAAAGAATTTACAGCAGAGAGTTGAATGAATTGTATGCAGGGATGATGATTTGTGTGCTATCACATCTTTTCTGAATCTCGTTACTTTTTTCTTTTTTTTATTTGGCTTCGGGCTTTGGGGAAAATGGGGACCAATTTAATTAACCATTTAATTAACCACTTATTTTCATAAGATGATTACAGAACAAAACAAACAGCAAAGACAATGCTGCAAATGGTCTTGAGATATCATGCATTTACATTAGCCCTTCCACGCCTGATCTGCAGTTCACTTTCTTTTCAATAATTTCCTTTTTCTTTTCCTCCCTACCAAAATATTCAAGTTACAACAAAGTTGATGATTTGTAGAAGTTCCATTTTCACAATAAGGCTACAAATTTCTGGCATATCATGTTTGGCCCTTTTTCCAAGTGTTTTCTATTAGGGGTGGGGGCAGGGGAGTTGGGGAGGTGTAAAGCTTGGAAGATTCACTTTGAAATGTAAAACCAACATGCTCGTGCAACTCTATCCCAATTATAACATTTCTAATCCACCACATTTATCAAAACTGGGGGTCAAGCAAATGCTACTCGTGGTATTTGCACAAAGGCCAAAGTGAAAAATATCTTTGATGTCAAATAACTCTCCCTCTCACTGTGTGAGTGAACACCAATAAATAAGGTAGCTAACTGTCCGTCAACATTGACCTCTCCAACCTATGGTCATTTAATAACTAGGACACGCCATTTTATAATGGACACAAAATGAGAAAGAACCCAGTCACCTACATATAAATAACACTCTACAGGTAAATACAAAAATGCCAAGTACATCCCATATTCTACACTACAGAAATGCCTAACTGCACTAGTCCTCTAAGAAATTCATCCATCCTCCAAATTGCCAGTGGCCAGTACTTCCTATATATTCTTCCTCATCCTATAAATGTGGAATGACTAAGTGAAATTGGAAATGGAAACTCTAGCAATTCAGAATGTCACATTGAAAGGAAGGGCTTAAAATGTTTTTATATGCCCAAACGATCTAAAGATAAACTAATGGAATACTATCCAAAAAGGCAGCAAATACCCATCCAAACTTAAAGTTGAGTACAAGGCAGTGATAGGCTATATTTTACTATAAAAGTCTCGTGTAAACAAATGTACCACTCATGATTTCCATATAGGGAGATATACAATGGTATTGCTAACAAATAGATTAGCAATAAACAATACCAGTTACTGGTACAACCTACCCTACAAGATTAAATGGTATATAGCATAGCTCCAGCCAGGCAGGAAGTTTCAACGCCAAACCAAAAAATAAAATCTTATTTAAACAAATTTTTTGAATACCTTGGCTGACATTCTCTTGTCTAATGATACAATTGGTGTCAGTAAGAGGTCCAAAGTGCGTAGCAGAGCATACCAAGTATCCTAAGCGGCCCAACTTATGTTTTTTTACTATTCTATGCTAGTTTGAATGCTAAAACCTACGTAAGAGTACTTCTTTTTACTATTCCTTGCTAATTTGAATGATGAAACCTATGGTGCCCACTTGTTACAAGTTCTATCTGTGACGACAAATGGTACCAATCAGCTGATACTTTTTCCTCACAGACAGAATTTTCACATTTTCTTTGCATTCTCAACTAGAAACAATAGACAGTTGCGGATGCACCAACAGAATCCACAGAATCCTAAAATTTAATAAAGCTATGCAAAATCCTTAAAAAGCTGAATCAACCGAAGAAACAGAACTTATCATCTAAGCCCATCATTTCCATCCACAGTTCTAGAAATTGAAGCTCCCACCAATCCAAACATTTAGTAGAGGGATATGTACTATAGATCAAGCTCTACAACATAACTCATATACAAATTGATTAATGTCCCAACGAAAATTTCATCATGCACAAAGTGAATTCAGTCCGGTTCTTCCCTAACCCAGAAGTGGTATCAGAATATCAAGAACAACAATATTCAACTAATAGGTACTCAACAATACCAAATTTTTGAATCAAACGGTGCAATTCAAAACTTATATACACAAAAAGAGGGGGACACCATTGAGTTTCAGAACAAAGAAATCAAAATAAATAAAGAAGGTTGAAAGAAAATACCCTCGAAGTAGGAATTCCAGTCTCTGCTAACAAATTCAGCACCAAAGAATAGAGGTAATGACTATGGAGGTGTACTGGGAAGAAGAATCACAACAGAGAAAAATCATAATGGAGTTAGGACATTCGATTTCCCCCACAGAAAACTAATTAAGGCGCAAAAAAAAAAAAAAAAAAAGATTTGCCGCAACTTACTGAAAAGCGAGAGGATCGACTGGGTTTTGGAACACAACCCAAGCCACGGTCAAGGGTGGTTGTAGCATGGCCCTAAGACTCGGTCGAAGGCGATGAGGTTGGGATTGGTTCTATTCGGACCGCAGAAGCACCGATGCAAATGGGTTCGGTACTTTCGCCCGCTCCTGGTTCGTTCGGACTGTGGCGGACAATTACAAACTTTTTTTTTTTTTTTAAAGTCATTGAATTGAGACTTTTTTCTAGGTTTTTCATATAATTATTGGGTATTTTACAGCATCTTCTTTGTAAATGTGTAAATATTTCATAAATAACATTTTTTTTAAATTAATAATTTTTAATATTTTATGAGTGTAAAAATTTCTTTGAGGCCTTTAATATATATTCGTATAGTATTCTTTTTTCTCCACAAATAAATAGATAATTGCACCTCTTAATTAATATTTATTTTTAAATCATAGAGTTAATAAATATTATTAATTTTAAATTTATTTTTAAATTTCCTTAACATCTGTTTCTAAAAGTATTTGAAATTAAATTATGAATATCAATATTCAAAATTATAATCCCCACCATTTTCTTCATTACAAAAGATTATCATTTTGGTCTCAAATAAAGATTGTTCATGCAACCACATACTTCGGTTGCAATTAGTTAATTTTCATTGTATGATATTAAAAGTTCATGATATTTGCAATTGATATTTTTTTCGACGCAATTGAGTGCTCATTTGCAACCAAAATTCATCTGACGTAAATAATATGGTTGTGAAAACTTCTTTTTCTTATAGTGTTTCTTTCTCTTCTCTATAGCTTTTCTATGACAATGATATGCTCAATTGTTTAATGTATTTGGATGGGTTGAACCTAAGCATGATGATTGTCTAATGATTGGATTAAATAATTGCTATTTCTAGTATTTAATTATTTGGGCTGTTTTGATTTGAATAAATTGTTCTGATTGATTGATTGATTTATTTATTGTATGGTTTCCCTTTTGATTGATTCAAGAGATGAGATTGGGGAATAAAACTAGGTAATCAATGAGATGGGTAATGTTGCTTAGAGATGGGAATATTAAACTTCTTCCAGAATTATCTTTGTTAATTGGGGTTATTGCAATTAATGTAATTTAAAGTGAAATTAGCAAGGTAGAGATACCTTTTTAGTTTGAGTTAAGCATAGAAAATCCATAACTTGAGAAAGGGTGAAAATCATTTATATAACCCTTTATTGGTACTAGAATAGTAATTTAATTGTCAAGAGTATTCATTCATTATTTATCAAGTTCTTAAGGGATCCCTTCTGTATACACTTTTATCCACTGAATTATCTTCAATCATTATACTCTTGTTGCCAGTCCCATATTTGTTAAATTCACTTTTTACTTTTGTAGTTTTAATTTTTAGTAAGCACATTAAAACTTCTTGAATTAATAGGCTACATAGTAGAATTAAAACAAATATTAGTAGTTGTTCCTTAAGAATTGATACTTGTTGAACAGTGTTCTACTACACTCATGACAAATGCACTCGCCCTAGCATGTACATGTTTGGTGTATAAACTTTGGCGATTTAGCATTTTAATTGTGAAACTTGATCATCTTTGACTTTTTCTGTAATATATCCGAAACAAAGCACATCAGTAACCCTAGTAGCCCCACAAATAACCATGAATATCTTCGTCGGGGTTTTGGGGGCTCCTTGTCAATTCATGCTCTTCAAAGCCTAATCAAGGCTTTTGCCCCTTTTATGAGTTTCTTGTCTGAAAGTAAAGGATTCTCTAAACATATGGATAGTGTTTTAAGGTTTTCTAATGGTTTTTTTTTTTATTGCCAAGGCTCAAGTAGCAGACTTTCTTTGCTTTCGGCAAAAAATGTGCTGTCCCACTTCTCATTTGAACATATGATGTATATGTTAAAAACCTCACTAATAACTTACAGCATTTCACAAGTTTCTAAGGTCATTATGATCCTGACAAAGACATTTCCCTTGGACTCTCTTAAGATGATTATGACATTATAATACCCTATCTTGGCTCTTTGCAGGGATCTTTAATGAAATCTTATCACATAAGGAGAAAATTGTGAAAGATACGTCTCAATGGCAAATCGAAAACTTCCGGTAGGCCCTCTGAGACACTGGGCTGGTTGGTCTAGAGTTTGACTGGCGTCAATACACTTGGTCAAATGCTTGAGATGGGCAAGATAATGTTTATGCCCACCTAGATCGTGCTTTGGTGAACACAGGTTTCAGTTCCTTCTTTAAAGACAACAAGTGCTCTAATATTATCCTCTCACTACTCAAATCATTTGCCTCTATTGCTAACCCTTACAGGAACCGATTAAGCTCTACCAAAACTTAAATGAAGGATCCGACATTTTGAACTACAGTAGCTCTGGAACGAGGAATGTGAGAACTTTTTTCATTTTGTCTAGAGACCATAGGTGGTATGGAACCAAAAGATATCACTACACATATTCTCAATTTGCAGAGAACTCTACTCATGGGGCAAAAAAAAGTCCATAAATCTTCCATAGAAAGTCAGAATTACAGAATCTTAGCTCAAAGGCCACTGTATATAGAACCATGTTGATAATCAACTAGAGTTGAGCCTATGCAAATAGCTAGAGGAACTCTTAGAGAAGCAGGAGGAATATTGGCAAACAAGAAGCAAGGGTGAATGGCTTGAAGCTGATGATCACAATACCAGTTTATTTTCATCACAAAGCTTCATAATGGAAGAAATGAAACTTGATCACTAGCTTACATGATCACACTAGATGGGAGTTCATAGATAGTGAAGGGATTGAGCATATTATCATGGATTATTTCAATAGGATCTATAGCTCTCTCATATCCGATGTTGAATTTGATGAAATATTTTATTTTCACAGGTTAAATTAGCAGGCTGTGGACAAAGTCGGTAAGGATTTTACCGCAATTGAAATTGTGGAGGCGTTAAAATGGAATAAAAGGAATAAAAGCCCAGGACCAGATGGAATCCACCATGCGTTCCTATAGAAATATTGGCACATAGTGGAGACAAAATCACAAGGATGGTCGTTAACTTTCCCAATACAGGTTCAGATCTTTCTTCTATCAATGGCATTCCTAAATATGAGTGCCCTAGGAAGGTCACGGATTATAGGCCTGTTAGTCTTTGCAATTCCATTTACAAGCTCATTACAAAAGCATTAGCTAATAGAGTTTAAAACTAATCCATTAAGGTCAAAAACCCACTGACCGAATGGCATCCCTTCATATCATATATTGCGGGTTTTTGACCAAAATGGGTTCGTTTCTGAATGTCCATCCGTAATTAGGTTTGAAACCCGACCCTACCCCGTGGAGGAGGTTCCTCGCGTTTGCCAAACGCGAGGTCCCCTGACACATCGTGTTTGGCAAACGCAAGGTAAGCTGATTCTGGCCGTGGACAGGTATCCTCGCATCTGCTAGACACGAGGCGTGGCTCTGACCGGCTTTAAGTCCACTCGACAGCCTCTTTTTCGGCTTTTTTCAGCTTTTTCAAGAAAACAGCTTTTGTCAGCGCACCTCGCGTCTGGCAGACGCGAGGCCAGACGCGAGGCCTGACAGCTTTTTCACGGGATGTTGCTTTCTCCACCGACAACCCCTCTATTTATTTCTTCCTTCCCGGCCATATTTCTTTCTTCTTCTCTTTGCTTCTTCCACGGCCATATTTCTTTCTTCCTCTCTTCTTCTTCCGCGGCCATATTTCTTTCTTCCTCTCTTTGCTTCTTCCGCGGCCAATTTCTTCTGCCTTCTCTTCTCATTACCAGGCTCTTCTTCTCTTCCCGGCCAACACATAAATGGCAGTAGAAATTTAGCCCGTCTTGCAGTAGAAGTTCACTGCCACCCTTCATATTGATGGTAAAGTTCACTGTCTTCAGTTTTTTTTTTTTTTTTAATCATGGAGAACCTATTTTGAGCAAATTATCTGTTATTATTATGTAAGCAAGTAAAATGGCATGAAAAAAATTATTTTCTCCATTTCACAGAATCAAAAACCTGTCTGCTAAGGTAAACAACTAAGGTGGAGAAAGAGCTTGAGGTTCCTCTTTGCACGCGGTTATATCGAAGTCAAAAGCAGAAACTGCACCAGGTATTATATTATCACATGATATCACATGATCTATTCTATAAAATGTCTATTTAGGAAGAAAAAATTTAATAGCAGTATATTTTCATTCCACACTTGATCACAAGTTCTTACAATGAATAAAAAAATTTGTTATTATTTTATCATATTATATAAACTGTTTGGATATATATTCTGTGAAAATATGAATTTTTTTTTATAAGTTATTGTTATTTATTTTGGTGAGTATTTGCTATAGTTTAATTTGGTAATTGAGTTGAGTATGAAATTATTAGAATTTACGGACTGCAAATTGAGTGAGATGTGGGAGCCCTCCATTTTTTTCAAGTGAAATTGAAAAAATATATATATAGTGAATTAGAATAAATTATAAATTATTTTCAGATAGAAAAATTTAGAATAAAAATTATAATAAATTTAGAATAAAAAATACTTGTATGAAATAAATCTATGAATGATGTTGGACTGGAATTGTCTAATGGTCTGGAACTTTCAATTTAATCCGTTTGGAATATTTATTGAAGCACATAGATAGATAAAGTTTTATCCATCCTTTTAGAATTTTTCAAACATTAAATTTGGATACAATTAAAAGACCTATCCTTTTTTTTTTTTAGATACAATTAAATTTGAAATATTAATATTAAAAATTTGAATATGTGAGAATTTGAATATTTCGAAATAGTCGTTTGAATTAAATAAAAATTAAAATATTAATTAATTTTAATTTCTTTAAATTAAAACAAAAAAGATATTTTATATACAATTTGAAGAAGATTTAATTTTGAATGTTGAATATTAAGAAGAGACTTCAATTTCTTTTTCAAAATTTTTTAGATATATATTTTATGAAATAAAAATTAAACAAGAATATTTCTCTAAATAAATTAACATGAAGATTAATAAAATTTTTCATGCAATTTACAACATTAAATTTGTTTAATTGTAATATCTAACTAAGAAAAAAATTAATTTCTCCATTCAAGTATTTAGGCATAAATAAAATGAAAAAAACTAATGTTGAGTGAAAGATTTTTTTTTTTTTTAAAAAATCCTTTCATTTTTTAATAAAGTATTTAGGCAAATTTTTTTTTTATAAAGTCCTTTCATTTTTATATACAAATTAAAACTGAAATATTAAAATAAAATGTATGAAATTAAAATTAAAATTAAACGATGGTATTGAAATAAAATTAATTTCAATAATTAAAAAATAATATAAAATTAATTTATGGACAATAAGCATATGAAGTTAAAGAAAAAATAATATTTTATCCTTTTCAAATATTTAATATTAATATTTTATGTAAAAATTAAATAGAAAATATCAAATTCGTTTATTAATTTTTTTATTATTATAGCTATTAATTATCTTAATTAGTTCATATTATATTTCTTTGTAATTGTTGTCAAGAAATAAAAATAAAACTTTTGTTAGAATTTTTAATTGCGATGCGAGGAAGATTTGAGATGTATTTAGATGTTATGAAATTCGATTATATTTTATTTTAATAAAAAATTAGTTAATATAATTCAATTATTTTTGTTAAACATTTTTTATTTTTATTTATCTTAAACGAATAAGAATATTAATATTTGAATTTTACATGGAAATATAGTTAGATGTTAGAGCATTTTTAGATTTTTTCAAGTAAAACCAAAAAAAAAAAAAAAGTTAGAGTGAAATTATAAAATAGAAAAACTAATTAAATGTAGAATATTAATATTTTCAAATTTTCAAATATATGAGAAATTGAATATTTTGAAATAGTCATTATTTGAATTAAATAAAAATTATCCAATTAATTTCAATTTCTTTAAATTAAAACCAAAATTAACATTTTTATATACATCTTGAATAAGAGTTAATTTTGGCACGAGAACATTAAGAAGACACTTAGTTCATGTTGAATTAGTTCGAATTAGTTCATGCAGATTTTTTTTGTAATTGTTGTCATAAAAAAAAAAAGCATGGATTTTGTTAGAATTTAATTATTTAATAGAAAGCATAGATTTTGAGCCTGTTCTGGTTAATTGATTTATTTGATATTAGTTTGTACAGTACAATATTTATAGCATTTGATAGAATTTAATTATTTAATAGAAAAAAATATCTAACTTATTTAGGTACAATGTCATTGGAACGACATGTAAGATTACGGTTCTATTGGGATTGCGAGATTATTCGCACCGCAAATGGTGATTTTTTTGACGGTCCCTATCACAAGACATTGCTTGTTAGAAATTGAGTAAATTATGCTGCCTTAGTCAATAAAATATGTGCGATACGAGGCTTGGACGTGTCTACTGTAAAGTTGCAGATCACGATGCGAGAAGACGCTTCAGTTGGTAATGTCGGGAGGTCAACAACAGGAAATATTACTAACGATGAGGATATGGAAAATTTGTGGTACTATACATCCATTGCGGGGGGACAACCAGTTGATTTGCATGTAAAGTATGAGATGTTGCAGACCCCTACAGTTGCTCCAAGTGTTGAAGTTCAAGACAATCCCACACTAGCTCCGTATCTACAAATACCACCATTACCAAGTAGTTCTCTGCCTATGCATCATGATGTGTTTCAGCTGCATTATAACTCCCCAATGAGATTCAACCAACCCGAAGCACCTTCAGTACAAGAATATCGCGAGCACATTCAACCATCCCATATCGAGGCAGTTTTGCCATTGTTTCCAGGTGCTGATTTGGGTGTTCCGCAACACATCACTCCAGTTGATGATTGGGTTACTCGAGAGCCCGTTTGGGTTGGTACTCCTGAGGCGACTGTAGATGGTTTAGGACCTACATCGGATGTGGATGGACCAGTTGCTGATGAGAGTCCTGACGAGGATGATGGAGACGATGATGTTGGAGTTGAAATCCCCGGTCCTTCTGCGATGCCGGGTACTTCTGCATTCCCTAATTCTTCTACGATGCCCAATACTTTTGCATTCCCTGGTCATTCTGTAATACCTCAGCCTGCTTACGGGGTCAACGTACCGGAGCGCTTATACAATCCACCGTATTCTGAGTACCTTGATAGGTTGAATAATTCTCCAGATAGAGAATATGATAACGATAGAATCGCAACAGGTGGTTCTGGAATGAAGTTCTGGTCAGAATCAAATAATGATTTGTGTGTCGGAATGTGGTTCAAGGACAAGGATGAGCTACTGTGGGCTATTAGGTCATGGTCCGTGCGAATGGGTCGAGAGTTTACGGTCCTAGAAAGTAAGTCTACACTTTGGATTGCTGAGTGCAAAAATTCTACTGACGAACATCGATGTTATTGGCGGATCTGTGCGCAGAAGAAAGCAAAGTACAATTTATGGCAAATTACTCGCTGGCACGGCGAGCATATCTGTTTAGTTCGGACAGTCGATGGAAACTACCGCAATATGAGCACCAATTTTATGGCAAAGTATATTATGACTATGATACACGATAGGCCTGAGGTTACAGTGCGTGAGATTAATAGTCGTATTCAGAATGTATTGCATTTCAGCTCATCTTACAAAAAAGGATGGAATGCCAGGAGGATGGCTATTGAGATGGTTTATGGGGATTGGCCTTCTTCATTCGAGCAGTTGCCACGATTCATGCTTGCACTGCAGGATTCAAATCCAGGGACGGTAATTGAGTGGCAACATTTACCATTTGACAGCAATAGTGTCAAGACTTTTGGATCTGTTTTTTGGTCTTTCAAACCATATACTGATGCTTTCGCTCACATGAAGCCAGTAATCAGCATTGATGGGACATTCCTTAGGGGTATATACAAGGGAAAGCTTTTGACGGCAATTGGTCAAGATGCAAACAATCATATATTGCCCCATTGCATTTGCAGTTGTGGATGAAGAAACCAATGAGAGTTGGGGATGGTTTTTGTGGTTATTGAGGGCACATGTTCTAGGGGATCGTAGGGTATGTTTGATATCAGATCGGCACAAAGGGATAGTGAACGTGGCACTTCGACAGCCTCTCTGGCAAGAGCCATTAGCAGTGCATAGATTCTGTCTCAGACATATTCGGAGTAACTTCAATGCGAAGTTCAGGAACCACCAACTGAAGAAATTGATGTATACGGCTGGTACGCAGAGTAAGAAACGTAAATTTTTGAGGATTATGGATGAAATAAATATATTAAGTCCTCTTGCAAAGGCATGGCTTGATGCGATTCCATTGGAGCAGTGGACTCTTGCTTACGATGGTGGGTATCGATACGGGAATATGACAACAAATTTGGCGGAATCATTCAACAGTGTTGTCAAAGGCATACGTGCTCTACCCATCAAGGTGATCGTCGAGTCTTCATTCAAGAAAACAGTCAAGTACTTTAATGACCATAGACAGGAGGCCAATCACGGTCGATATCACTTTCCTTCTAAGATATGGTCCAAATTTATACAGAATGAGACAAAGGGGAGAAGCCATCGTGTGCATGCTTATGACCAAGGTTGGGGCATTTTTTGTGTTGTGTCAGGATATCGCGAGCATGGTAAGGGAAATAATACATATCAAGTTGATCTTGGTTTGAGAACATGCAGTTGCGCCAAGTGGGAAATATATGGAATACCTTGTTCGCACGCATTTACAGCTTGTCAGCAGGTAGGGTTGAATCCTGGGGATCTCGTGTCACCCTTGAACACGACACCGTACTACAAAATGACATACATAGGACAGTTTAGGCCTATTCCTCATGAGGATTATTGGCGCACTCCCCCCTTTACGTTGGCACCGAATCCGTACTGGTTCAAGAACCGTCGTCGGGGTCGTACGAGGACATCGAGGATTAGAAATGAGATGGATGAGCGCAACCCTGATTCGCCGCCACGTTGTAGGAACTGTCACCAAACTGGACACAACAGGAGAAATTGCCCCAACAGTGCCATTCAACGGGGTTGATAAGTTTTCCGTAGTTCCCTGTATTATATTTAATTCATGTATTGATGTACCAAGTTTCAATGTTGTATTATCTACACCTTATGTATTGCTATATAACTTGTGCATAAAATGACATTTGGGGAAAGTGTTAACCCTAAATTGGTGTATTAAGTGCTCTGTTTTAATTGGTCTTTACTTTATTCGATTCGTTTAATTGGTTTTTATTTGATGTTCTACACATTCATTTCATGTCTTTACTCATTTCCACTTATAACATTTCTTATTGATTTTAATTAAATTAATAAAATGACAAATTCTTTACTGTTTTCATTTCAGGACATCATGTACAAGCCTACGGCTGATGGAGTTGACCCCGGCCCAATTATACCAGACGTGTTAACCATGCAACATAGACATAGATCTACACATATTTGGGCGGGACAGTTACCAAATACTGTCCTTAGTGCAAGGCGCAATGACAGCGCCTTTTGGGTTGCTCGGCCACTTGATCCCCGTGTCCAGCAACTTATGGGGTTGGCCGGGTTCGGTGGAGTCATTCGTTTACCGTACACGAAGATTGATCATCCACTTATTACAGCGTTGGTGGAGAGATGGCGTCAAGAGACGCACACCTTCCACTTACCAGTCGGAGAGGCCACAATTACCCTACAAGACGTAGAGGTCCTCTTCGGCTTACGCGTGGACGGTGAGCCAGTTATTGGTCGTGGATCAACTTATCCGCAAGCAGAGTTGTTAAACATGTGCGAAGCACTACTTGGTTTTCGACCCACGGGCACAGACCTAGACGGGTCTCGTTTGAAATTGAGCTCTATCGAGAGAGCCCTTACTCAGCCGCTCTAGCCATACGCGACACCGGATATGTTTGCATAGCCTGCACGATGTCGCATCATGCAGCTTATTGGTGATTTTTTATTCTCGGACAAATCTGAGAATCGGGTTCATTTACGCTTCCTACGATATATACGAGATCTACAGTTGTCTGGCACAATTAGTTAGGGTAGTGTGGTATTGGGTCATTTATATCGATGCATGTGCAATGCAACAAACTATACGGCGCATCAAATAAGTAGTCCACTTTTGTTGATTCAGGTTTGAAATAAAATCAAATTTAAATTAACTATTTGTTTCAGCTTTTATTCAAAAAAATAATTGTGGGATATCTGGCAAAAACTAAAACTTTACTTATATTGTGATAGTTATGGGCTTGGGAGTGCATTCCAACCATTAGACCGGACAGAGTACGGCCGATAGAGGATATACCTCCCGACGCGCCTAAAGGTTCAACATGGCAAGGTCCACTTGAGCTTTCCCGCACCCCAACACACGTTCTACTTGCGTACAGGGATCAGTTAGATCGAATTCGATATAATCATGTAAGTCTAACTATTATGAATTTGCAATCAATTATAATAAATATGCACTGATTTACTATTTACTGCTATATATTTCATTTTACAGTTTCTATGGTGTCCTTATGACGAGCACATGTTGGCATCCCTACCCCCGTACTACACACACGGGAGAAACATTTGGATGTCTGTTACGTCTCTATTATGTTGGGAGACGATAGAGTTACGTCGTCCTGATCAAATCCAATGATAGTTTAGATTGGTGCAGCCAATTCCTGATGCCGTTGACACGGGGGTAGATTTGCATCATCGTGACATGCGGACGACTGGTGGTGGGTGGGACGATGTTGATGCGCTGCACCTCGCTAACTGGATAAACCGTCAGGCATATGTTTTGATAGGACAGCCCACTTTTGGTGAAAGTGTGGTCTTGGATGGATATGCTGAGTGGTATTGGAGACGCACACGACGATTAATTGGCAATCCGACCATACAGCAACCGAACCCCGTGGGCTATCAATCTAGCAGCACAATAGCTGAATTATGTGCAAGTAAAATTTTTTCTCATGTGTACATATATAGAGAAGTTCTAATTTTGTATATTTTTATTATCCAACCATTAAAATGCATGTGCAGACCGATGCGCTCCACCGAATTTTGCATCTAAGAGACACTGCACCAACTCAACGTGCTGAACCATTGCTGGTACAGTCAGTCGGGAGGATATCAGATATTGTCAGGCGTACATTGACTGTTGTTGGCGAAGCAGATTGTATACAACGCATACCGTACGAGCCATCAAGACGATCTTATACTTCCGATCCGATACCGCCGATTCCACAACAAGTCCCTCAAGAAGTACCATCGATTCGGAGAGGCGGTAGGCGGGCACGTCGTCGGGCTGCAGCTGATGAAGTCCCTCAGCAGGATCACTACTCACCTGTGCCAGCAGATGAAGGTGATTATGTGGCCGGTGATCCTGCTGCTATTGATGAATTCGTCACTCCACAGCATCTAGTTTTCGATACTAGATGCCATTCTTCCGTCGGTGAATATGATATTGGTCCCTCTACTGAGTGGTCCCGTAGATGGCATACACAGTCTGAAGAAATTGCAGGTCCCTCATACACTACAGAAGAACATAATGAGGTACAACCTGAACCACAACCTCAAGAACAACCTCGAAGACGAGTTCAACCTCCAAGGAACTGTCGAGGATTTCATTGTGGGACTAGCTTTCATCCATTTTTTTTGACGAATTCATATGTAATAAAGTTATTTGGTAGATCGACTTATTTTTACTAAAGTATTCAATTATAATTATCGAAAACATTCACGAAATATTAAATAGTAATTCAATCATTCAAGTATTATTTAATAAATATTCCCGAAATATTCACGACTTACTTTTCACTAAAATATTTAAGAAAATATTCAATTATAATTCAAATTATTATTCACTAAAAATAAAATTTAGTCTTCGCATATTTTTTTTTAATTTTTCACATATTATTAAATTTTGGTAAAAACTAGATTATCTGAATTAAAATATAAGGGGACTATAAATTTACATAATTGAGATTTAAATTTGAACATAATTTTTAAATAATAGAGTTTATAAAATTTAGATAACTAATATTTGAAATATTTATACTTTTTGCAAATAATTGATGTTTATAGTATCAATAAATAAATATTAACCTTAAACTCTAGCTAACAATTAAATTCAAAACGTGTGTTACAGTTAAATTTTAATAATTTACTGACAATATTTCTAAATTTATTTACGAATTATAATTATTTTTATCCCTATTTATAAATTTTTTTGGGGCAAATTTCAAAAATACAAAATTAATTGTGAATCTATCAAAAAAATTAATAATAAATATTTAATTAATGTAAATAAAAATAAAATTTAGACAAATAATACATAAAATTAAATTTCTATGAATAATTAAAATTATTGTGGTGAAAATATTCTGACAAAAAAAAGCGCCGTCACGAAATATTAAATAGTAATTCAATCACTCGAGTATTATTTAATAAATATTCATAAAAGGTTCACAACTTATTTTTCACTAAAATATTCAAGAAAATATTCAACTATAATTCAAACTATTATTCGCTAAAATAAAATTTAGTAAGCATATTTTCTTTAATTTTTTACATATTAAATTTTGGTAAAAACTAGATTATTCAATAATAGAGTTTATAAAATTTAGATAATTGACATAAGAGGATTATAAATTTACATAATTGAGATTTACATAATAGAGTTTATTAAATAATATATTGTTCGAATTAAAATATAAGAGAATTATAAATTTACATAATTGAGATTTAAATTTGAACATAATTTTCCAATAATAGAGTTTATAAAATTTAGATAATTAATATTTTGTAAATATTTATAGCATCAATAAATTCTAAATTATAATATTTTTAAATTTATTTAAAAATTATAATTATTTTTATTCTTTCAATAAATTATATTTATTTTTTTTATATTCTAAATGAGTCCAACTCTTCTCATGGATAGAATATAAGCAAAATGTCCTGTAGCAAATTATATTGAAGTAGACGAGCTCGGGAATTCATGGTGGACTCATTTACAACCCCACCATGCGCACCAATCAAGAAAAGCGACACTGCACAAAAATACTCTTTAATTTTTCACATATTATTGAATTTTGGTTAAAAATATATTATTCGAATTAAAATATAAGAGGATTATAAATTTACATAATTGATATTTAAATTTAAACATAATTTTTAGATGATAGACTTTATAAAATTTAGATAATTGATATTTAAAATATTTATACTTTTTACAAATAATTGATATTTATAATATCAATAAATAAATATTATAACTGATATTTTAATTAACAGTTAAACTCAAAACGTGTGTTATAGTTAAATTATAATAATTGACTAACAATATTCTCAAATTTATTTAGAAATTATAATTATTTTTATCCCTATTTATAAAAAAAAAATTGGCAAATTTTAAAAAAATAATAAATATTTAATTAATGTAAATAAAAATAAAATTTAGACAAATAATACGTAAAAATAAATTTGTATGAGTAATTAAAATTAAAAAAATTATAATTGTTGCGATGCGATGAAAATATTCTGATAAAAAAAAGTGCCGTCACGAAATATTAAATATTAATTCAATTACACAAGTATTATTTAATAAATATTCATGAAAGATTCACAACTTACTTTCACTTCACTAAAATATTCATGAAAATATTCAACTATAATTCAAACTATTATTCACTAAAAATAAAGTTTAGTATTCGTATATTTTTTTAATTTTTCACATATTATTGGATTTTGATTAAAAATAGATTATTCGAATTAAAATATAAGTGGATTTTAAATTTATATAATTGGGATTTAAGTTTAAACATAATTTTTAGATGATATAGTTTATAAAATTTAGATAATTAATATTTGAAATATTTATACTTTTTGCAAATAATTGATATTTATAATATCAATAAATAAATATTATAATTAAGCTCAAAACTTTTTATAATTAAATTTTAATAATTTACTAACAATATTTTCATTTTTTTTAAAAAAATTATAATTATTTTTATTTCTATTTATAAAAAAAATAATTGGCAGAGATGAGAAAAAATGGTAGATATTGCCCGTGACAGCCAGAAAGCACTCGCAAATGTGCTTTGTTGAAAATATGCGAAAAATTAAAAAAAAATGATTTTGGTAATACCTCGCGTCTGGCAGACGCGAGGAGACCCCTGCACGGGGTGTTTCCAATCAAAAACTAACCTCGCGTTTGCCAAACGCGATGTGTCAGGGGACCTCGCGTTTGGCAAACGCGAGAAACTTCCTCCACGGGGTAGGGTCGAGTTTCGAACCTAGTTACGAGTGGACATTCCGAAACGAACCCATTTTGGTCAAAAACCCCATATATTGCATATACAGAGCCTTTGTATGTGTGTGAGAGAGTGTGTGTGGAAGCTAAGCTAGACAAGTAGATATCCTAAACTTTATGTTCCTTCATTAATATTTAATATTGCTTTGTTAGTAATAATATTCATATTAAGTCTAGATGAAATTTCCTTTGAAAATAGGAAAATAAAATAAATAAATACCATTAGTACATAGACTGAACTAGAGGGTGACCTTTTAGAAATTTGAAATTAACGGTAAAAAAATTAAAAATTTTTAAAAAATCCTCTAAAATTTTATATTTCATCTCCAAAATATTTCAAAAATTATAACATTATTCTTTAATATAACTTGCCGTCCAACCTTATAAGTTCCTGAGTCCATATCTGATCTATTAGATTGAGAGCTTAAGTCCTGTTAAAAGCAATATTTTATTCTTTTCCGTAATAAAGATAGGTTGTATATATGTATTATAAATATATTCGTTCTTCATTGGTAATATAATTTTAACCAATAACATGGTTCTTATCATAATCATAAAAATTAAATACTATATTCATTTGTAAATAATTGTGGTTTTAATAAACGCTCTTGATTTTGAATATTTGTCATGTCGTCTTCTCGTTTTTTCCCCCTTATACCCTTATCATATTTCTTATAATATTTTACTAACCTACTATATTAATTAGTATTTCAAATTTTAAAAAGCTATAATATAATCCTTTCAGTTTATTTTAATAATTTCCTTAATTTTTGTACAAAAATCTAAATACCAAATGAATACCACTAAGACGAAAGGATGTATCCTAATAGTGTATTTAATGTAGAGACGAAATATTTAAAAATCTTGTTTTTACTTTAGTAAAATTAAAAATTTTTAGAAAATTTCCTTTTAATTTTATTTTCACTCCTTAATTTTTTAAATTATAATATTATCATTTAACATATTCGTTTATATAATTTGCAAAACTCAAAGTTTTGATTCTATTCCTAATTGGAAAATTAGTCTATTTAGTTCTAAAATTTGGTGTTTGTAATATTTTTGTTCTTGATATTTTTTTCTATAGTTATGGACCCTAATGTTTTTTTTTTTGTTTTTTTTTTGCCATTATGATCCGTAATTTTTTATTTTTAAGGACTATAATGACTGATTTTTTTAGGCAAAAAAAAAAACATTATGAACCATATTAACAAAAAAAAAATTATTAAGGATCATAATAATAGAAAAAATATTAAGAACGAAAATATTACAAATTCTAAATTTTAGAGACCAAATAGACTAATCTTCCTTCCTAATTTACTAATTTAAAAGTCAACGTTAACGATTGTCATAAAGATGGTAAGGATGCAGTGGAAAATTTTGTTTGTGATGTTGTTGTTGCTGCCTTTTGTGTTGTGAGAGTATTAATTGCCATTCTCAAAGGTTTTTGACCTATCTAATTGTCTAAACTTGTCGGGCTATTGTGTAGAATCTGACTCTTTTTCCTTGATGAACTCTATTCATTTTCATATGGAGGAATTTATTTATTTGGCATGGCGTGTTATATTTTGTTTGGTCCACAAAGAGAAAGGAGAGAGAATGTATATTTACTTCTATTAGGTAAAATAAATTAAATTTACTTTAATTTTGTTTGATTGGGATATGAGAGAAATAAATATAAATTTTTTTATTATATTAAATTTATTACATTAATTATTTTTTATTACATTAAACTTTCTATTATATTCATTACATTTATTATTTTAACAATTAAAAAAAATGTAAAGTAAGAATATAATTGTCTTTTAACATTATTTACTTATCAACCCCTTCAAAATTAGAGGAAAAGAGTTGCTAATATGGAGGGGTATTTCCACCATATTGTTAATGCATATGTTGTGTTCCTTACTGCTTGAAATTTGTAAATATTTTGTGGACCTTGTCCATCACACCCGTGCTCATTAGCCCAAGCGTGTGACAATGGGCCTAGTAGTATCCATAGTCAATCATTTAGCCTCCATCTTAATTGGGTTAAAATGAATATCCTAAATTAACAATTAATATTTTGACTTGTCCTTATACTACTATTCATATTTCTCATTCTAATTACATGTAAGATTAGAGTGTCATATTTATCCATCCTTTAAGTCTAAGTATCCTCGCTGGACCAATACTTCGGGGCCAAATTCCAGACTAACTAGGCGACATGAGATTCTAGAGATAGCTCCCATCGCTTAGGGTATAGCATTTGGTTCCTATAATCACTACTAAAAAATTGCTCAAATACGACAACTAAGAAACCGTAGTATTTGGCAAATACGGCGGCTAAACGACAGCTCCATGACTGTCATATAAAGACTGGTCGTTTTTGTTCAACAACGGCAATAAAACCGTCGTATTTGCCTAATACAACTCTTTAATACGACTGCTATACAAAAGAGTTGTATTTAATTATTGCGGAAGGTTTAAAGACACGGTTAGGCAAACCGTCATAATACCCAATAAAAATATTGTAGTTGCTAAACAAATATTTGGTTGACAAATGCGATGGTTAAAACCGTTGTATTTGCTAACAAATACAACAATTCAAACCGTGGTATAAATTAGCAAATACGATGACTATTAACCATCGTATTTGTTTAACAAATGCGATGATTTTTTTTGCCGTCGTATTTGGTTAATCAGATGTGACATTTTTGCTCTTTCACAAATGTGATGCTTCTAGCCATCGTATTTGATTAGTAAATTTTTTTTAAAAATGGTTGCTTGGTATTTAGCCCTATCCACCTACAATTTCACACCAAATACAATCCATTCAACTCATTCAGCACCAATCACAATAATATACAATTTGCTTAATGCCAAACAGATCAAAATCAATCTCTTAAATATTGTACTCATAAATAATCTATAAATCCCACAAGAGAAGTAATACTACATATATAACACGTAGGAAATGTTAAGGAATCTATTAGAAATAGTATTACATATAAAACAAGAAGAAAATGAGAATATGTTAGTCATCACGAGTGGTTTTGTCAGCATCACACGACCCAATGGGTCGAGAAGTGGAACCAACACCCAGAGATGCCTTAGATGCACTAGATGGTGGTATAGGTACTGTAGCAAATACACCAACATCAAATCTGTGAGATAATGGTTCCATAATAGTCTGAAGCACTGCTATATGTGACTCATAAATCTCTCTCTCATGCTGCATCTTAGCTTGCATAATTTCTCGCATACTCTGAATACACGCGTCAGCCTAAGCTCTGACGACCTCCTCAACATTGCCAGCACAAATGGATGATTGACTAATTGAGGATGGTGTTAGTCCCTTTCCCTTGCACCTTACACAACCTCTCGTATTAGGACCAAACAAGCGTTGAAATATTTGATCATTCGCTTCCTCAGTATGCTCAGACTCAGGTAGTGCCTACCACTCTTCCTCTAATCGGTCTTACAAAATTATAAAACAATATATCAAATTTAAAGTACGCAAACGAATTGTATTTGTCATAATTTAATAATTCAAAAAAATTAATATTTGAAAACTCCTTACAATAATCGCTGTAGTTAAACCATCAGCCTATTGACCACGCCACCTCGTGTCACAAGAAACATATCATATTGAGATGTCGGTGCTAGTGTTGTGTCCTAAAGGCAATCACTTGTACATTGTATATGACACATTTTATTTTAATAAAAGGTATTATTTATCTTACAGTTTCTTTTGTTTACTTTTAAGTAATATAACTGTTCGATAAAGTCCCTAGTACAATACTATATTAAGGAAATCATGATAGAGATTCCTACTACACTGTATAGTGTTAGTACTTAAATAATCCCTAGTCATAGTATTAATGAGATAGGACATCACTAATGCGTTAAGACTAGCATATGTTAGACTTCCTGATTTGATTAGGCGGTGGCTCTCATATCCGTGAGTATTGAGATACTTCAAGTTAACACATGGATGCTTGTTAATGGAACAAGTTCATTAGATGACCTAGCTTTGAGATAATCACATGGATAACTATTTAGTGCCAGTGATATAATCTCAATATAGCAAATGTGCAAGTATTCTTAGACTTGAGATCTAAAAGGTACTTTGCTTGCTGAGTATTGTACTTTGATTCCAATCTTCGGAGCTCAATCGAGGGCCGCCTATGGGATGGATATTGGATACATTGTGAGGTAAACGAAAGTAATTGAGAGGGTTAATAAAGGATTTACCACTCTTAATAGTAGGGATGATATTTCATGGCCACTTGTAGGAATTACTACTCGAGAAGTCCTTTGCTAAGGCATGTATGTATTGGAAATAGTTTCAATTGATACAAATCTAGAGTAGTGGATTCCTGGTACAAGTACTATTGTATTCATGCTAGAATTAATTCTAGAGGGATTTGGCACTAATTCCGTACTCCAAACCGAATGAGATATTGTATAGTGAAAGGAATTAATTGCACTGAAATTTTTTATTGAAGGGTTCATGTCCAGCCACTTGTCTTCCTGGACTCTTGGGTGGTCATGATGTATTGTTAGATACCGCTTATGATATGGGAATATGGGTTTATTAATTGAGGAATTAATAAACCAATCCTGATTAGAATTAATAGGATTAATTCTAGTTAATTATGGATTATTAATCTCAAAGACGTTTGGATTAATTCATATTCGCTACTAATTGATCGGGAAATCCAATAGGTCACACACAATAGAGGATTATATATTCAAGATATTATTTGATAACATAGTGGGGTTAATTGCGAGAAAAAGAAGTAGTTGTGGACAAATTATAATTAATTATAATTTATGGTCTAAATTGTAATTGTGAGAACTTGATGTTTCCAATTACAATTAGGGAATTCTAATAGGATTAGAATTCTCAATTTTTATAGGGGTTTTTTTTGTGTGTTATATAATGATATGGCCGCCAACCCTAGCTGTGAGTAAGACACACAAACTTCTCTCTCTCTCTCTCTCTCTCTCTCTCTCTCTCTCTTGTTTTGCTGAAAACGTGAAGAATCCTAGCCACCATCTTTTTCTACTAGCACAGAAAATCTTGGTGCTGTAGATTACTGTTAGAGATAATCACACACTGTGATTATAATAGTTAGACATTCAACTCATGTGGAGGTTGATCAAGAGGATTACTGGATCGCGCCTTGACTTAAAGAAGAAATTTTTGTTCTTCGGACGATCAAAGAAAGGTAAAAGCTGTTACCTTTGTTATCTTTATGTCTTGCTTTCCACACATAGGCGGGTCCTGGGATGGTATCTCATTTTATTCTTGCGCTGCGCCATATAGGATACGAGCCTGAGATACCTAATAGTCGGTTAGTCTTGTGAGGCCATCTATAAAGATTTTTCAGAATTTTCAAGCAAATTAAATAATATTCAAATGAACGGAGTATAAGAGAAAATGAATACCTGATCCTGTATATCAGAAAGTGGCATTCTTCCTGTGACTGGTAGATATGTAATATGTGATTAATTTTGTCTATTTTGCTCGGCCTCCACTTGTGTGAATCTAAAATAGTTAATATAAAAAATAAGTATGTAATAATTATCGCGTATATGCACACATTTATGACTGGAAAAAATATTAAACTTTTTTACATGTAACATGTGTATTCTCCAAGTGCCAATAATCAACTAACATCTTCCATTGATTTTTGTCAACTCGCTTATCTCCGCAAAGAATAGCCTATGTACTTGTCTGAAAAGGAGTGTAGTATCTCTGTTTCAACTTAGATTTATAATCCTTCCAAGCAGTGCAAAGCATATTCATTGTGACACTACGTCATTTTGGTGGCATAGTAGCGTTGTCCTTGTAAATTAAACAAACAATCAATTATTTAAAATTTTAACTTATGGAGAAAACAACTTTATATGTGTTAGAATAAATTTATTTACTTGTCTTTCTTTTCAAACCTCATCTTTAAGTCTCTGAGGTATGGATTGCCAATCCTTATAATTCAGAGGGAGCCTGCTACTTATACGTGCAAAACAGCCAACTACTGAACTATAATAAGATGCATCCACTCCTATAAGACCTCCATATTAGTTCACACCAATCTCGTACTTTGAAAAGCCAGGCTCACCCCGTCCGGAGGGTGACCTTCTACCCCGCGATAACTTCTCGACGTGGAATCTATAAAATATCATTAAAAAATTAATTCAAAACAGGACAGTTCGTAAGTATAATTTCATTAAAAAGAAAGACAGAAGCTTAATATGATTTTAATAGCTACAAAAAATAATTTTTCCTAAATTACTTCCAAACAACTTAGCAAACCTGAGGTGCTAGGGCCCGAGAAAGAAGGTCCCGAGCAACTGGAACCTTCAGCAGAAGCAGGTGCAATTGTCTTCTCATTGAACCTCTATTCTCGAGAGCCTGTCTGGAGAGCTATATCCAATCTCTGGCCAACCTCCTGTATTGTTCAATGTGTCTTTGTACCTTGTGAGGAACTAGCCTTTGTACCTTGATGTATGGCATCCTACATCAATGCACGTCGAGAACGTTTGGTAACCATCTACAAAATGTAAAGAAGAATAGAAAAATAAAGTCAAAGAAATTTGGTTAAAAAATCAATTGAGAAAGGAGTATAACAATGTAGCACATTTAGTAAATTGGAAAGTGATTAATTACATTAGGTTGCAGGGTGTATTCTTCTTCCAACTAAATCCACTTCCCCCCCATCCCCCTCCCAAAAATGCCATCTCTAACCCATACAACATCTACTTCATATGAAACATGATGAGAATCTAGCTGCTGTTTAGGAAAAGTTTCTAGATCATGGTTCCTTGAATACACAACATAGTTATCTCTTCTTTTCATTTGCATTACGACATGCCAGTCCCTTTCTCTTGGACAACGAGAATACCACACTTGTTCCACTTATTAGCCTCATACATTGTTGTAGAAAATCAGAACCCATTCACGTTACATCCATTGTAATGCAATCCTTGGTTGAAAGGACAATTTCCAAGCTTTTTAACTTCAACCAAAATATCAGGACATTCTTCGTTCTTATCAATTTATAAAAAATATAAGTTTTATTTTATCTATATATTCTAAATAGCTATTACTTATATTGCATATACTGTACTTATATATTGACTAAGCCAAGTGTGAAACGTTTGGGAATGAATACATTGTCTTTCATGTTACCGAGATCTGGGCTCAATTTACGATAGACATATGGAGACTGCATATAGACATATATGAAAGTTTAGAAATAATAAAAGAAGCATAGAAAAAGAAATAAAAAGATTCAAGGTAAAACTGACTCTCTATATAGTTTGAGGAGGTCAGAATTGGCTAGAACCCACCGATGTGCTTGCATCAACATAACGTGATTAAATATTACATCAGTCCCCTTTCCAACTAGTTTATCCATCTCATTATCATCATCAACATATCTCGAGGGCCTATTCTCTTTACTCTCAACATCATCTAAATATTTCAACACAAATGTCATATATTCTTCCATTAAATACCCACTAGCAATCGAACCTTCTGGTCGAGCACGATTGCGCACATAATGTTTGACAGTTTTCAAGTATCTTTCAACCAAAAACATCCATCGACATTAGATTGGGCTAGCTAACAATGCACCATCGGCCAAATATATTGGCAAATGTTCTATTACATTAAAAAAACTTGGGATGAATGACTTCTCAAGAAGACATATTGTAACTGCAAACCGATTTCAAATATTCTCAAGATGCCTCTCTTTGTTAACTTTTGAACATAACTGCCTTAAACATGAAGCAATCTCAATTAATAGCTGCACTACATTCTTGGGCAACATTGTGCAGGCAACCAATAGGATTAATTGTTGGAGTAAAATGTGAGAATCTGTTAGTTTTGTGTCCTAAAGGCAATCACCTGTATCATGTATATTGCATAATAATTAATCAAATAGGTATTTTTTATCTTTCAGTTTGATTGTTATATGTTAATATGCGTATAAACGATTTGATAAAGTCTATAGTACAACATAGTGTTAAGAAAATCACGATAGAGATCATGATGTGAGATTCCCATTATACTATGTAGTGTTTGTGCTTGAATAATCCCTAGTCATAGTATTAATGAGATGAGACATTATTAATACACCAAGACTAATATATGTTATATCCCTTGATTAGATCAAGCGGTGATTCTCACAACTGTAAGTATTGTGATACTCAGGATTAATATGTCGATGGCTGTTATATGAACAAGTTTATTGGATGACCTAGCTTTGAGATAATCACTTGGACAAGCTGTTGAGTATTAGTGATAGAATCTCATTATAGTAAGTATGCAAATATCCTTAGACTTGAAATCTCCAAGGTATTTTGTTTATCGAGTGTTGTATTTTGATTCTAATATTTGAAGTCTTATAAAGGACTGCCTATAGAATGGATATTGGGTACAATATAAAGTAAAACAAAAGTAACTGAGATGGTCAATAAATGATTCACCACTCCTAATAGTAGGAAAATATATCTCAGGGTCACTTGTAGAGATCATTACTCATGAAGTCCTTGGCTAAAGAAACTATGGTTTGGAAATAGTTCCAAATTTGATACATATATCGAGTAATGGATTTCTTGAATAAGTACTAAAATATTCAGGTCAGAATTAATAATATTTTGGATAGAGTTGACACTAATTTCATGCTCTAGACCGAATGAGATACAGTATGGTAAAAGGAGTTTATTGCACTAGTTATTTACTATTGAAAGGTTCATATAAAGTCACTTGACTCTCTGGACTTTTAGGTGATCAAGAGTCATAGCTAGATGTCACTCTTGATATACTAAATATGAATTTATTAATTAGAGAATTAATAAATTAATCTTATATTTTATTTAGGATTATTTATTCTAAAACTGTTAGAATTAATTCATATTATGCTACTAATAAGACCAGGAAACCTAATAGGTCATAGATAATAAAGGTTTGAATGCTCAATATATATTATTTGATAATATTGCGGAGTTAATTAAGAGAATAATAAATGTTTATAGGTGAATTATAAGTGTTATAATTCATGGGACTTGGTTGCAATTATATAAACTTCAAGGACCTAACTGTAGACATTGGATCTTGGATGACTTAATTATAATTAACACAAATCTTAAAACTATAAATAAGGGAAGCATTCCCTCTTGCAGATGAGTGAGGATTTCTGATGTTCCTTCTTCTTCTGTATTCTTCTCCAATTAAAACCTAGCCGTTCCTCTTCTACCAGTATTGTTTTGAGCTGGCTTTGTGAGTAATTCAACCTTATATGGATTACTGTTAGAGATAATCCTACTCTTGGATTATAGTGGCGCCGTGTGGATGATCAAAATAGAGGAATTAGTTTCTTGGTTGGCACAAGAAAATTTTTTTCTACTATAGAAGGTAATCTCTATTTCCTTCCTCTATTCCCATTTTAATTGCCAACACGTGATCCTTGGGCATATATTTTATGGTTATTTCTGCTGCATTCTTATTTGATAAGCATGATGAAATTACAACAGTGGTATCAGAGCCTTCGTGTTTGTGTTTTAATGGGTCTTTAATTGCTTTGAAATTGTTTCTGAGCATGTAACTGTATGATTATGGTGATTGTATGTCTACTACTTTGTATGACATGTCTAGGTTTTCTAGTTTGAAGAGTCTCTGGGTCATTGAAAAATGGTTGGGAAGTTGTTTCCATGTAGGTCTGGTTTTTGGCGTTAGATTCTTCCTGCAATCAAGCTTTTGATTTAACAATTTGGATTGTTGTTTAAATTATGATGTAGATTATAGTTGATTGTTAATATTGATTAACAATGCTTGATATTAAAATTATTTTGAACAATTTGAAAAAACATTTTGAGATTCATGAAAAAATTTGCAGAATTTGGGGAAGAAGATGAACAATGGTATTTTTCTGCCTCCAGAGCATACTTGGCACCGGGTACGTTTGACCCACCTAGCGCCAGGTGCACTCTATTCTTCCCCAGCCGCGTGCCTCCAGAGCATACCTGGCGTTGGGTACCTTCAACCCACCTGGCACCAGGTGCACTCTATTCTTGCACTATTTTATAAAACATAAATAAATAAATAAGTTTTTTTAATCTTTTTTAATTTTGAGAATAGCTTCTAATAATGATTAGAATTTATTTGAAATCCATAATTTTGGATAAAAGTATTTTCAAAATTACACATAGGACCCACAATTTTCTAAAATTTGATTTCGGCCGAGAACTTTTCAAAATTCTATTTTGGACTCAGATTTCTCCAAAATACTAATTTTGGATGCTTGTGCATTGGATGTTTTATGCTGTATTTTAAGCACGTTTTATTGGCATGGTGGATGGTTATGGACTAAGACCAAACTTATTTGTTCATGCATATTTATCACTTTGTTTTAATTAAATAGGGCATGCGTGTCCTGTCTTATCTCAAATTCTTGTGTAATTATCTTCCCATCTAACTCTCCTCAAATGTACTTTGAGGTTTCTTCCTTTAGGAAGTTATTTAATTAGTTTATATAGGTTAGATAGAAGTAGAATTTTATTTACAAGATTTTGAAGACGGTAAGCAAAACGAAGCGAGATGGTTGGACATTCTATTTCAATCATGCATGAACACATAGGGTTGACCATATTAATTTCTTTGATGGCTCGAGAAAATTAATTTAGAGAGTCCATAACCATGCCATGTAATTGTTTATTACCATGTTTATCAATTTATGCTACTTATTGATAAATTGTATCATGCCAAACGAGGACACAACTAAAAGGAATAAATCCCTCAAATAATATTAAATTTACTGTCTTCCATTAATATAGCAAGAACAACAGATCTTTTTCGAGACTAGGTTGTTGGGCATGCCCAAGCCTACTTGATATTGAGTATGTTCAAACTACGGAATTTAATTCTTGATTAATGGGTTGAGTTTAACTAATGTCTTTATCCTGGTTGGGCTAACCCAAGCATAAAGAATATTAGAGGTAAGGTTGAGATAGTATTAAATACTTTAATAATTAAAAGATATTAATCACCCAATGATACAATAGTTACATTTGATGTAATTGGTATTGGATACTTACCACTGAACTTAAGAATGGCTTGTTAGGCTAACACAAGGTCATTCTTAAGGAATTTAGATACTGATCTACTAGGAAAGCTTCGAATGAGCTTTCCTGAGTCAACAGTGGGGGTTATTGATTTGAGTAAAATAGTAGAATAGAAATGCTTTTAATTAAAGACGTAATTACTTGCATATCATGAGAATATACATATTCTAATTACTCTATCTTTACATCTAGGTCCCTTGCATCATATTGACAAACCTAAACCTACGTAGCATCTTGGAAACAAATAAGCTCACCGAATCAAATTATTTGGACTGGTATAGAAACTTAAGAATTGTTCTCAAGTTGGAAAAATTGATCTACGTGCTAGATGCTCCTATTCTACCACCTCCAGCCCAAGATGCTCCTACTGATGAGCATGCTGTCCATAAAAAGCACAAGGAGGACAATGATACTGCATCATGTATTATGCTGGCGTCAATAACTTCTGAGTTACAAAAACAACATGAGCATATGGATGCTCAAACCATTATCTATCATCTTAAAGAGCTGTTTGATAAACAAGTTAGAATTAAGAGATATGAGATCTCTAAGCAACTGTTCCATTTTAAGATGGTTGATGGTGATTCAGTGGCTACTCATGGGCTACAAATGTTGGGCTATATTGAAAATCTTGGGTCTCTTAGTTTCGTAATGGATCATGATTTAAGTGTTGATTAATTCTACAATCATTACCAAGTAGTTTTTCACAATTTGTAATTAACTACCATATGAACTGTGAAACCCCGGACAAAACCAACCTTAGAGTAAGGGGGTTGGGATTCATATCATACTTTATTTCATAATTAAATATATTTTCATATAATTTCTATGTGCTTTGGATTTGATTTTTATTGTCTTGAAGTCTTGATGGTGAGTATTGTGTGAGAGGGGCAAAATGGTAATTTTTGCCCGAGGTGAAAATAGGGAGATAGATTGTGGATTGAATAGAAAATAATTTTTCTAGTGGAAATAGCAACAAGAGTTGTTGTGGTGTAGAGGTTAGAGCTTTGGAATTAATTCCTGAGGTCTTGGGATCAAATTCTAGCATAGAAGCTTTAGCTAGATTAAATTGTATTTTTGCTTAGGGGGAGTTGGTTTCGGCCTTAAGAGCCTAGAACAAGGTGGTGATAATGTCCTAGGAGAGACATGTTAGGAGAATTCTCATTTCACTCTTTACTCTACTCGAAATTCTTGAAGG